>RYFJ01001311.1:0-134351 GCA_003991445.1 Oryza meyeriana var. granulata | reverse complement strand
AGAGAAGATCTGGTTGTAACCAGTGTATCGGCATCAAAGTGCCAAGCTGAGATTTGGGTTTGTTAGCGAGTCTGGTCAACGAGTGTTGTAGCTACTCGGGCAGATAAGGACGCAACAAATGAAAGTAAAAGTAATAAGAACATGTTGATTATGCTTGATTCATTAAGTGGGAAGTTGTTGAAAGCAACTTGCGGATTGGATGGAGGCGTGAGCCTCTGTCCGCCACTAAAATTGGAACTCACTAGTGTTTGCAAGAAAAGAGTTTAATAAGGCAGTCTTTCGCAAATGAAACCCTTAGCTCTTCTTGTCTAACCAACATGGATATTCACCGGCTTTGCTGAGTACGAAAGTACTCACCTTGTTCATATATATGTTATAGTAGGTTTTGAGTGGAAGAACGAAGATCCGAATTGCTGCCGAGTTCCTCCAAACCAGCCGACTACGACAGACCTCTGAAGGTTTCGAGCCTAGTTCCCAGCCGGCCTGTGGAGTAGTTTTTGTCCAGCTTCCGCCCTGTTTCTGCTGTTTCGCTAGTTTACAGTTGGGTTATTTTGCCATCCCGGGTCTGTCCTGGATGATTCTCCTTGTACGTATATGTAGTACTCTGTTTATGTATTATTGTAACTCTGTGTTGTATCCATTTTGTGCGTACCCGACTACTGATCCTGGATCGGGTGCCTTATGCACATGGTGGCCTTCCACCTAGTCGGGAGCGCCCATGCGGTGGTATCAGAGCAAAAGGTTTGGCCCTAGGAACGAAAACCCCACCCGTGTAGATGTTTTGAGATCTTATTTTGAAAACTATACTATTTGCAAAAGACTAGGACTTGTCTGGGTACCTCTCCCTGCTTTGTAGAATTTTGAAATGTTTCTAAACTCTTGGCTGTTTCTACCTTGGGGTTCCTGCGCAAGCTCAGGTTCCAGTGCCCATCTGGTCATCTTTTTCGTTGTGAGGCTGTTCCCGAGTATATTCCTTGTTCTGCTGCTTGAATCCATCTTGCTAATCTTGTTGCTCCTTCATCTGTTTCCATCGGTTTGGTTGCCGATATCCTTGCTGGAGCCCTCTTCCTTTGGTTTGCCCTTTTAGACCCGATGGCAGAACGTCAGCGCCGTGCCGTCCGTACCCCGGCCCGCTTGGGTTTTGAAGACCAAGTCCAGTCCGGCAACAACTGCTTACTGCGCGGAGGAACAAGAAGGTGGAGCAGACCCACGATCGGATGTCAGGAAGTGGCCGTGCAGCCCGGCCTTGGTACCTTCGACGCTGCAACAGTCAAACCCTGGAGGATTGCCTCAACTCCTCATCTTCCAGCAGACCCCCAGCAGCTTATGGCCATCCAGACCCAGATCTTGCAAGGCATTGCTCAGAATCTGCCGCAATGCCAGCCTCTTCTCCATCAAGCTCGACCAGAACAAGTCAGTAGCCGCTCCAAGCTTGCCGACTTCATGAGGTCCGTCCAGCCGAGTTCTCGCAGACCGCTGAGCCAATGGAGCTGACGACTGGCTGAAGGATATGGATAGAAAGCTGAAAACCTAGTGCAGTGCACACCCCACGAAAGACCCAGTTTGCTGCACATCAACTTCGTGGTTCCGCAGCTGACTGTGGGAAAACTACTGTGCTGCCCATCAAGATGCCGTCAACATCGCCTGGCCCGAGTTTGCGGAAGCCTTCAGAGATGCACATGTCCCAGAAGGAGTAATAGACATCAAGAAGAAGAGTTCAACAACCTCAAGCAGGACATTCCAGCATCAGCGAGTACCTGAGCAGGTTCAACCATCTAGCTCGCTATGCACCAGAGGACGTGAACACGGACAAGAAGAAGATCAGAAGGTTTCTGAAAGGGGATGAATGTGGCAATGAAGGTCCAGCTTCTGCCCATGCTTCCCTAACCTTCAGCACACATGGTTAACAGAGCCCTAGTGGTTGAAGATGGAGGAAGGAGATCGACGTTTTTCGCAAGCGCAAGGGCCCACCCAGATGCAGTCTCGTATGGTCCGAGTTCTAGGCCCTATCTCCCCAATCCTTCCGTCAGTTTGCCCCATCCCAGTTTCAAAGCGGGTGATTTCGCCCGTCTGTTTCTCGCCCGACTTCTTCTGTTCAGTCCCGACCCCTCAGTGCAAATACCGGTGCAAGTCGCCCTACCTCAGCCGGCCTTCAGCGGAAGAGTATTCCGAGTGCCCCAGGAACCGATGCTACAAACTGCAACGAGTTGGGTCACTTCGCCCGACACTGTCCCAGAAGCAAGACCCTGCAGTCCCTGGGACGCCTAACGCCAGCACTTCAGAGCCCCTGTGTTCAGTCGAGACAGTCGACTACACATACTAATGGATCTTGCCTTCCGTGCCCCTCCGACCTTTGGACGTGGCCGAGTCAATCATATCCAGTCGGAGACAGCCGAGAAGCTTCAGATGTGGTGATGGGTACGTTTCTTGTCAACTCCGTACCTGCAGTTGTTCTGTTGATTCTGGAGCATCGCATTCCTTATTCTCAATCTTTTGTGGATAAGTATGTGGATTTTCGAGTCTTGGTATACCTATGGTCAATACACTCCCCTGGCAAGGAGTTTAGGTCAGACCAATCTTGCCCTGGAGTTACCTTGGTAATTAAAGGAGTTAGTTTCTCAGCCAACCCCATTGTCCTGGAATCACAAGGCATTGGATTTGATTCTTGGCAATGGACTGGTTAGCTAAGCATAAGGGCCGAATAGACTGTGCAACTAGCACCATAACCCTGCAGTGCCTTTTGGACAAGAAGTGAAGTTTGCCTCCCTTGGAGACCTAAGAACCGACCCCTCCTGAGCTCCATGCAAATAGTCCCTTTGGAAGAAGTGCCGGTGATCAATGAGTACCCTGATGTCTTCCCAGACAGTTTACCCGGAAATGCCCCCTGATAGAGAGATTGAATTCTCTATAGATTGCTACCCGGCACAGCACCATATCCAAGAGACCCTATAGATTAATGGCGGCTAAATGAGTTAGCCGAAAGTGAAAAAGCAGATAGAAGAACTTGAGAGCCTAGGTTTTGTGGCGACCTAGCACATCACCTTGGGGAGCTCCAGTGCTCCTAGTGGAAAAGAAGGATAAGACCAAGAGGATGTGCGTTGAATTATCGCGCACTGAATGGAGTAACCATCAGAATAATATCCTCTACCAAGGATAGATGATCTGTTCGACCAGCTGCAAGGAGCTAAAGTTTTCTTAAAGGTTGACTTGAGATCAGGATACCACCAATTGAAGATCAGATCTGAAGATATATACCCAAAACAGCTTTCTGACCCGATATGGATTATATGAGTATATCGGTGATGTCCTTTGGACTCACTAATGCTCCAGCTTTCTTCATGAGTCTTATGAATAAGGTATTCATGGAATATCTCGACAAGTTTGTCGTGTATTTATGGATGATATCCTAATCTTCTCCAAGGACGAGCAAGAACATGGTTGGACATTTGAGAATGGTTCTAGGAAGTTAGAGAGCACCAGTTGTTTTGCCAAGTACTCGAAGTGTGAGTTTTGGCTAGGACCGAGTTGCTTTTCTCTCGGGCATGTGGTCACTGCCCAAGAGTAGAAGTGACCCGGGGAAAGTGAGAGACGTGCTTTCTTTGGAAATCCCGACTACGGTCACGGAAGTGAGAAGTTTCCTAGTTTGGCTGTTTATTATCGGAGATTCATTGAAGGATTCAAGGATTGCCAAACCCATGACAGAATTGCTAAAAAAGAAAAGAGTTTGAATGGAGTGACGCCTGTGAGAAAAGTTTCATGAGTTAAGGAAAAGCTGACTACCCCCCCCTGTGTTTGATCCTTCCGGATATCAGGAAAGACTTTTGAGGTATACAGATAGCATCCGACTAGGCATAGGCTGGGTGCTTATGCAGGAAGGAAGAGTGGTTGCGTATGCTCAAGACAAGTTAAGACCCCATGAGCCTGAAACTACCCGACCCATGACCTAGAATTTGTCAGCAGTAGTGCATGCCTTCAAGATATGGCGACACTACCTGGTTGGAAACCGGTGTGGAAGTATACACCCGATCATAAGAGCTAAAAGTAACATCTTCACTCAGACGGAGCTTAATCTCAGACAAAGAAGATGGTTGAGTTGATTAAAGATTACGAGCTTGGAATACATTACCACCTCTGGCAGAGCAATGTTGTTGCCGATGCCCTCAGTAGGAAAGTCCATTGTAATGCATCTTGACCCCGCCCTCCAACCCGAGCTAAGTCGAGAGCTGGAAAAGCTAAGGATAAATATGGTCAAGCAGGAACGCTGGCGACTTTGCTGATTACAGCTACCCTTGGAGGACCGGATCAAGAGAAGCTCAAAAAGTAGATGAAAAGATTGTATCTCTAAAGGAAAGCATGACCCAAGGAAAAGCCCCCGCGTTCTCCATCGACAGCAAAGGAACTGTTTGGTTTGGGAAACGCATTTGCGTGCCCGACAGAAAGAAATCCAAGACTTGATCTTGAGAGAAGCCCATGAGTCCGCTTATTCCATCCACCCAGGAAGTACCAGATGTACAGGATATTATGGATCATACTGGTGGCCTGGAATGAAGCGAGATATTTGCCGAGTATGTCGCAGTTTGTGACATTTGCCAAAGGGTTAAAGCAGAGCATCAGAAGCCAGCAGGATTGCTTCAGCCCTTAAGGATACCCGAGTGGAAATGGGAAGAAATAGGAATGGATTTCATCGTTGGATTACCTAAAGACCCCGGCAGGACATGATTCCATCTGGGTAATAGTGGATCGACTGACCAAGGTCGCCCACTTTATCCCCGTTCAAGACAACCTACCCGGCCAAGAAGCTAGCCGAGCTGTATCTGACCAAGGTTATCTGCCAACATGGCGTCCCAAAGAAGATAGTGTCTGACCGAGGAGCTTAGTCACCTCCCACTTTTGGCAAAAGTTTGCATGAGACAATGGGCACTAACCTGAATATTCAGTACCGCATATCACCCCCAGACGGATGGACAAACCGAGAGAGTCAACCAGATCGTGGAAAGATATGCTAAGAGCATGTGCCTTGGATTTTGAAGGAACCTGGATCTCTGTCTGCCTTATATGCCGAGTTCTCCTACAATAACAGCTATCAAGCCCAGTATCCAGATGGCCCCCAATGAAGCTCTATATGGACGCAAGTGTAGAACCCCACTCTGTTGGACAGACGTAGGAGAAAAGATGGTTTTGACCAGACATTTTGAAAGAGGCAGAAGAGCGAGTTAAGGTTATCCGAGAGCGCTTGAAGACAGCCCAAACCCGGCAGAAAAACTATGCAGATAATCGGAGACGAGAGCTCGAGTTTCAGATAGGAGACCATGTGTATCTCCGAGTATCACCCCTACGAGGAACAAAGAAGATTTTGGAATGGGTGGGAAAGCTAGCACCTCGCCTATATCGGACCTTACCCTATCGTCGACAGACGCGGAGTAGTGGCGTATCAACTGAGGTTACCCGAAGAACTCTCTGACGTCCACGACGTGTTCCATGTGTCCCAGTTGAAGAAATGTCTTCGCATCCCAGAAGAGCAAGTTCCGTTGGAAGAGATCAACGTACAACGCAACCTTACATACAAGGAACGCCCTATTCGGATTTTGGAGACAAGGGACAGACATACAAGACGAAAGGCAATCAAATTCTGCAAGGTGCAATGGAGTAACCATTCTGAAAACAAAGCTACATGGGAACGAGAAGATCGCCTTCAAGCTGAGTACCCGGAGCTCTTTGCCGAGTAGCCGAATCTCGGGACGAGATTCTGTTAAGTGGGGGAGGTTTGTAACGACCCGCTTTCTTTTCCTGTTGTAACTGGTTTTCTGGATCTTAATCTTTTCCTATCCTGTCAGCTGTGCCTCCGTTTTCCCTCTCCCGGCCAGCCGACTACCTTCTCTCTTGTGCCGAGTAGAGTTGCTACTCAGTCCTTGTATCCTGCCCTTATCCTTGTCTTACTCGGACCTCTTGCTGGCCGAGTGAGCACGGTGATTGGCCGACTACCTTGTTGAGACCTGTTGTTTCCTGTCCCCGAGTTGCACTCACCCGTTGGATGCCGACTACCGAAGTAGTGAAGAATCAATCTTCACCTAACCGCAGTATCGCTTGGACCAGTGGTCAGTCCGAAGCCCGGTCAGTGAGATTTCTCCAACCTGTCCTAGCCTTGACCTTAATGTCTCATCGCAGCTACAGTGCCTGCCAACTCCTCTGACCAGTTGGACTCCAAAGTCACTTCCTGTCATATCCCTGTCAGTTCATCTTGACTTCCTTGCTCCACCCGTTGCCCAGCTCCACCGTGCCTCAACCTTGCACGTCGGCTATATATATGGCCAACCGTGCCCCCTTCTCCTTTGTTTGCAAACCGGCCACTCCAGCTCTGGCTGAGTTTTCATCCTCTCAAGCTTTGGAGCTCTGTCGCCTGGTTCGCAAGCCTGGTTCAGCCGACTGCCCCTTTTTCTGCAGCCGACTACTTCTTGATCCTTTTTCTTGGTGTTTTACTTCTCCTGCTTATCAGTGTTTCTTTCTGCTTGTTCAGAACCTGAACTGGTGGACGATCCCGAAGCCACCTTCGCCGAAGAAGACCCCTCCTTGGAACAAGGCAAGCCTCTTTGATCATATTGTTTCCCATATGTGCAAAACTATGTTGTTTGGAAAATATATGCATGCTTAGTTTACACCTTTTTAAACTGTTGGCCTCGGTTTTGCAAGCGCAACCGATGGACCCGCCCAGTAGTAGCACTTATTTGGTAGGATGTTGTTAATATTTCCCCCTTGAAGAGCCCCACAAATGGCACGCTAGCATCCTATCTGAGGATACGATGCCGAGTAGAATGGCTTAGCTCTGCAACGTTGTTTGTCGTTGGGAAAAATGATGGGTTTTACTAAACAGTTTGGAAAACCCGATACCTTGTGTATCGGCGCGTTTTGTGAAATAAAGGAAAGATTTGTGAAAATCTTGATGTACAGAGACAGTGCCTGTGTGGCTTGGCTATGTATTATCATTAAGGATCGATTCCCATGGCGTAGATTTGTTTGTCAGTGATTTGCGAAAAGTGTTTGATGGAAAGGGAACCGTGACCTGAGTTTGCCGAGTAAGCAAACGGAAGGCCTGTGTGGCCAGAAACGGATCTGTGTGGTCCGGGGTGTTAAGCACCATAAACAAGTGTATGAAAAGTAAACAGGATGAAGATCATGCCCCCGGGTTGTAGCCAGGGCGGCAGTTGTACAGATGTCTTCGGGTTGTAGCCAGAAGACGGATTGATCATGCTCCCGGGTTGTAGCCAGGGCAGCAGATTGATCAGGCTCCCGGGTTGTAGCCAGGGAAGCCGATTAGCTAGCTGGTTGTAGCCAGCCTAGCGGGCATTTAGTGCCATGAACATGCTCCCGGGTTGTAGCCAGGGCAGCATCGTTCGAGCCCTCGGGTTGTAGCCAGGGCGGCGACTTAGCTAGCTGGTTGTAGCCAGCCTAGCGGGCATTTAGTGTCATGATCATGCTCCCGGGTTGTAGCCAGGGCAGCGATGATGAGCCCCCGGGTTGTAGCCAGGGCGGCCGACTAGCTAGCTGGTTGTAGCCAGTGTAGCGGGCATCAAGTGCCACAGCTGAGATTTGGTTGTAGCCGAGTCTCAGGGTCAACGAGTGGTTGTAGCTACTCGGGAGATAAAGGACCAACAAATGCAAAGTAAAAGATAATAAGAACATGTATGATTATGCTTGATTCATTAAGTGGCGAGTTGTTGAAAAGCAACTTGCGGATTGGATGGAGGCGTGAGCCTCTGTCCGCCAACTAAAATTTGGAACTCACTAGTGTTTGCAAAGAAAAGAGTTTAATAAGGCAGTCTTTCGCAAATGAAACCCTTAGCTCTTCTTGTCTAACCAACATGGCATCATTCCCGGCTTGCTGAGTACGAAAGTACTCACCTTGTTCATATATATGTATAGTAGGTTTTGGAGTGGAAGACGAAGATCCGACTGCTGCCGAGTTCCTCCAAGACCAGGCCGACTACGAAGACCTCTGAAGGTTTCGAGCCTAGTTCCCAGCCGAGCCTGTGGAGTAGTTTTTGTCCAGCTTCCGCCCTGTTCTGCTGTTTCGCTAGTTTACCAGTTGGTTATTTTGCCCATCCCGGGTCTGTCCTGGATGGATCTCCTTGTACGTATATGTAAGTACTCTGTTTATGTATTATTGTAACTCTGTGTTGTATCATTGTTGTGCGTACCCGACTACTGATCCTGGGATCGGGTGCCTTATGCACATGGTGGCCTTCCACCTAGTCGGGAGGCGCCACACTTCTGTACAAGGTGCGCCAGACTCTCGAACTCCTGCGATGAAAACCTCTCTTTAATGGGATCTAAGAGACCCTGGAAAGCCAACTCGGCTAGATGCCCATCGCTTAGATTCAAACTATAACATCGGTTTCTAACGACCCGAAACCGCTGGACGTATTCCGGTACCGTTTCGTCTGGCCTTTGTTTAACCGATGTTAGGTCCGTCAGCCTCATCTCGTGGATCCCAGCAAAAAAAGTATTTGTGAAATTGTTTCTCCAGATCGGCCCATCTCCGAAATAAATTTGGTGGTAATGAAGAGAACCATGTAAAAGCCGATCCAGACAATGACAAGGGAAAAAAATCTAACCCTCAAAGCCTCCTCAGCCGATGCCTCTCCACACTGTGCCAAGAATCGGCTAATATGCTCTACTATAGATATGTTGTCCTGTCCTGAGAATTTAGAAAAATCTGGAACTCTGTATCAGTGTGGTAATGGAACTCTGTCAAACCACTCAGGATACGGATGCCGATACATAAATGTTTGCTCCTTTGGTTTTATCCCAAACTGTTCTCTTACTATTTCTGCAACCCTTGTCGATAAATCTTCCTTCCTTGGGTTTTCCCGTTGATATTGCATGGGTGGAGTTGGTAGCCGATTCTGCTTAAGATATTCTCTCTGATAATTACCTGAATCAGGAACATCTCCTGGGTAATTTTGTTGATACCCCCCATAATAGGCAGTTCAATGATACCCCGGAGGTATGTCATCCTGTTGCCCCCTAATTGGATCTTGGGATAACACATTGGCAGGTACATCCTTTCTGACTCCATAAGTAACCTGAACTGGCTCCGTTTTTATTGGCAAATATACCAGACCCCGATTAGGCTCCTGAGTAATTGATCCATCCACCGTTTTCCTTATAAGGTTATGTAGCGTGTTCACCAATGTTCCTGATTGATTGATAAGCGCGTGATGCACTGCTTCATTTACCATCTCTTGTAAGGGTTTTGGTGGACTTTCAGGTGGTGTACGGCTCGATTCTCTGACTAGAACTGGTTTTGGAAGTTGAGATTTTTGAATTGGCCCTTGTCTAGTCAGACCGAAAGACTCCAAACAGAGCTTCTGAAAATTGGCTATATTTTGTTCTACTTGCCGTTTTTACTCTTCCGTCAGATCTTCCATTGTGACTGGAATCACGTTGTTTGTGCTGACCTCCTTTCCAGCCATGTCGAAGTTCTGTGTCCCACCAGGCGTGCCAAAAATGTGTTGACACCGAAAATCACCAGCAGCGTCGAGAACGAGCTGAGGATCTGGTTCGATGCACTAGACATGCGAAGGCCTGGGAGATCTGCTTAACTTCAGTGCAGGTCCTAAATTCGACGTTCGTAGGCGTGCTAGTCAATTTGACCCTACAATTGACAAGGAAAGAGAAATATTAGACCAGTGAGCCAATCGGCTGGAAGTCGAATTGGACTCGTTTCATCGGCTGATTGCCGATATGAACTAAAGCACTTATACATCGACTGGAAGCCGATGATGGCATAAATAGGCAAAATAAATAGATCAATTGACTACCCTCCAGCCAACTGCAATAACAGTGCAATAACAGTGCAGATAAACAAAATAACAATTAAACAATGCAGTCGGCTTTATTTAATAAAAGATAAATTATCGGCTAGACACTCCGATAAAACATTGCATAGACACCCATCGGCTTAACGAGGATAAAATTATTAACACTAGTCTAATAGGTCGGACCTAACCGATGCAGCACAGACTAATGATGATAAAAGAACCTCGATGAGCCGATAGATCTAATGCAATCGTGATGTACTATACGATAATTTATCCGCTATACATTCCGATAAGACCCTTGCGTGAAAATCTATCAACCTAGCAGGAACAACTTATCGTTAGCAGTTTAGTAGGTCGGACCTAACCGATACAACACAAACTGATGATAAATTGCACCCAGTAAGCTGATAAATCTACGCACGTGTGATGTGATATATCTACTCGGACTAAGAGATCAAACTTAACTGATGCAGCCGTAGACAGAATAGATACATCGTGGTAAGCCGACTACCGTAGACCGGCTAGAATATCGGACCTAACCGAGGAAGTCCTAGCCGATCCGATACGATAGTTGGGTTTACGAGACATACCCTCTCGCAGGAGGTCGAACATAACCGATGCAGCCTGGTTCGAAAGGCAAGAACCCGTCAAAAAGGGTGGCGATGCGCCGAAATTGTATTGATTTGTGTGATCATCTACAAGGTACCCGAGCATATGTATTTATACCCCAAGTTGATACAAGTCCTTATTGGACACGACACACGATTTCCTAATTACAGAAGGAAAACACTAATAAGACCCAATCGGACACGAGATCAGGTTTCCTAAAAGAAAAAATACTAACATTGCCTAATTAATAGATAAGATATTAACTGCCTCTCCGTGGTCTTCACGATCCCTTCCCAAACTCGGCTTCCTTCGGATTAATTCCCGCTAGTTGACTGTGATTTTTTCCTTAACCGAATCTGATAAAGAATCATACCAAATTTTGGCGTTAACACCCCCTCCCCTATCTCGCCATCATTTCCACCTTTACGCCTATATGGAGATATATATAAGTATAAATATATATATATAAGATCGCTATCTTTGACCTCTTGAAATCTCCATCAAAAACCTTTTGGAGCCCCACAAAATACTCTTGGGACCCCTCCCTGTATCCCTTGAAATTTCTGTGCCCAAAAGTGAATTTTTGAAATCAAAATCCTCTTGGAAAATAACCCAAATATCCTTTCAAACTAATCCAGAGAAAAATAAAAAGCAGCACAGTTCTCACTAGGCCACAACTCCTCCCATTCGGCCCAGTACCGTGCGTGCCCCACTCGCGTTCATTCGGATGTGCGCCGCATGGCCTCCCGCTCCCACGCCGCCATCCGATCAGAGCGATAGGGCGCCGTGCTCCCCTCTCGCCCGCTCGCGTGGACCGCTGTGACCGCTCGGATCGCGACGCGTGCCCCGGTCCCACGCTCCGCCACTCAATCCTCCTTCCTCCCCATGCGGACCGGCACTAGCCCCGGATTAGCGCCGCGCGTCCCAAACCATGCTCAACAGTCGATTCACACCCAAGAGTGCTTCGTCTTCCTCCTCCCATCACTGTCCTGTTTCCCCTCCTAGCACGTGGCATCCGTTCGGTCAAATGGCCGACAGTGCCGATGTCACGGCGGCCCCACGCCAGCCCCACCATGACGCATGCCGCTAGATGCCATGGCGCGAATGTCTCTCGCCGCCCCTCTTACCCATCCCTCTCCTCCTTTTGACCGAACCCACAATGGCATGGCCGTGATCCATCTTTCCCTCTCTCTCCCCGACGCGGTTCCCGCTCAAGCCGCCCCCCAAACGCCCGCGCATGGATTTTGAATTTCCCTGTCCGATACCGATCTCCGCCGGCCAACGCTATCGCCGTCGTTGATCCATTATCAGCCCCGGAGGAATCCCGCGCCATCTCTCATGCCTCTCGCCCCTCAATCATTGGACCCCCAATTATTGGAGCTCCCTCCCTCCTCGCGCCAACCTAGCCAATTCCCTCCCCCACTATAAAAGCCCCTTCGAAGCCCCGGGTTTCCCCTCTTGCTTCGGACTTCTCGAGCACCACCGGTCGCGAGACGCGGCCGAACTCCGTCACCGCCATTCGATCACCCGAAGCGCTGCACGTCGAGCCAAGCTTCGCACCAAGGACGCCACCGCTTCCCTCTGGCATCGATTCCCTACCCGATCCGAGGACGCGACATCCCCAAATCCCCGCACCGTGGTCTCTGCCATCGCCTCGGGACTTGGCTCCTCTCCCCGTCAGCACCTGTTCTTCTCGTACGCCACCGGCAAGGTCGACCCCTGCCCTCGCCCCTCTGCTCTCCTTCTCACTCACTGTTCTACCTCCTTTCCGTTGCCACTTGCCACCACCATGGCCCCTACCCCTCTGCTGTGCCACCAGGCAAGAAACAACAAGCGGCTCGCTACTCTCTCACCCCCGCACACCTCTCATCCCCCAGCTCTCCTCGGCTCTCCTCCGAGAGCCGTATGGTTGTCGTCCTCCCCTGTTTCCTTTCTCTCCCCTTCCATCCTCGGTTCCTCGATGCCGGTCGCTGCCGTACGGTCTTTTGTGGATCCAAGCCGTTGAAAAAACTCATCGTTGCCCCCTCTAACCACTGCTATCGACTGCTCGTCCAGGAGCGCTGCCATTCGCCGGCGAGGCCTCACCGCTGTGAACCGTTGGATCGCCAGCGATGCACCCCGAGCTCCGCTCACTGGCGCGTGGGCCCTCCGCCCCTCGGTCCACGAAAGACCGTGCCCATATGCTACTCCCCTCTGTTCCACTACCAATTGGGCCCTGCCGCTAGTACCCCTTGTCTCGATGACACCTGGGCCCCTCGGCCAGTAAGCACCCATCCCCTCCCCCGAGAGCCATTGACAGGCGGGCCGCCACATAACCCCCGGCCCACAACCCATCCATCAACCTCTCTCACCGACACATGGGCCAAGTTACTGATGGGCCCTGGCTGTCAGTAGGCCAGTGGAGAATTTAGGGAATATTCCCTCCTGGAGATTAATTTAATCCTTTTCCAGTGAATCAGAAATTCAGTTAATCTTCGAAAATTCATATCTTTTTATCCGTGACTCCGATTGACTCCGTTCCAACTCCAGTAATTTTCTAAAAATGAGATCTATTCAATGGCACTATTATTAGCACCAAATAGGATCTTTTTACTAGTCTTTATGTAGCTTTTTGTGTGTTTACGCATAGTAACGGTCGCCTGAAATGTTTCGGAGCGGATTTTGCGACGATTTCTCGAAAGTCACCTTCGATCAATCGAGCCTATAATTGAAATTTAAATTATTTTGATTGCGAAACTTGCATCGATAGGCGTGCACTGATCTGTGCGGTCCGGTCTGCGAGTCAGATTGGCGGACCTTCCTACACTTGCTGCAGCTAAATCCTTCCTTGATGATTGAAATACCCTGTTCCTGTGTAACCACTGCTGTCGTGTCTTAGTATTCGTACACTATTGTACGAATACTGACGGTCGCTCCTTTAAACTTAAAATTTGAGCAACTTCTTAGGTAAAACGTGGTTTTACGAAACGTTTGGAAAACCCGACACCTAGGTTGGTGCCTTGTGAAAGCAAAATGAGTTTTAAAAAGGAGATTGCGACACAAGGTCGATCCGGTGGGCATGATGCCTGTGTGGTCGCATTAAGGACCGATTCCTTTGGAATTTCATCCAAGCATATGACAGTACAACCACATGGGTGATATGGAAAGCCCCTGACTGAGTAACTAGACTCTCAGGGATGCCTTGCATGCCATTGGACTGTGGATCGTGCAGGAGGGTGTCGGGGTTGCCTCTTGGGTTCCTGGTACAACATGGTCGTGGACCTATCCTGTGATTGGTCTCGAGAACCCCTTCAGTTGGCATGGGGTAACCTGGGAAGGCTGGGGAAATGCCTTGTCGTGAAAACCTCTATGTCATCAATCGTACCCGTACAGTGCGAGGTGGTGGCTAGAGTGAGTCGCGTCGTGTGGGTAAAGTGTACCCCCTCTACAGAGGTCTAAATTGTTTGAACAGTTGAGCCCACGGTCATGGGCGGATGTGAGGTGATTCCTTAGTGTAGTTTTACTCTTACCCTATTTGCAAATGTGTGAGTGGTTTGGAAACTATGGGAAGGAGGTGCCATTAAGGACGTTGGAGGTCCGATGAAATGGCTTGGCTGTCGAGGATAGCAGGACTCGGGAAGTTCGGAGAAATGCTTTGGCTCGGGAAGCCGTTTGATGTGAATTCTAGATTGCAAAAACTGGAGAAATAAAGATTGATGTCTCTTTCACTCCGATCGGACGAGACTCACCTCGTCCTAATTGTTGAGAAGCACACATTAGCAGATTTAAAAGATTTCAACAAAACAGATTTATAAAATAACCAGCCTCTCCTTGAAGCCTGCAACAACCACCTAAGTTCTCCTGGCTTGTTGAGTATGTAAGTACTCACCCTTGCTCTATATTTATATAGTTCTCTGCCGGAAGCTAAAGCTGGAGTTGCAGTGAAGTGAAGATTAGGGTTTCGTCCTGGTTCCCAGCCATTGCCTGTGTGTTGGGACTTAGTCCGCTGTTCCGATGCTGTCGCTGTCTCTGTGTTGTTCATTGCTGTCTCCGGCTTGCTCCGAAGCTGCAACGTAAGTTAAGGTATATATCTACTTATTTATTTATTTATTTATTTAAGGTACTACAGTGATGCACGTCTGATTGCCGTGGATACCAGCACTGTGTCCTAGGGCTGGTATCGGTATTGCGGTTCCACGAGAAGGTAGTTCGCGTTGTATTCCTGCGGCACGCCCTATTTGATACTGTTGTACAGCGGTGCCAGACCGTGGTGTGACACCCCGTCCGGAGTGTTCGACTCCACCGATCGAGAATGCCAATCGCCTCCAGCTTCAATCAACTCTGAGCATCACGTCTGACAATCTCCCAGTTGGAATTTGCTCATCGGACGGTTCGGGCCGCCCGCCCGAAGTGTCCGAGTCCACCGATCAATCCGTTGATCGCCACCGTGCTCCACCTTGCGCACATGTCCCTCCCTGGACATGAACCGCGAGCGGCACAGTGTGGGACACATCCATCACACCTATATCATTGAATCTCCCTCCAGGCTCTGGTACCAATTGTGAGAAAATTGGCACCGAAATCAACATCAGAAACCAAACATGGAAGAAACGCCATAGGAGATCCAAATCTGATGACGACACCGAGACACTATATTTGTTAACGAGGTTCAGTCGTAGCCTAATCCCTGGGGCACTGATTATAAGCACTCCTCCCCAATCTAGCATAATTACAGTGTATCAGAGTTAGAAAGACCCTCGACTGATACGCCGCTAGCCAGCCGCTCCCTCTCGTCGCCGTCTGCTAAGTCGTCATGCGGTTACAACAGGTCCGTCTCTCTATTTAAGAGAGATCCTAGGACAGAGTTCGACTCTAACAATATCCTAACACCTAGTACAACTCCAAGTCCTAAACTGTAGCCGACCACGTACACATATTCGACACAAACTCTACAATTGATATAGATTACGAGTAGTAAATTGGAAATAGCAATTGATGCATAGAAAGATAAACTTGAATGGTGTTTAGTGTTTACCCGCGTCCAGGCCTGCAAGCCTGAGGTAGAGCGTGTCGCTGCCAAGCCCTTCGCTTGCCTTCTGCATGTCAACCAGCTCCCCTGCCCACACCAAGCACCTCGTCATGTCTTCCTTTGATCTGCTGCTGCTCAGGTTGGCATAGGCGTATGCCACACAGGACCAGTTACTGCTGCACTCGGCGGCGCGCGCATCGAACATTGTGTTCGCGATGAGCGCCAACTTGTCCGGGGACTTCATCCCCGGCACAACCAAGAAACAGTCGCCGCACTGCACAACCTCCTTTCGCCAGCAACCCCGTGAGAACCTGCCGCTGTCCCACTCCGCCATGCTCATCGGCTCGAAGCCGGCGAGGCACTTGGACGTCAGGACAACCTTCATCATAGTGCTATCGCAATAGCAGTATGGGCTGCAGTAGCCGTAGCGGTTGCAGTCCCATGTCGGCCACTCGCCGAGCATGGCCCACGCGGACGAGCTCCTGAGTAATGGATTAATTTTCAGATCTAAGTGGTAGACATATTCAAAATTTTTAGATAAAAGATATCAAGAAAGTTCTCACTTTCTTTTGTTCGAGCTCCTTTGTATGGATTTTCTCTTCAAATTTTTGGTAGAACTGAAAGTAAGTCAGCACTACACCTGGTCAGCATAAGGGAAAAAAGGAATGCAAATGAATATATGGATTAGCACAATGCCTTTAGGGGTATAATGTACCTCCTTCCTCTTCTTAGCAGGCTCATGCAATCTGAAGCTAAAACTAACGGCACCAGCACTCTTGTGTTGAGCTCCTGCTCAGGGAGTATTGGTACTCCTGCAAGAACAAATGAGCATGTTTCATGTTAATAATAACAACACAGGACAAAGCATTGGTGGTGTTCTCGTTTCATCTGGTATAAAACATCAACCATTTCAGGCCAAGCAAACACTAAACAATGCTATTATGAACTATTAGTGGACTTGTAGTATCGTTCTCCTTTTGGCAAGCATCACAACTTGGATGCACATTAATTGCATGGTGCTAACTATAGAACAACTGAAATTACAGTCTAGAAGGAAGAAAAGGACAGCCTAAATTGTTGGTTGGTGACAGAACTGACACTTACTCTTGGGCTTCAGAAGAAACATCATTTGGAGTTGTCCACTGATCCAGATTTAACAGGCTATGTCAAAGAAAACTGTAGTTAATTTTTACTACATTGCAACTAAAAATTGACAAGCTTGGGATTGCAGAAGATCACTCAAGAATCTGAGCTTTACCAAGGAGCGGTGAGAAGGAGGCATCCAAGCTGAATTCAGATTCTTCTCCATAGCCCACCCTGTGATCCCATCCAAATTAAGTAAATGCAACAGCAAACATCACCAACCCAAGTGAAGAACAAACTCTATACTAACCAGAAGCCTTCTCCAATCCATTGGACATAGCACCCTTCCCCTCGGCCTACTTTGGCGTCGCCACCGCCACCACTGTGCCACCCTTGTTGGCAACCGCCCCTCTCACCAGGAAGGACACATTCTGCGACAACACAGGCTTCTTCCTCCACTTCGGACATCACTCAAGACACTGAAAACAAAGGTTAAGCAAATTTGCTAGTAAATGTACACACAAAATTACAAGCTTTTCTTAAAAAAGTGTATCATCACTTCAGAGATAGAAAAGCGAGTACGATTGCTTAACACTTCAATCAGACTTCAGAACATATAGAATTGTATCTACTATATGATTTGTAGGAAAATAGAGGGATGGATGTATATCACCTGCAGATTGTTGCATTCGTGCAATGTCTACTATGGAAAATACAACAAACATGCATCAGATCCCATCACTCTTATACATTGCATGCAACCAGTAGAGCAATAGATAGATCTTAAAATTATCCTTGAAAATATTGTGCAAACATTTTGTAGCATCAAATCTTAATGGCATAGTGCAGGTGGGAACTGGGATTAGTAACCTGATTTAGGGAGGAAGTGAGAAACCATATCTTAGTAACCTGATTTAGTAGGGCGCCATGATCAATTTTTGGCATCTCTATCGTCTGCAGGCTTGAGATTGTGACAATGGCAGGAGGAACGCAGGCAGAACAGCCATGCAGCAGATGGCAAGCCCACCAGGGGTGTGGCCTCACCTTCGAGTGTTGGCGGCGGAAAAGCTAAGTGGCGATGCAGCTGAGGGCGATCGGGTGCGGCAAAGTGGACGACGCCTCTCGCTCGTATTGTGACCAGTCGAGGCCAGACGATGGGGGAAGGCCATTGTGCAACCTTTCCTTCACACGATGGGAGGCCGAGGATGAGGGCGAAGCGGCAGAGTGGAGGTGTCTCGCTTGTGGTGCCGCAGGACCAGTCGAGGACAAATGCGTGGGAGTGCAGAATGTACGCGCGATGGAAGGCAGTCAACCATGTGACTTGTCAGCGGTAGAGGAGCTTGATGGCACAGGCGTGGACTGCGACAGTGGTGGATGAGCGCCACAACGGCAGTGGTGTCCAACCCCTGTGGGCGGCAGCAGGTGCGGTGAGGGGGAGGGGCACTGTGCGGCGAGGGACCGACGACGACTCGACGTCTGGCAGTGGGGTTGGTCGAGGGGGAGGGGAACGGGGAGGAGGAGGGCGATCGGTGGCGGCCCGATGGCGCGGCAGTGCAGCGGCTAGCGGAGGGGCAGCGGAGGGGAGGGGCACTATGTGGTGAGGACCAACGACAGCTCGGCGTCTGGCGGTGGGGTCGGCTGAGGGGGAGGGGAGTGGGGAGGAGGAGGGCGATCTGGATGACTGCTGAGGAGGAAGCCGATCGGCGGTGGCCCGATGGCGTGGCGGTGCGGCTGCTAGTGGAGGGGCAGTGGAGGGTGAGGAGAGCGATTGGGAGGAGCCAGCGTCTCAGTGGCTAGCGCAAGGAGCGGCGGAGAAGAGTGCGATCGAGAGGAGGGGAACGGGAGATCGAGATTTGAGGGGAACCATAAGCGATGCGCGAGGCGAGGTTTGGACGGACGATCCGGGCCGTTGAATCTAGCGATCAGACGGTTAGGAATCCGCATGTCTATCAGTCTAGGAGTCACCACCACCACTACGATCTTTTTAAGTATGATAGATAGGTTAAAATATTATAAGAATAATGTGAGGATGATAATTTGACATGCTTGTATATTGCACTTTAGAATATAATAAATTATATATGATGTAGCATCTTGCATGTTGAGCTTTAAAATGTAATAATTGCTAGTGGGTTATAATTATATATAATGCTGAGTGTGCTTGGGGAAGAGAACAGAATATATGATAGCTAGTATAGCATTATATATAGCCGGGTTTTAGAGAGCAATACGTACGTGTATCTGTTAATTTGTGTGTACTAGGGACATACATATATGTAGGGGCTTGTATCTGTTAATTTTTGTGTACTAGGGACATACATATGTAGTATATGTAGGGGCTGGTTTGTGGGACCAACTGACTATGTATATACTTTTATATATGGCTAGATGGTGTGAGCTCTATAATGCAAAAACTATATTGGTGCTATAAACTCGTCCTAGAAAAAATTGGCCCCACCAATTCAACAACGCGCAATCGTTACATAATTCCCACATATATCATCTCATTGCATGTTAACTTTTGCAATGGCTATCCGTTGTACTAGTATTGTCTCAGGTCCTCTACAACACTCTGCCACCTTTATCATCATGTATCATCTTATCTTCTCATCATGTATCATGCTTATCTTCTCTTTTATCTCAATTGGACGATTGAAGTTCCCGCTAAATGACAAAAAATATCATGAAGGCATCTTCATGTGATATGTTGCCACACTCCATTATGATTCATTGCACCAATATTGTATTCTACTAGCTATTGACTCATCGCTTCTTCCCCTTCCTCTTTGTATAGTTGGCACCAGTAACCCAAACTTACTTTAAACTCTAAACTCTAACAGGTGATGCGTCACTAGCCAACGGTACTACTTGAGAGGTGAACAATGGCACCTACTTAGGGGTTATTTGGTTGATGGGTTAAGGACAGGGGTGGACAGAATTAGACTGAACCAAAATAACTAGAACCAAGACCAAGAAATTCAGTTAGTAATTTGATCTTAGGTGTTGAAAGACCGAATTTTATTCATCAATTCCGTCATCACCCTCGATTAACCGAATGGACTGAATAGAACGAATTATAGTCCAATAATCCTAAATCCAACAAGAGAAAGTTAGCCCTAAAAGGCAAAGGAGGATTCCCTCAGTCCCACGCACCGCCTCCTCGACTTGTCTACTCCCAACTCCCATCTGGGCTGCCACCTCTGCCTCCGGCTTGCCGCATCCCGCCTCCCAGCTACCGCCTCCTCCCCTTCCCATAGATCAACCCGGCATAGCCGCAGGCACCACCCTCGTCGGCACATCATTCATGTCTACCTGACCCCCGACGTTGTCGCCTCCTGCCCTCCTCCGTGCCGTTCGACTGTTGCAACCTGTAGGCTGTAGGTGCCTAACGGTGGCGGCGGGGCCTCCTCGATCGGAGATCTAGCGGCGGTGTGTCTGTAACGGAGGTAGTACATGTTGGAATAAACCACGCCACAGAGGTGTGTCCCGTGGCATGCGCGTTGAGTGCGCGTATGTGGCGAGCACCGCTATTCGTCGAGGCATACGTCTGTACAGGCTAGCTGTGGGCGTTAGTTGCGAAAGCACTTGCATGGCTCGTGGACAGCTCGGTGACGACCGGTTCATGCGTGTGAGGGAGTGGCTCATGTTGAATGCATGCCGGATCGTGAGGGGCTCGTGCGGACGTGCGCGCAAGGGCTGCAGGAGGTAGTTGCTCAGGTGCTAAAGCTATAAAACGCCTTGTAAGCTGTGTGTTTTGTATGAAAGTGGATATACAGAAAAAGCTTGGCATTGTGTCGCCGTTGCGGGCGTTTTGTCGCCCGGCAAAAATCCTTGTGTTCTTGTGCTTGATCTTGGGCAATATCCAACATTTGGTATCAGAGCCGGTTAAGTTTGACAGCAAGCTGATGGCCAGTGACGAGCGTACGCCGCCATCATCTCCGAAGGCTCGCATCGGTGACCCGAAGTCCAGCGGTAGCATCACACCACGTGAGGTCATGGTGGAACGCGTCATCAAGGAGTCCGGCAGGTCGGTGGAGTTCCCGGTGTTGACACGGGCCAATTACCACGAGTGGGCGTTGGTGATGTAGGTGAATTTGGAGGCGCTCGGGCTCTGGCGTGCCGTGGAGATGAGCGACGTCGAGCATCGCGAGGATCGGCTGGCGTTGGCCGCCATCTTGCGCGCGGTGCCGACGGAGATGCGCTCAGGTCTCGCCATTAAGAAAAGCGCCAAGGAGGCATGGGCGGCTGTGAAGGCAATGCGGATGGGCGACAAGTGCGTGCAGGAGGCGAACGCGCAAAAGCTCCTCAAGCAATTCGAGAATGTGGCGTTCAACATTGTGAAAGTGCATCTAACCCCTAAGTGGGTTTTGGTGGATTAATGAAAAGCAGTTAAGGGACGAATCAGTTTATCGAGAATTGTGCAGAGAATTAGTCCCAGGTTACTTGGTGTGGTGCATGGAGACCCTCACAAAGACATGACGCAAAACGGCGAAGCGACTCGGAATTTATTTTAAATTCTTTTGAATTTTCTTTTGAGTCGAGGAAAAACTGTACTATCAAGAGGGGTTGCAAGCAGTGTTCCAAAACCATTTAAGTGCTTAAGATCCAAATAGCTGAGAGTTCATCATTTTGGCACAACACATACACTTGAGATGGGCTAGTTTCAATGTTAGGGTCGGAGGTTCCTACCCCTGGGGTCGGAGGCTCCGACCAGCTCTCTCGACCAGAGACTAACTATTGGCCGGAGGTTCTACTCTGGGGTCGGAGGCTCCGACTAGCTTTCTCGGCCAAAGACTAAGTGTTGGCCGAAGGTTCCTACCCCTGGGGTCGGAACCTCAAGGCCAAAATCTGTGAGTAACGGCTAAGTGACGTATGCCAATACCTATAAAGCCCAAACTTGGTTTCTAGCCATTGGTTGGCCATTCCACTTCATTTCCACTGACTCCTAGCCTCTCCTAAGGTTCTTTGAGCTCTTCCAACTAATTCTAGTGCATCCTTTGTGATTCTTATGAGGATTTAGTGGGAAATTGAGTAAGTGTTGTTGAAAGAAGGCTACAAGGATCTTGTGCACTTGAGGAGGACGCGGATTGGCTGCTTGGAGCTTATTTCTCTTGGAGGGAAACCTCCTAGACGGTTAGGCGTCTCCCGCGAACTTCCTCGAGTTGTGGATTGTCCCGGGAAAGTTTGTGAAGGTTAACCTCGCCTCCGCAAGGAAAAGAGGTAAATTCTAGTGGATACCAAGTGGCGCCTAAACAATGTCATCTTATTGTCGTAAAGAGAATTCTAAGATATTTGGTGCACACTCCTAATTTCGGTCTTTGGTACCTTAAGGGTTATGATTTTGAGCTAATTGGATATTCCAATTCCGATTATGCCGGGTGTAAGGTTGACCGTAAGAGCACAACGGAGACTTGTCAATTTCTTGGACGGTCTCTAGTTTCTTCGGCCTCTAAGAAACAAAACTCCATTGCCCTATCCACCGCCAAGGCGGAGTACATAGCCGTCGGCTAGTGTTGTGCTTAACTCCTTTGGATGAAACAAACTCTTCAAGACTATGGCTACAAAATGACCAAAATTTCACTCCTTTGTGATAATAAGAGCGCCATCAAAATAGCCAATAATCCTGTCCAACACTCAAGAACCAAACATATTGACATACACCACCACTTCTTGAGAGATCACGAAGCCAAAGGAGATATCGCTATTACTCATGTGAGAACCGAACACTAACTTGCCGATATCTTCACCAAGCCCTTAGATGAGAAGAGGTTTTGCGAGCTTAAGAGTGAGCTCAATATCTTAGATTCTCAAAACATTGCATGACTACGTACTTGACTAATCAATAGTCAAAAAGGGTCAAAAGGATGTCAATCAAAGTGAGTTTCTGTGTTTTTGAGGCCTTTTATTGTGTAGAAAATGGTCTTAACACTAAGAACGGAGCTCCAACATTTCCAAACTTATTTTCTCAAAAATATTGCGAAAATCCTTGTGTCATAGTTTTACATTGTGAAAATTTGGTTTTTTTTCATTGTTGATCTTCATTTGTGACCATTATTATGTACTTATTGATTGCTGCTAGTTACATATGGGTCAACGAAAAATCATGTCCACTTTCTTTGGGCCAAAATACCTTGTTTTTCTCTTTCCAGAAAAGTCCAGTCGGAGGTTCTGACCTATTGATCGGAGGCTCCGACCTAATATTCCTGACCAAAAATCTGGCCGGAAGCTCCGGCTCCTGAGCCCAGAGGTTCCGATCCACCGTCGGTTTTTACCCCCTGTGGGCGGCTGGAAGCTCTTCTCTCTCCTCATTTCATCCCCTCTCAGCCCTAACTTCCTCCCATTATTGAGAGGGATGATGATGCCGCCAGTGGTAATACCGAGATTATTGCCCCTGATGATGAGACCGGCACTGTAGGCAGTACAACATCCGGCGACACTGAGATCATCCCCTCCGACGTTGACTGAGTCCTTTCTTCCTCTGGTTTTCCTCTCTTTTTAGTGCCTTGATGCCAAAGGGGGAGAAAATTCAGAATGAAGGAACCTCCTCTCACACTTTTGTTGGCTGCTCTACAGTGTGGCCAGAACCTTCGACCATTAGGCCGGAGGTTCCGACCCCTCTCCTGTCTTTAGGATTTCTAGACTTCCTATTGGCCTTTGGACATGTATTGACCATATTTTGTGATGTAATGAATGCTTAATTATGGTTTTAGTTCAATTTCAGCATTTAAATCTATTCTTGTGATGCCATACAATATGATGTGATGTTTATTTCTTATGTGTTATGTGTTTGCCATGTCATATGCATTATCATGTCACACTTTACACCCCACGGATGAAAATAGATGAATGTGGCTTTCCATGTTTCTCAAATACTCAATATGTACATATATTTCACTCTCACTAATATATGCATATTTCTAGGGAGAGCCAAATTCATCTTCTTTCATTCAAAATCAAGTTTATATATTCATTCTGTTGTAAGCTTTAACCGTGCTGTCATCAATCACCAAAAAGGGGGAAATTGAAAGTGCATCTAACCCCTAAGTGGGTTTTGATGGATTAATGACAAAGCGGTTAAGGGACTAATGAGTTTATCAAGAATTGTACAGAGAATTAGTCCTAGGTTGCTCGGTGTGGTGCATGGAGACCCCCACAAAGACATGACGCAAAACAGCGAATCGACTCGGAGTTTATTTTAAATTCTTTTGAATTTTCTTGAGTCAGGGAAAAATCGTACTATCAAGAGGGGTTGCAAGCAGTGTTCCAAGACCACTCAAGTGCTTAAGATCCAAATAAAGTAGAGTCCATCATTTTGGCGCAACACATACACTTGGGATAGGCTAGTTTCAGTGTCAGGGTCGGAGGTTCCTACCCCTGGGGTCGGAGGTTCCTATCTCTAGGGTCGGAGGCTCCGACTAGCTCTCTCGGCTAGAGACTAAGTGTTGGCCGGAGGTTCCGACCCTGGCCAAAATCTATGAGTAACGGCTAAGAGACGTATGCCAATGCCTATAAAGTCCAAACTTGGTTTCTAGCCGTTAGTTGGCCATTCCACTTCATTTCCACTGACTCCTAGCCTCTCCTAAGGTTCTTTGAGCTCTTCCAACTAGTTCTAGTGCATCATTTGTGATTCTTGCGAGGATCTAGTGAGAAATTGAGTGAGTGTTGTTGAAAGAAGGCTACAAGGATCTTGTGCACTTGAGGAGGACATGGATTGGTTGCTTGGAGCTTATTTCTCTTGGAGAAAAACCTTCTAGACGGTTAGGCGTCTCCCGCGAGCTTCCTCGAGTTGTGGATTATCCTGGAAAAGTTTGTGAAGGTTAACCTCGCCTCCGCAAGGAAAAGAGGTAAATTCTAGTGGATACCAAGTTGATCTTCGTGGTCGCTTGGTGAGGCAAGGGGTCAATCGAGACCCGGCTTTTGGAGTTCCTCAACGAAGACGTAGGATCTTTATGATCCGAACTTCGGGAAAATCTTTGTCTCAATTGTGCTTGCTCGTTATTGCATTAATTTCTCTCTACACTTGGCTCCATTTATCTCCTACTCTATTCTTTGCCTACACTTGATCTCTGTCAATCTATTGGTTATTAAAGTGTCTTGGTAGAGTCAGAACATTAGGGTCGGAACCTCCGGCGTTCTTGGCCGGAACCTCCGGCGTTATTGGCCAGAACCTCCGACCCAGCCCTCTCGGTCAGCCCGAGAGAGCCGGTCGGAGCCTCCTACCATTTTGGTCGGAGGTTCCTACCAGTATTTTACCGCTGCATTTGGAGAATTTTTCAGGAACGCCTATTCACCCCCCCCCCTCTAGGCGACATCAACAGACTTTCATGTTGGTGAGCCCATCGATGAATTCGCCATGCGTCTTGGCTCCCTTGTTGCGGAACTGCACGAGCTGGGGGAGAACATCGAGGAGGTGCGCGTTGTTAAGAAGCTGCTTCGCGTGGTGCCGGTGAAGTATAATCAAGTCGCCTTGTCCATCGAGATGCTCATGGACTTGAATATGATGTCGCTCGAGGAGCTAGTTGGACGACTCTGAATGGCTGAAGATCGATGTGGCGCCGAGGCGATTGCGGACGGTGCGGGCAGTTGCTACTCACCGAGGAGCAGTGGGAGGCGTGCCGGCGTCAGTGCAACGGCAAGCAGCGAGCACGCATGGACAACGTCAAGAACAGCGGCCGTGCTAAGGACGGTGGCCGGAGCGGCGATGACGACGACGACACGAGCTGACGACGACGACACGAGCAACATGAGCTCGGGTGCAAGTAGGTGTTCGCGTCACGCTAGGCAAGGAAGGTGCTACAACTGTGGTGAACGTGGCCACCTTGCCAGGGATTGCCGTGAGCCGAGGAAGGAGAAAGCACTGCTCGTCAATGCCGACGATGAGCCAACCCTCCTGTAGGTCGGGCACATGGGGGTGTCATGGTTTAGGGGGTGATTGTTGGAATAAACCACGCCACAGAGGTATGTCCCGTGGCGTGCGCGTTGAGTGCGCGTATGTGGCGAGCACCGCTGTTCGTTGAGGCGTACGTCTGTACAGGCTAGCTGCGGGCGTTAGTTGCGGAAGCACTTGCATGGTTCGCGGACAGCTCGGTGACGACCGGTTCATGCGTGTGAGGGAGTAGCTCACGTTGAATGCATGCCGGATCGCGAGGGGCTCATGCGGAGATGCGCGCGAGGGCCGCAGAAGTTAGTTGCTCAGGTGCTAAAGCTATAAAACGTCTTGTAAGCTGTGTGTTTTGTGTAAGAGTGGATGTACAGAAAAAGCTTGGTGTTGCGTCGCTGTTACGGGCATTTTGTCGCTCGGCAAAAATCCTTGTATTCTCGTGCTTGATTTTGGGCAATATCCAACAGTACATCGAGACAACATAGGGTAGGCCTGTCTTAGTACAGTACTCCAATCTACAGTACAATGTCCTCCAATAAATTCACTCAATCAATCAGGATTTATGCATGACGCGCCTTACACCATACGTACATATACCTTGCTGAATTAATTGCTGGACATGCATGAATATAGTAATTAGTACAATCAAATAGGGATGGTACACTGTATAGGTGATGCTTCAAAGAAAAAAAACAAAAATATGTGCGATTTGAGAGGATGGTTTTCAAAGTTTGTAGGAGTAGCATTTTCTAACGTACGAATTCCACGCGAAACAGTTCTGCACGAATTTCATTAAGAAAACTACACATTAACACCCAAACATGCCTAAGACGTCGATATGTGGTCGGTTCTGATCCACGTATAGAAATTAAGCAATATGGATTAAGAATATATTTGGTCCACTGATCTGAAATGATGCGGACTGAAAGCAGTATTGAAAAAATAAGCACAGGTAGATTTAATTTATTTCATAAATAAATCATGACATCAACCATATAAGTTAGTAGAATCCTCTCATATAATATAGACATGTATGCAACGAAAAAATACATGAATAGATTGAATACTTAAAATATGAAGAATACGTGACGACGATTCTGTTCAGAAGAAGAGTTCGGAGCAGATGCGCTCGGAGCAGTAGCACACACCGTACGTACAACGCGTGGTACATGATGGTGATGATGCTATAGCGTCCGAACGTAGAGGAAGACGCACCGTGGCGGACAAACAATGAGTAGTCACGCGGAGCTCTTCCCAAAAAACTTATTCGTCATTTCCCAGTGTAGGACTTCATGAGGACAACAATTCCGGAGACCTGCTCTCTCGATCGTCGGTGCACGCCGATAAACGAGACGGAGTAGATGACGTACGGGTTGCGCAGTACAGAGGAGAGGCAAAACCCTAGATTGCTTTCGCGTGTGTTGCGTAGAAGTGACGGTTCGGTATATATAAGACGTGTGATCAGGACGCCCTTCCCGTAGCCGAACCGGATATAGACTCCACACCAGTCCAACCTACTGAATAATCCGGTGAGTTCCAAAACAAACACCGGAATATCCGTTGGATAGAGCATCAAAACTATAAAAGGAAGCCGTATCTGCGTAAGCATGAGGAGCCAATTTTGACAGACCATTCACACGCATATCACGTGCACGCGCCCTCCCGGTCTCGTGCCTGACGAGACGAGCGTGCGTGTCTGTTTCTCTAGTTCTCTCCAACACACATTGCTTAAGTGGCTAGAAGAGCACTCACCCTTTTAAGGGCATCTCACTCTCCTAAAATAAACAATGTGATACTAAAATTAACATACATAACTCTTATAAAATAGACTTTTAAAATTTTTCAAGGAATTCCACTAACAATTTCAACAAGCAGCAGGCAACAGCTGGTCATCAGAAATGCACATTCAGTGTAGTACGAAGCAGACAATTAACGCTCCTAATTACATCTCATGAACGAACGTGATCGATCGAGTATAGTATATATGAAAAAACTGTACTGAGACGTTGTTTGTTATACATATATAACTTTGTCTAAAACATTCAGAAATCCTTATCCATCAATTAGTTACCAATACGAACTTGCGAGGAATTAAATTAAATTTTAAAAAATTAGACAACCGAGAAACTAAAAAATATGGAACTTTTTTTTTTCTCTTGCATATACAATAGTTGATCTGGATTGCTGACTTGAATCATGCCTGGTCCCGTTGTTTGAGGGAGCGCTAACCATAGTTAACGAATAATACTGTGAGCAAAGTGAATCGTAAAAAGAACTGTGTAGCCTGCAGATTGGGTAATAAATGATGGTCGTCTCACAAGTTGAACTAAGCAACGGTCGGTGCGAGCAGTATCTTTACACCTATTGTAACGTCGGTTAACTCTTAGGCTGTTCTGGAACATTTGAATTTTACAAAAAAAATTATAAGAATTAGTTCAATTCTAGCGTAGTTTATTTTTATACATGTGTACACTTTGTTACCATTCAATAATCGTTCTAAAGTAGGAAGCTCGAGTGACAAACGTACCATCTGTACTAATATAAAGAACAGGTCTTCTAATACACACATCACCACTAATAACACTCTGTATTGGGATTGAGATCTCTCCTTCCCCAGAAGTTAGCTCCTCACATGAGTGATGAGTCATGTGATTATACACTACTGCTCTGGTTGGGATAGATAGACATTTTGACAAGCAGAGTATCTACCCGGTAAGAATTTGAAGAAGTTGTAGTTTTTTAATTTCTAGCTAATGGTTTATTTTTCTAATTTTTAGTTAATGGTTTATTTTCAGATTCTACAAATACTGCTATAAGTTCTTTATATAGTACCTTAAGTCCTACCCTTAACCTAAGATTTTACTTCCTTCGTCTTAAAACAAGTTGATTTCTAGAGTTAAAAACTTGTCAAAAAATAAGTTGATTTCTAATCTCTTATCTATTTTTGGCCCACAAATTAAAAATAAACCTTTTCGCTACTTCTTACCTATTACTCCATTCTAAAATATAAGCACTTTTAAACCACCTTTGAAACGCATAATTATGAAAACATAACAATAGAAAAAACATAGGAATAGACAATGGTGGAGGAAGGAAAAAAAAGAGACATGGCCCCTGGACTGTGCGAGTAAATACACAACCAGAAGAAATGATTTAAATCATTCTATTATTAAGCAAAATTAGAAGGGCTATGCCATAGTATTATCCAGCCAAAGACGATGAACATTGAGAAAATAGTAACTTTGACAAATCCTGACTCAGTTATATACTTTTAGAGGGATAGTTTAATCAGATTGAACCATAAAGCCTGACGAGCTGTCGATATTATCATCAGTGCAAAACATCTATGCACGGAGCGAGATCCAAAGCTCCACTCTGTCAACCAACTCGTGGGATACAGAGCATCTTTAGCATGACTGCTAAACAGGTTTTTAGAAAAAAAAAAACGAGATTCAGCAGGATCCTTACTATTATTTTTAAAATAAGAAAGCCTCTAAATCTCTCCCCATAACCCCTATTCCTAGAGGCTCTGTAGCTAGCTTTCATCTTTTTTTTTTGGTGCAGATGAAATTTCAGCACGGTTTCTATTACGCAAGATGCATCTTATCTCTCATGTTGCCACCGCCTTTCCGCCTGCCGCCGCCGCCGTTCCACCTCTTTACCGGCATCCTTCTTCTGGCGGCCCTCCTCCTAGTGCGGTGCCAGGCCTCCCAGGCACTCCTCGTCTCCCCTGATACAGCTCGCCTCCTCCCCTTTCCTGAGCAACGAAAGCTCCCCACTAGCGCCCCCTCCACCCCTCCTCCCGACACCTCCTCCTCCCCGGCCTCCTCCACACAATGCTTCATCGACGATCTCTGAGAGAGGAGTACCAGCAACATAATAAACCCGTATTAGAGGAGTTACTAAAGATATATAAAGATATAGAAAACAAATAAGCACATAAACAACTTCGAGATGATCTTGTGGAGCACTTGTGGGTATTTCATGATGCTCAGTAGTTTTTTCCATTGTATTTTCTATGGGTTATTTCGAGTCTTGAACTTTTGCCGGCAGGATATGTCATTTTAATGTTCTAAATTTTGAATAAAAATTTGAATTATAATGTTTTAAATTATTAATTTGTATATGGATGAATTCTACGCGTCACAAATATTTATGTTTTAATTATTATAGTATTAAACTAGATATATACATATAGTGTATGGTAAAATACAACAGAAAAGGAAATAGGGATGAGAAATAGGTGTAATTACTGGAGTTCAAGACATGTTTAGGTTTAAAGAAAAAAAACCAGCCCCTATTTAACCTTTGAGCTCTAAAAAATTATTGCTGGAGATTCTCTACGCAAGCAAGTTTATCAGCAAGAAAGAAACAAACAGGCAAAGAACTGGTCAACGCCAGCCGGGGCATGCGGCAGTGAGTGGCCGGAGCGAACCAATCGGGCGGTCAGCTCTGCCGCTGCGTTGGGCAATGGCTTGGCCAGTGCTCTGCTTCTGCCGGCTGTAGGGGAGCTGCACCGCCCGCCCCTGCTGCCTGCCTGCTGCAGCCACACCATACGCCCCCGCTCGGCTCTGTCTCAAGCTCTCAACCGTCGGCCCTCAGCGAGTCGGCGTCAGCCGCCGTCGCCACTTGCCTAACATGAAGGAAAACGAGAGATGCGGAATTGGGGAGCTAGGGTTCTAGAGTCAACAATCAACAACACACCACATTACAAGCTCAATGGACCTACGGTTCGCTCATGCGGCCCAATCCGCGAGCGCTCACATAGGCGACTCCGAAGTGATGCCGACGGAGTAGGGGGGAGAATCGGAGAAGAGGGAGTATGTGTGGGAGGTACTCGCGGGCGGAGCCAGGTATGGCTCGCGCCAACCCTCGTCCTACCGAGCCCTCTACCACTGAAAATAGTTCTATTTCACGTCTATTAAATTGCTATAAAAATTCAAAAAAGTTTTAAAATTATCGTTTGATTGACACATAGGAATTAGAGTCATGAAAAGAAGAAAACATGATATAGGAGCTTATGCTTATTTTTCTTCAAAATCTCTATAGAGTTGTTTATTCTATATGAATTTCAAAGGAAATAATATGATTTAATCCTTATTTTAAAGGTCTTCTTAGAAATTTTTTATATAGGATTGAAACTCCATGGATTTCCTATGTTTTTCCTACAACTAAAGGGGTCTTAGAGTTTTTCATAGAAGACCTTTTACAATGCTTGAAAGGTAACTCACGTACCTTTTAAATTAAGCAGTATTAACCGTTGATGTTTAAAGGATAAATTAGGAATGGGAAATAAACCAAACGGTTAAATTATTTCCCGCTGGGCAGCCGGAGGAGACGGCGGCGCACGCCGCGCAGGGGCGTGGGGCGCAGCAAGGGCGGCGGCTCGCGCAGGGAGGCGGTGGAGCAGGAGCGGCGACCGGCGACGACTTGCGGCAACACGGCAACGGGCGGGGTGGCGAGGAGGCGGCGCACGGCGGGCGGCGCTGGAGCGGTAGCAGGGCGACGGCAGAGGCAGGCGACGGCGAGCTCGGCTAGATGAGGGGAAAAGGAGAGAGAGGCATAGAGGTTCCAATGCGCTGCTCGCTCGCCGCCGAGGTTGCCGAGGCCGCTGCTTGCCCGCCGCTCCACCGTCCAGGCCGCTGCTCGCCTGCCGCCAAGGCCGTTGCTCCACCGCCGAGGCTGCTGCGAGGCCGCTGCCGAGGTCGCCGAGGCCGAGCATGCTCGCCCGCTGCCGTGGCAGCTGCTCACCTACCGCCGAGGCCGCTGCTCTCCCGCCGCCACCGCCGCTCGCCCGGTGCCGAGGTCTCCAAGGCTGCTGGCGTGGGGCGCAGCAAGGGCGGCGGCTCGCGCGGGGAGGCGGTGGAGCAGGAACGGCGACCGGCAACGACTTGCGGCAACACGGCAACGGGCGGGGTGGCGAGGAGGCGGCGCACGGCGGGTGGCGCTGGAGCGGCAGCAGGGCAGCGGCAGAGACAGGTGATGGCGAGCTTAGCTAGACGAGGGGAAAAGGAGAGAGGCACAGGTTCTAACGCACTGCCACACAAATTAATCTTACAAGCCAATTACCATTTTAACCTTCCACCTTCAGTACCTGGCCCATACTTTGGGTACCTTTTCATCAGTACCTCTTATTCTACTGTGTTAGATTAAAGACGATTAACGGTCCTAATTAATTCCAAGCACCAGAGAAAGTCTCTTTTCATAGGGATTAAAAAGAGAGGTGACATTAATTGAGTGGTAGTTGTAATTAGTTAAGATTGCAAAATATATATAGAAATTTTCTTTTTTTTAGCATCCCAAAAATGTACTCCCTCCATCTCAAAATACAAAAATCTAGTATTATGAATTTGGACACTCTCTCTGTCCAAATTCGTAGTAATAGTTTTTTGTATTTTGGGATAGAGAGAGTAGCTTTTTTAGTGTTCAAATTTTGTTCTAGAATAGCTACTTCTCTATCTACGTTCTCATCTCAACTAATTATAAATAAATTTCATTTAATTTTTTTATCTACTTTTTTTCTCCTCTACCAATCATAAACTTTTCTATTTAATTCAATATATTTAAGACAAACTATATAGTTACTGCCTCTGTCCTAAAATATAGTCTTTTTTCTATGAATCTGAATAAATATAAGATAAAGTTTAAATACTTAAAAATAGTTATAATGTGGAACGGATACAGTGGAATCAAAGAAACGAAAGGAATGGAACCTCCATCTAGGAGTAGACTAGCCTCTCGTAACTCCATTAATAACTCCACCGAGACAAGAAAAAACGCACCGTTGCCGTTCCGAGGAAACGACGGCGGACCGGACGATCCCCGCATCCGCCGTGTCCCTTTCCGCCTCCGGGCCGGCCAATTGCCACTAGGGCCCTCATCGATCAAACTCATCACCCCTCCTCGTCCCTCCCGTCGTATCGCATTCGCATCCCCCGCTTCCTCGGATTCCCCTGCCGTCACTCCTGCCCCTGTCCCCCCATGTGCCGGCCCACTGGGCTCCACCCCCTCTCCCCTCTCCCCTCTCCCCTCCACTCTGACTCCATCCATCCACGCACCCATCCCACTCGATCCACCTCACCACCCCACTCGATCCCCCATTTGAAATCCCCCCCTCACCGCGACCAAACGGTCACCCCGCTTCTCGCCTCCACTGATCCGCCTCGACGCCGCCGCCGCCACTGATCGATTGAGCGGAGCGGAGAGGTGCTGCGCGCGCCATGGCGTCCCCCGGCCCCGCCGCGGGGATGCAGAAGCTGGAGGCCGTGGCGGCGGGGAGAGAGGGGCCGGGGTGGACTGGGGCCGGGGGATGCAGAAACTGGAGGCCGTGGCGGCGGCGGGGGGAGAGGGGCCAGGGATTGGCGCCGCGGGGGCGGGGGCGGAGCAGGTGGCCCCGCCCAGGAGGCCCGTGGCCGCGCGGAAGGAGAGGGTGTGCACGGCCAAGGAGCGTATCAGCCGCATGCCGCCCTGCGCCGCCGGGAAGCGCAGCTCCATCTACCGCGGCGTTACCCGGTACGGACCCTGCTGCCCCCGTTGCCTCTCTGTGTGTCAAGCTGCAGCGGAGCAGTTTAGCTGGATGTTTGTAGGACGCAGTTTACCTACTATGTGCGTTTTCTGCTTGGATTGATCTCTGGCGCTAAATCCGTTTATCAGGGCTCCTCGTGTGCTCAAATGGTACCGTCGATCCGGGATCCATATTTTTTTTGTTGACTTCGGTGATTGCCTGGTTATACGGATTGACGGTGATTCATCTATTCTCGCATTACCTGTTGTGTCTCCAAGGGGACGATCTCAAATTATTAGGAGCTTCAGTTGATCTAAAAGTTATTTTCACTTGGTTGGTACATCCAACATCGTGCTTGATTTAATTTGTGTCAAGCTCGATTGACAGGGTTTAGCTCTAATCAGAGTAGGAAGCAAGTTTTGGACCCTTTTCGGTTGAAACAAGTGTGGGACCTAGATGAATTTTCAACCTATATGTGTATCTAGATACTTAAATCTTTTATTTATTTTTTAAATCTAAGCCAAGAGTAATGTTTATACTACAATCCATCACTCAATTATCTTTATACAGCCACTGCTACTCCTTTCTTAATTTTGTTGTAAACAATATTTTAACTTTGGTTGTTATTATGTATGTGCCATCAATAGGCATAGGTGGACAGGCCGATATGAAGCTCACCTCTGGGATAAAAGCACATGGAATCAGAATCAGAACAAGAAAGGGAAACAAGGTCAGTATTCCTAATGCAAATTAGTAGAGCTATTTTTCATGTTTTGAAAATTTGAACATAGTGACATTGGAAGCTAGGTGAATTTGCTTGTGATTACTTAATTATATTTCATAGATCATCCCTGCACATCATTTCTTTTATATCTAGCTATAATTAATCTGATTTAATGGAATTGTCTCTTTTGCATGGGAAATTATCACCCAAAAATGGCCTTGCAACCGCAGTATATTTAGGTAAGAAGCATCTTTGGTGTTAACTGTAAAAGGTGCAGTTGTATAAACTTCTTTATCCACATCAATTCAATGTGCAAATACACAGGTGCATATGATGATGAAGAGGCTGCAGCAAGAGCTTATGACCTTGCTGCACTGAAATACTGGGGGGCTGGGACACAAATAAACTTTCCTGTGAGTCATTTATACATTCTAATTATAATTGGTTTCTGACCTTCCATTTTGTTCTTCCACTTTAAATCATTAACCATGCGCTGCCTTTTCTTTGAGACCTTCATTTAGTCAAAATTAATCATTTAATTTTTGCAGCACCTGAGCTCAATTTCGAAGACTATGATTCTCTTAGGATGCAAATTAAAAACCAAAACATATCTTAGAGTGTGTTGTACCAAATTTTGCATCATACCAGTCCAACATATCCTATGCAACTGTGTGGTGTGATCTTTGAATAATTTGTATACTCTTGCGTCTTGACTATTATATTATGCTCTTTCTATGCAAAGATAAGGGATTTGCTCAGTTAGACTTGTGAGACGATTCGGAGAGGATGAGCAAAGATAAGGGATTTGCTCAGTTAGACTTGTGAGACGATTCGGAGAGGATGTTTTGTGTACTTGACAACAGATATCTTGTTTTCAGAAATTTATTACTGAGCATATAAGCGTTATTGAAAAACCATTTTCTCTGAAGAATGTGGGCAAAACAAACATATACATACATGCCATCTCTTCAGTTTGGTACCTATATGTCTATACATCTGGATTCAAAAAGTTTGCAGTGTTGCTTATTATACTATGTTATTTTCCATTTTATATTGTCGCACTAGTTAATTGGATTTATGGTAATTTTTTCAGGCTTATGTTTATTATGTATTTGCTTATTTAGGTCTCTGATTATGCAAGAGATCTTGAGGAAATGCAGATGATCTCCAAGGAGGATTATCTTGTGTCTCTTCGGAGGTAGATTTGTGAATTTATAATATGTTTATATTACTTTGTTTCTTAAGCACTAACTAGAAGTTGCATGCACTGCAGAAAGAGCAGTGCCTTTTCCAGGGGTTTACCAAAATATCGTGGTCTTCCTAGGTACGTGTTACTGATGAGAATTATATCTGGAAGTTAGCTCTAAGTTCAATTGTTATACTTGTACCCATGTTGTGATGCTAACTCGGTAACAGAGTTCCATGTCCAATTTTCATTTCTACCTTGCACAAACTATCATTGTCCATGTTTTGCTTATTATGGTAACATTTGCCTTTTTGCTACAAATATTTATGGCAAACCAACTGCGTTAAGAACCGTGGATTTTGATGCCCTGTGGTATATTACATTCGAAATTAATTTCTGCAACTTTATGCATTTCTCCTACAAATTAAATTTGTAAGCTTAGCAGATTTTGGAGGAATATAGCTTTGGTACTAATTTAGCTCTTATTTATGCTTTACTGAAGTAGATATTACATCATTAACTTCAGCAGATACTAAATTTAGACAACAGTGGTCTTAATTTAGAAAATTTGAAAATAAATTGTCATTTAGCAAAGATGTGAACATAACTGCAAGTTTTGCTAAACATAAATTCTTTCTGATAATCACTCAATTGCACAGTCACAATCTCTTAAGTGTACTCATGGTGGTGAATGTGTGTCATCAAAATTTGGTGCTTCCTTACTAGTTACTGTTGTCAATGGAAATTTGGCATGTTGTACGTTTGTTCTTTGCATGGTTACAGCTATCCTGCTTTCTGTGGGATCTCAACCAACCAAAACATAATATTCTCAACAAAATATCCTTCAGAGGAGAGTGATTAATTGTAGGTGAGATATTGAAGAACTCAACATACCTTCTAGGATAGGATTAAGACTTATAATATCTTGAGGACCACTAGAAATGTAGTTTAGGAAAATTTATTATTTGGACACATGCAGTAAAACTTTACGTAATTCTGTTAGTCTTAATTATTCACAGGATGCCAGTCTTAGGCTAGTCCTTACAGTGCACTCTACTACTGGGCACGTACAGCCACATCAATATAAATTTTATAACTGCAAATGTTGTGGCACTATCATGCAGGCAGCTCCATAATTCCAGATGGGATGCTTCTTTGGGACACTTGCTTGGCAATGACTACATGAGCCTAGGTTGTGTCTCCATACAAACTTCTACACTGTTGTTTCTAGTGAACAAACTACAGAAGTGAAAGAAAATGTTATGTGATTTTTTAACCAGTTTTCTATTTAAATTACAGGGAAGGACATCACGCTTGATGGGAAATTTGCAGGAACCTTTGGCTTAGAGAGGAAAATTGATCTGACAAATTACATAAGGTGGTGGCTTCCCAAAAAGACACGGCAATCAGATACATCTAAAGTGGAAGAGGTCACTGATGAAATCCGTGCTATTGAAAGTTCAATGCAACGGACTGAGCCTTACAAGTTGCCTTCCCTTGGCCTCCATTCTAACTCAAAGCCCTCCTCAGTGGGTCCATCGGCATGTGGTATCTTATCTCAGTCTGATGCCTTCAAAAGCTTCTCGGAAAAGTCTACAAAATTATCTGAAGAATGTACTTTTAGCAAAGAAATGGATGAATTAAAGACAGTTACCCCAATACCTGCAACTGGACATGACACAACTGCAGTTAACATGAACGTGAACGAGTTGCTTGTGCAAAGAGCTCCATACACATCGGGCCCTGTTGCTGCACAAATGAAAAATACCTGGAACCCTGCTGATCCTTCTGCGGACCCTCTTTTCTGGAGCAACTTCATCCTGCCATCAAGTCAATCTGTCACAATGGCAACAATAGCAACAACAACGGTTTGTTCCTCTTTGGCTCTGCTTGACAATTTGAAATAAATTTGAAATATATTTCAATTTTTTTTCTGCTTGTGCTTAATTTGATGCTGATTTGTGACAGTTTGCAAAGAATGAGGTGAGTTCATCAAGTGATCCATTCCATAGTCAAGAGTGACCATACGAGCTTTACCAAAGTGCATGCAGGATTTGGTTTTTGGATTGGTAAGTAGAGAATGTAGCACTGTATTGTTTCCTCTTGTTTACCTTGTCTGTTAATTTTACATTTTCATTCATTTTTTTTCTGTGTATCACCTAAATATATGCATGAAGAACTTAATACATCTATGAAATGTCCAGATTTGCATTCAAATAAGAACAGACAATCAATGAAAATATGTTTTTGTCTAACCTACAAATATCTAAGGATTTTTATTTTTCCTTCAATGACAAGATCTAATCAATTAAACCAAACAAAAATGCTTTTATGATGTATTTATGTGTGCCTAAACATTTTGATAAGGATGAAAATATGGGATTTTGTTGTGTAAGTGGTGCATCAAGTATTTGGGACATGATAAATCAACATTGTTTATGTGCGTATGTTCACGCATGTACCAGGGATGTGCTTTCCCTCCGTTCTTAATTTCACTAGCACCAATTTGTGGATGCCAAATTCTTAATTTACCAGTCACCCAGGATGATGAACTTTGCATATGCTTTCGATAGCAGTCGTGGTGATTTTACTGGCACAGCCTTCTGTAAGATTGTTAGTTTTAGGGCATGTCCATAGTTTCCGGCTATTCTTAATTTCTTATATTACATTCCTCTTTACAGCTTAACTGAAACATTTGCATATTTCAGGTCAGTGACAACATCCTGCACGTCTATGGGTTTCCTTCTTCTGAACTTTTGAGGTGACCCGTGAGTAATACCCTTTGTATCCATAGTTCATAAGACATGAATAGAAGGTAAGAGAAGTACAACCATAGTTGTGTAATATATACAGTGGCTAGTGGCCTAATGCCCAGTTAATGATATTTAGTTATAGAGCTGTCTGTACATATTGCGGTTCTTATTTCAGCTAGGTTCTATAGATTGAAAAGAACAGAAGAATGCGATTTTTTCAAAGCTAAATTGTTTATTTTGAGCAAATATGTCCAATGCTGCTTGTTTGAGTTATACAATTACAATGATATTTTCGTTACGCTTTTGTCTGAGATGGCTCCAAAATATTAATCGTGAAAACAAGGCCAAACCATTCAGCTAGAAGAGTTGTTAACATTAATCAAGATTACGATTCTATATGTAAAAAATCATATCTTACATCAAAAAGTTTTAGAACGATACTACAATGCCTGGCTCTATTAACATTGTTCAAATGTTGGAAGCCATAGTTATAAACACATGGTTGGCCTTTAGTAGGAAATACTAAGCATGCATGTAAAATTCATGTATACCGAATATAATGTGGAGGTGAAATATTTTGACATTTTGCGTCACTTTCTTTTTTGCATGCTTTAACTACTAGTAAGTATTATGAACCTAAGTGTAAAGTCATGAAAATTCTGCAGAAAAAATTAACTATAATTTTCTACTTTTTAACAGAACTCTTATAAGGAGAGAGAGAGCAGCAAATGTCTTGGAGAGAGCAAAACATCCTCCAATTCTCCCGACAAAAAATAAAGCAAATCGAGAAAAAACCAAAGGTTTTTTAAAAGAAAAACAATCAATTGCCAACGATATCACCAAGGTTCTAATGAATTGCCATGCATCCACTTGTACTATTATCAAAACTACTATCTTCAACAACCAACAAGAAAAAGCTAATAAAGAAGAAGTAGAAAAAAATGTCAACTCAAAAGTAAATTGATGTTACCTTAAAAGAAATTGTCATCTTCATAGTGTAATGCACATGTGGAGTATTCCACACACAAAAAACCTTCGAATAAGATGTCGAGATCTTTGCGTTGGGATTAGAAATAAGAAATTTTGGAATCCAACACTGAGACAAACGACCAACAGAACCAGTAGGCAAAACACATATATTTGAATAAATGGAATCAGTACTAAACTTACCTGAAAACTTATCTTGAAGCTTTACAAAAGACCAGTCTGGCCGCTGCAGTACCTGCAGTCTAACTGCTCCTTGGTACCTATCTGACTGATGTTGAAAAGTCGGTCTAAATGTCATCGACCGTCGGTCCAACCGTTGGTGTACCTATGATGTGACCGCCTTTGGCCATCGATCAAACCGCCCTGAAGTCTACGGTCTGATTGGGCCACTTGAAGAAAAATATGGCCTTTGCCATCTCGACCTTGCAAGTTCTTGTAAGTATAAAACAAAACTGAATACAAATGCTCATCCTTAGTACAATGGGTGCAATTATACTTTACACGTGTCTTTTTTTTAAAGAAGAAGAAGAAACAATTGCATACGTTGTATAAAGGTTCAATAAAATTCCAGCAGATTTGAAAATAGTTTTCTTTTATTCGGGTTTTGTCAAAATCTCACCACTTTCAAAAACATCAAGAATAGTTGGTGGATTATTTGTAAAATAAGCACATGCATCAAAACATATTTCTCTATTATGTGTGCTTACTTTCAAAGTATCCAAATCATGCTGAGTTTTTTTTTACCATATAAAATCTTTGCAAAGAACTTTTCAAATAAGCAATCTTATTTGTCAAAGAAACATAACTTTCACAAGATTTTGCAATATATTTTTATTTGCGATAATTTGAACAAGAAAACACTTCATAAGTTTTCATATCATTTTACAAAAGCTCAACGCAACCAAGTGCATCTTTTAGTTTCATTTTATTTAAAAAACATTTTGAGCAAGTTTTCAAACTCGAAACATCCTTGTGTTATTTAATCCTTTTAGCACATAATACATTGAACAAGAACTCGCATCAAAAGTAATAGTGTGATCATGTTTTTTAAGCTTTTTAGTGGATTTATCAAGTTTAGAACCATGATCAAAGGTTGTACATGCTAATTGATCATAAGTAAGATTTTCGTTGCCAGTCAGTATTGAGTTCATCCTCGTATTCTTCGTCGGAGCTACATATACCATGAGCCATAAAGCATACCCCGGAGATATTCTTGCCCTTACCATCATATTCAGTTTCCGAATCAGCATCCCATGCATACACTTGATTCCCTCTTTTTCCGTTTCTTATATTATTTAAAGCTCAAAAAAATTTATTAGTAAGCAAAACCAAGTCCCTCTCAAAGATTTTCTCCGTGGCCATTAAAGCGGGCAAAAAAACATTAAAAAAAGAATCCAAATAAGAAATTGACGAGGAAACCATAGCGAAAACTCAAGATCAGTAAAGATTCAAAAGAGAATTAAACATGGCTCTGATACGGATGGAAACACGACAACCAAGCTTACCGGAGGTGAATGGTAGGTAACGTCAGCAGAAGTTAAATTATCGAATTTTGAAAGTCAAATCACACCCCATTCACAAAGCAATAGAACACACGTCTGGCGGTCACATGACCTACTAGGGTCTGTCTACCCGGGTCTTGCGTTCTGACCGTAAGCCTAAAAACAGCCTGATAGAGCTTTTGTAAAAACCTGATTTCTCCCAAACCAACCGTTGGATCAAGCTCGAGCTTGGCCAAAAGAAAGTATATGAAGTAAGGAACAACTCCACTGGAGGGATTTAACTAATCAACGGTTTAACAGAAAACACCCTCAAAAGCCAGCTGTGTCAGAAATTTTAGCAAATCTGAACAAAACCTAAAACTTGGGCAAATTCAAATCTAGCAAAAACCAATCAACGAAACTTTCCAGATATGATCTATGATGTATTAGAAAGGTTTTGGGTGGATTATTTCGAATCAAATTGCAGATAAACAAAGAATCATGAGTTAATATCAAAACCAAGTTAAAACGTAAAACTTACTAAACCAGAAGAGATCGTCGACGCCTTGATGTTTGAATTTGATCTTTACTGCTCAAGTAATATTCACAAGGTCCAGCCACAACACCCCTCACGAAATCCTCACAAAAACCTAATACAAAGAGCTCTCCAATTTTAAATCTCTCAATTTTGGCTTACCCTCAATTCCTAGCCTCCCTCTCTATTTATACCCAAGGATGTGATTGTCCATAGCCACGACTCCAAACTAGAACTAGGAATCCTAATCACATAGGAAACCCCTCAAACAAAGAATACACATGTCTCTTTACAAATTTGGACTCCAATCCTACTCAAACTTGGACACCTTCTAAATTTGACACCTTTTCATACACATATATACCCCCATGTATGCCATATGGAAACTTCTCCATGTGCATTGTTCTCTAGTCTAAGCATCCCACATGATCTCCTTAACCGTCTAGACTTCAACTTCTCCTAAGTTTAGTCCCGATTCTACCACCGGCAATACTCTCGTGGCCTCAAGGAACACCTACACATGGACAAACAAATAAACCATATCTGAGCACTAAGTTCTTCCCAACTTGACTCACATTAGCATAAAAATAGTTCATAATACGCATACAAAACATCTAGAATCCATAACATTAAGCAACAATTTTCATAGGCAGCTAACCACTTATTACACTGCCTGCAACTAAAGGCGTGTGAAAATCAACGCGGGCTTACACCCGCCTGCGAAAATCAATTTTGACACGCGGGTACGTAAGAGATTTGCTTGTGAAAATTGATTTTCACAGGCGGAGTCCGCATGTGAAAATTGATAGGCGAGCTCTTAAGAGACCTGCCCGTGAAAACATTATTTGGGCACCAATAAAAAGACAATGAAAAAAAAGAAATTGAGATGCACTGCCGCCGCCGGAGCCAGACCTGGATCAGAGTTGCACCGCCGCCGCAGGATCCAGACCAGGATCGAGCTGCACTGCCGCCACCAGATTCGGGTCAAGCTGCATGCAAGCTCCTTCCTCCACTGCGGCGCTGCGCTCCTCCCCTTCGTCACCGCCACCAAAGCCGAGTCTTTGGACCACATCGCCTGGATCCGGCCGCTGGTGCCTTGGATGACCCCGAGCCATCGTCGTCGACGACCCAAAGCCACCATCGTCGGCGACCCCAAGCCTCCGAGCCAGCTCTCGCCACCGAGGCCCGCTGCCAGACCTGGCGGTCCCCAAGCCCGCCGCCGTCGAAACCCACCGCGCTGGCCATGTCGTCGTCGCCCCCTTCCCTTTGTTGCGGTCGTCGCCGTCGCCTTGGCCGCTCCCAAGGCCGCCTGCGGTGGATCGGCTGCTCCTGAGCACAGCAGCGCCGGATCCGCCTCCTCCATCGCTGCCGCCGCCCCTCCCCTCCGCCACTGCTGTTGTGGTCCTTGTTCGCCTGCAACGCTGCCGTCCGCCGCCTTGAGAGAGAGGGGGGATCTGAGAGAGACAGAGAGTTGACGGGGGAAAGACCGAAAGAGGGAGGGGATTGATCGAGAGAGAGCGAGAGGCTTTTCTAATAGAGGGTTTGCTATTTTTTAGGCAGTCCCATTAGGCGGGTGCCCGTAAAAAATAGAATTGTTTCTACAGACGGCCCTCGTAAAGGCTTGCCTGATTTTCAAAGGCAAATGTTTAGGAGGGTCGTTCATAAAAAGAATCCTATTTTTACATGCGACTATCCTAAATATCGTTAGTGGTCTGTAACTAGAGACTCTTTACAGGTGGGATTTTTTAGACCGCCCATAGAAATAAAGGGGTATTAACAAAAATAGTTTTTTATAGTAAACTTTGCAAACCTTTGCTAATTGATCATCAAAAAAACTAAATCATCACCATAATTTCACAAAAAATTATAAAAATATAGCAATTTTTCACCTACTCTTATCTCAATCAATTATAAACATCTTTTATTTAATTTCTTCATCTACATAAGCCATGTTATTTATAGCTATTGGCTTCTAGATTATTGTGGGCCACTTTTTAAACTGCTAAATTGTGTAATTTTTAAAATATTTTCTATATAGAAATTTCTTTAAAAATTCAAATAAATTTATTTTAAGTTTATAGTTAATACTTAATTAATCATGCAAAACTAATTAGGTGTCTGCCCCGATAAGTCAAGCGACTTCTCACTCCAACCTATGAAAAAAACTAGACCTTACTCTTTTCAACCAATCATAATTTTTTTTTTAATTTCATCTATTTTTTTACTGGCCATACTAAATTTTAGAAGATATCATATTTGGGACAAAAGGAATACCGTGAAATCTCGGGATCTTTTTAAAAGAAGAGTGTCGGATAGCTCGTTCAGAAACCGACTATCGCTAGCTTCAGACTTCAGAGGATATCCGAGTCCGACTCACAAGACATCCGAGTCCTATTCTCTTGCTAGTTAACAGGTACAAATAGGTAGCATACACAAGCACACCAAAAGCACAGATCGAGATTAGAGATAAAAGATTAGACCGACGACATCGAAATAAAAAGCTCGTCGCCGTCGACGTCTTCCAGCAAGGATCAAGCCACAAGTCGCAGTCGCCGTGGCCGTCTCCCATCAATGGGTCAAGCAGCCAACTCGGCGCACCGCGAGGCACTGGGCATCAGCTACCCGGCCGGCCAGATCACGCCGGAGAAGGACGTATCGGAGGTCCTAGCGAAGTGGAGGGAGAAGCTGCAGGCGCCCGGCAGAGGCTTGCCGCCGACGGACTACAGCTACATCAACCTCGAGGAGGTCTGCGAGGAGAACGCAGCGCTGCTGTCGCGTCTGCGGGAGCTCGGCGCGTCGCCGCCCAGGCTTGTTCGTACGGTTGGGTTCAATAGCTAGCTTCTCTTGCATATATTTTTTTCAAGATAATGTTCAATACTAAAATATTAGCACTTTAATATATGTCCTTATGTTTCATATGATGCTATTTTTATATAATGTTTTTAATAAAATATTAGCACTTTAGTATGTGTCGTTATTCTTAAATCTAAATTTCGGTCCTATACACAAATATTATTATTAAGTTGTGACGTGTTGCTACGGGTAGGATAGTTTCTGGGTTGATTTGATCCGTATATATCAAGAAGAGATATATTATGTGAATATATAGTTCTTGCAATTTTTTAGAGGAAAAAAGTTTAGCTATATATATATTATATATATAGCTAAACTTTAAAGGAAAAAAAGATGCAAAACGTGCTCTAAAATTTTTTATAAGTTTGAATAGTAAGTGTAATGATTTGCTTTGCAGCCAAACCATTGACACTACGTACCAACACACAATTTCCTACCGATCTAAAGCTTTCTAGATTTTTGGCTCCTAATTGGCAGTAAAACAAACTTAACTAATGCCGTACCAAAAAATTGGCAGTGGCACTACCAATACTTTAAGTAAGGTAAAGAACAACAGTAAAACTAGGATTTAAAAAAAGAAAAAGAAAAATCACATAAGGGTTTTTCCAATGAGGTAGTACTCCGTATCTGTTATGTCCATGCTTGCATGTTATAGAGAGATTGTATACATACAATATATCGTTTCTATGCGTGGGGTCAAATAATAAATTTCGTCATCCTCTTTTTTTTTTTTTTGCTGATTTACCTTTTATTTTGTGACGACATAGACATCACCTAGACCCAGTGGTATTAATTCTTTTTATGGGTTGACTTATGTGTCTTGGTCACGTGCAAGACATTTTCTCTCTACTCTGTTATATTTTTCTAGAATTTTCATAACTATTTATATATCTATCTATGATTATGCAAAATCCTTCCAGGCCTAACAATGACGCTGCTTTCAGGAATAAGCAATTTGACCTGGAAATGTTAACATTGACCAGATTTTAGAACACTGTATATCGTTCTAGGTATCCATGTACCTAGAGTGCTGTACTAGAACACGCCTAAAACCACTGGCTCCTAAAATTATTAGAAAATTTGAGAAAGTGTCACTGTAGATATGAGCATCCACGACGAACAGTTATAAGACAAATCAATGATATTAACATCTATATATTCTAAACCAACACCAACGTCACAAGACCACACATTTGATGGTCACAGCATTAAACAATCATTTACAAGTTCAATCCATGATTAATGCTAAGCAAGATTATGAAACTAAAGCTACAGTTTGAAAGTGTGCAATAAAAGGTGAAATAGAGGGTTCTACTTCCATCCCATGTATGTCCATGTTATTTTGTACCTAAAAGCCAAACAAAACACAAGAGTAAGTAAAGAATACTCAGCAAGTACATTATGGAACTAGAAAAAACATACATATCTCCTTTGCAACAAGAAACCATATAAAACATTTTTCTTTTGTTATTGAAAAACAAGTAGTCAATAAATAGTAGCTCCCCTTCTATACAGACGTGGACATCCTTTAGCATTATCAGTAAGCTGAGTAAGCGGGACTAACGCTTATTGATGGGATCATGAATAAAGAAATAAATAAAACACTCCATGCCCGACTATGGTATTTGAATGAAACAAAAATAGAAAATCATGAATATAATGGAATGTGATTTATAGCCTGAATCAAGAATCGAGAAACTATCTAATTGCATAAATAATAATGATATAATGAAAGTAAAGTAACTAGAATAAATCAGCCCATTAGTCACATCACACAAGTTTATCATGCATTTGCCTTAACTCCTTCGATAACTTGGCTCAACTCCTCTCATGTTGAAACCCTCCACATCTCCACACCTATAGAGCAAAACTACAAATAAACCTCTGTACACAACTAACGATAATTACATATGTAATTTAGAAAGACCAAAAATCCAGAGTTTATATTTTTCTATCGAATCGTATTAAACAACCTATAGCAGTCCCGTTACCATCTCATGCGTAACTCACAAACCGCCTAATGAACCCTAGCAAATAATAGAATTTCAGACATGTAGAGAAAATTATCTACGACTTTTAGGTTGGGTGGAAAATCAGATTACCCCTATACCAAGCCCAGATTAAAGAAAACTAACTGCTGTGCCAGTTCCTGACCCAGTCAGCAACACTGATTTTAACGTTTCTCCTAAACTGCTTATCGGAATCGAGTGAAACCAGTGTCGTTAGAAAGATAATGACCGCCTAAAAGTTGTATTTATACCACATAACCCAAAACCCTACGAATTAGTACCGTATTTAAAATAAAGGTCTCAGCCTATGTCTAGGAAATTAAATTTATCGCAACCGGCGATTCAATCAATTTCTACTTAAAAATTGAACTTCTAAGGACTAAGAGCAGTTATCTTTTGCAGAGGAGAAACCAAAATTCGGGGCAAATCCAGCAAATTGTCAAAACCCCCAAAATTCTCCCAATTTGCTCTTCCTCCTTTTCCTTATATTCCTCCCTGATTCCTCTGCTCTCTAAACCTTGCCCCTGTCTGATCGTTGCAGCAGCAACAGCAGCAGACCACGCAGTAGCAGCAGCAGCAAGTAACGTTAGTAGCAGCAGCGAGCAAAGCACAAAGCAGCAATAGACCAACAAGGCTACGCGTCACAGATACAAACCTGCTTTGCAGAGCGACCAGCAGTGGTGGAAGCAGTAGAGCGGCAGGCAACAGGAGGTGCGGTGGTGACTACCGGCAGCGGCCACGGCGACGTCGACAGCGCAGGAGCGATGGGGACGATGGCGGCTAGGGCAACTATCGATCTCTCCTTTTTTTTTTCTCCTATATTTTTTTTCCTGTTGGTTAAATAAAGAAACTCTAATGAAGATCGAGCGGTCTATATTGATTCGACCACCATAAGTTCGTCCGTGCTCCGATCACCACACACTTATAGTGTAAATCGCACTAGTCAACGAGCTCTACGTATCCACGGTTCCTAATTGTCCATTCGAATAATGGTTTAAAAGTTGCATTTTTCACATTTACTAATAACTATTTCCCGAAATAGAAAGACTACAAACCAAAGTCCTGTTGGGGGACGGGATAACTTAACGTGACTAGATCCGTTTCTCTCCCCCAATGACTCCTTCGTCTTCCTCTCTGAGCCAGGAGGAGTCCCCGTCCTCCCACCCTCAACTCCTCTGCGGCCCCAATCGCTCCCGTCTCCGGTTACCGGTGGACTAATCGTCCTCCTCCTCCTCCCTCCCTCAACTCCTCGACCGTTGTCCCCAACGTCGACGGCATCCCCCATCCTCTTCCTCCCTTCCTACACTAGATCTGGGGGCATTAGAGAGTGGAGGCCGGCGAGGTCATCATGGGTCATTGGAATCAGAGAGGTCGGCAAGGAGGAAGGCAGCTGCGACGGTGAGAGAGGGAGTAGGCGAGGGTGAGAAGGATGAGGTCCAAGGCACCGGTGAGAAGGTGGAGGTGGTCGGTCTCGGCAGCGCTCGAAGTAGCCATGCTCCTCGCCAACCTGTCGCGCTGCACGTCGGCATTGTGTGCAGGTACATCGCCGGCGTCACGGCTGATACTCACAGGTATTAGGCTTGGTACACAGGTACCAAGGTCTGGTATCTTTGGGTATCAGGTTTGATACCCAGGTATCAGCTGATACCCATAGGTACCAGGTCTAGTACCTTTGGTGGAGGCGGTTGGTCTCGGTGCGGCTCGTAGCTGCCATGCTCCTTTCCAACCCATTGTGATGCTCCCCAGCATTGTGTGCAGGTACGTCGTCGGCGTCACAGCTGATACTCACAGTATCAGGCTTGGTACCCAGGTACTAGGGTCTAGTACCTTTAGGTATCTGGTCTGATACCCAGGTACCAGCTAATACCCATAGGTATCAGGTCTGGTACCTGCAGCTATCAAGTACCTAGTATCAAGGCGTAAAGAGGGTCGTTGACGGCCGGCCAGCCGGTGAGCCACCTGCAGCCGACGCCTCCTCTCCTCTTCTCCCTTCCCCTCCTTGACACCTCCCTCCTTCCCTGGTGTTGCTGTAGCTGGCGAGGGCAACGAGCTCGAGGGAGTGCTGATGCTTCACGCGTGGGAGCTTGGCCAAGCAGAGGAAAGGAAGGGGTTCATTAAACTATGCCATCCCTGTGACAGGATCTCGTCCCCTAGTCGCCCTCTACCCAAAAATACGGGGTATTACACACTGTGTAAAAGGATGGGATGGGCACACGTAGAAAATGTTGAAAGATCCACGGGATGGGTATTACACGGGGTATTAAAACCGGTGTAAAACGATTCCGTCGGTAGTATTGACGGTGATTTTTGCTGACGTGGCATATTGACCTAGTCTTTATCCTACGTGGCGACTACATGACACTTACGTGGAATCATAGTCATTAAATAAATAAATAAACTAAATGGCACCCACATGTCATTGGAAATTTCACAAAAAAAATTTATGTAGCCCACATATCGGTCACAGCGTGGGGCCTACTTGTCATCCTCTCTCTCTCTCCCTTCTTCCTCCCTCTCTCCCCCTTATCTCTCTCTCCTTCCTCTCTCCCCTTCCTCCCCTAGCCGGCTGTCCCTCTCCCCCGCTTTTCCACAGCGGCAAGGAGCTTGAGCTCCCGACGGCAATGACAGCTCATAGCCTGCCGACGAGCGATGCCCACGGTGGCGGCGAGGATGACCTGGAGCACGATGAGGGTTGAAAGGTGGCATCCACCCTTGTCTCTCCCTCCTGATGGTGACAGCGAGCTCCTGACTGCGACGGCGAACCGTCCCTGCCTCTTCACCACCTCTACCGCCGGGTCGAGGTGCCAGTCCACGGGGAATCGATGGCGCCTCCTAGCTCAAGCACAGCGCGATGGAGGGACCGCAACGATGGTGGCCTGCAAGCCCAATCGAACTCGAGCTCGAGCTACCACGTCCACCCGCTCCATCGAAGCCTAGGTGGCGGCGGTGGATTTGGAATCCGCCTCACTCGAGCTCGAGCACCACGCCCGCCCCGGCACTACCCCATTGAATTCAAGCTCCGTGGGAAGGGAAGCAATAGCGGTGGCGATCGGCGAGCCTCGTTGAGGTCGAGCTCGCCCACCCGTCCGCATGAAGGGATGCGACGACCTGGGTTGTCGTTGCCGTCCGTCTTCGCTGTCACCTATCGGACCACTGGAGCACATTGCCCTCCCCGCCAGCTACGCCTCCCTTCTCCCGTGTGGCGCACCCCCACCTCGGTGGGAGCCCACCATGTGCGTATAGTATCCGATCCCTGGATCAGTAGTCGGATACACACATAGTCATCGGTGATACAACTCAGAGTACACTAGATACATAGCAAAGTATATATAATACGTAAAGGGGGATACATAAAAAGGTTACCATCCAGAATAGGCCCCAGATGGACAACGGCAAAAACAGGGTAAACTAGCGAGATACAACACAGACTGGGCAGAAGCAGGGAAGGAAGACTACTAGGCGACGGAGCACGACTATACCACAGGCTTGGCTGAGAACTAGGCTCGAAACCTCAGAAGTCCTCGTAGTCGGCTTGGTTCTGGAAGAACTCGGCAGCAATCAGGTCTTCGTCTTCTTCTTCGAAACCTATTACAAATATAGGAACAAGGGTGAGTACTTTCGTACTCAGCAAGCCAGGAAAAATTGCCATGTCGGCTAGACAAAGGGGGGCTAAGAGTCTTATTTGTAAAAACAGCCTTTAGAAACATTTTGCTTGTCAAAAATACTAGTGTGAAATTTTTAGTTGTCGGGAAGAGGCTCATGCCTCGATCCATTCCACAAGTTGCTTTTCAACAACTCGCCACATATTGAATCATGTATTTCCATTTTCATCTTCTGGTAATTAACCGAGTAACCTCATAGCTCGGCAATCACCCGAGTGGCTTCGATCACTCCTTAGGTCTACTGCTCTCCCGAGTGGCTCCGACCACCCGTTGACCCTAAGACTCGGCTATAACCGGTTCTCAGCTATCTCTTAGCAATTTCTGGCTACAACCAGTTACCAGCTTTTTTGCTTCACTGGCTACAACCAGTTAGCACAAATTCGCTGCCCTGGCTACAACCAGGTAGTCTGCTCTTTATCGTCTTCTGGCTACAACCCGAAGACTTTTCTCCTGTTTACTTTTCACACGCTTGCTTATGGTGCTTCAACACCCCGGGTCACACAATCCCGTTTCTGGCCACACAGGCCTTCCGTTTGCTACTCGGTAAACTCTGGTCACGATTCTCTTCCCATCAATTAATTTCACAAATCACTGGCAATCAAATCTACGCTATGGGAATCACCTTACACCGCCCTTAACCGTGGGCATGGTTTTTCGAACAGTTCAGCTAAACTCTGCAGAGGGTGTACGCTTACCCATCTACATGAAACTTACACCGAGTATGGCCGGTACGGGAATTCATGACAAGGCCATTTCCAAAGCCAGTCTAGGGTTATCCAATGCCAGCAGAAGGATCCACATAGGATCAATGCTTCAGGTTGGCTCCAACCACCGTCAGCACCAGGGCTCACGGAGCCACAACTTAGATGAGTCCACTCCAGTCGGCACCGAACTTCCCTAAACCTACAATTTACTCGGCCAGGGGCATCCCATGCTACCCGTATGGTCGCACTGTGAAATGCTCGGATGCAATTCCCAAAGGAAACGGTCCTAATCGATAACACATAGCCAGGCCACACAGGCACTGTCTCTGTACATCAAGGTTTTCACAACTTTTCATTTATTTTGCAAACACACCGATACGCAGAGTACCGGGTTTTAAATAGTTGAGCAAAGACCACTGTTTCCCAAATGACAACACAATCGCTACAGGGCTAAGCCATTCTACTCGGCGATCGCACCCAAAGGATGTGATGCCAACGTGCCATTTGTGGGGCTATCGAGGGAGAAATACATCAATATTCTACCAAAATAAGTGCGACTACTGGGTAGGTCCGTCGGTTGCGCTTGCAGACCAAGGCCAATCGATTTAAAGTGTAAACTAAGCATGCATATTTTGCAAACAACATAATTTTGCACATATATGAGACAATATGGTCAAAGGGGCTTGCCTTGTTCCTGCGGGAGATCTTCCTCGGCGAAGACGACTTCTAGATCGTCTGTCGGTTCAGGGTCTGGACATGCAGAAAAGATAATTACTGATACGCTAAAAAAAGAGGTAAAACACTAGGAAAAGAATATCGCGGTAGTCGGCTGCAGAAGGGTAGCAGTCGACTGAGGATGGATGGTAGCTGGATGAAGGTTCATCGTAGACAACTGAGTTAAGCTTGCGGACTGGACAACAAGGCTCACCGGAGGAACACAGGGGCGATGCGACAAGCGGAGACAATGGAGCTCGTGGGGCAGAACGGCTCCGGGGGCTGGGGAGGAGGAAGATGAGGGTTTTGCGGTGAGGCTGGTGATGGTGGTTTGGCAGAGACGGCTGGGTTTGCAAAACAGGAAAGAAGAGGCATGGATGAATTTTTTATAGCCGATGTGTGACGGCAGGACACAGCGGTGCAGGTGATAGGTAGAGAAAAGGAGTCACGATAAGGCTGGCAACGCTATAGCTAGCTGGCTGGGGTGACGGTGACGTCAAGGCAGAGATTGACTTAGGGATTGGGCGTGACTGGAGGAGATTGGTAGGCACTGTAGCGGCCGATGAGACATATAGGTCTGGCAAAGGACCGGGTTGGTGAGACTGGCAGACAGAGCCTCTAACTAACGCATTGGTCCAAACGGGTCTTGAGGTGGGCGGGTTATTGTCCGTTGGTTCGAGCGGGGCTGCGGGCAGGTGGAAGTCAGGTTACGTCACCACTTCGGCAGTCGGGGTGGCAAGACAGAACAGATTAACAAGGTAGTCGGCGATTGCAAGATTTACTCGGCGGCAAAGATAGCCGAGTGGACAAAGGCAAAAGGGCAAGATTCAGGAACTGAGTAGGAATCTACTCGGCATAAGGGAAAAAGGCAGTCGAGGGCTGGCCAGGAGAGAAAACTGGGGCACAGCTGAACGGGATAGGAGAGGAGTTAGAATTCAGAAAAAACGAATTCTAACAGGGAAAAGAAAAACGAGTCGTTACATCCCACCAGCTCCGCCTTCCTCCTACCACTTGCTCGAAGAGGCATCCCACTGGCCGCCGTCCCTCTACCACCGTCCCTCTGCCGCTGACGGAAGGGAGCGAGGAGGAGGAAGAAGGGGATGATGGTAATGGCGGCCAACAGGGAACTGGAGCCCCGCCTTGACGGCCGATGCGTGCGCTGCCTTGCTGCCACCTTGCCGCTGCCCTGCTGCCTCTTCTCAACCTCCCACCGTCTGCCACCGCCCTGTTGCTGCCGAGAAGAAATATGGGGAGAGAGAGAGGGATAGGGAAGGAAGGAGAGAGAGGGGGATGACATATCGACCCTACTCTATTTTTAAATTTCTGTGATGACTAGGCTGCCACATGGACGCCACGTCAGCGTAAACCACTGTTAATTCTGCCGAGGTAGTCGTTTTGTACCGATTTTAATAGTTGGAGGAGTAGTTATATCCGGTTTTATGGTTAAGGGATATGAATCAGATTCACCATATAGTTAAGGGAGTCAAATTGGACCTTTTCCAAACCAAGGTGTGTTGACTCGTAAAGCCCAGCATCGCTAGCCCATGTGCGTGTGTTTTCCAGCCCTGTTGCATGTCTGCATTTGGTGCAACTCAAGGAGATTTTGCTAAAAGAAACTTTCACTTAAAAAACTAAAGACAAACTTTGCACGATTAAGTCCAACTTTCTACATAAAAACTTTCTACATAGAAATTTATAAGAAACTTTCTACTATAATCTTTTGGTAGATAAATTTGAAACGAATTCAAAACAAGTTCAAAAAAGAAAAAAAATACTTACACTTTCTCTTGGGCCTAAACTGGCCCAATTAATGAGTAAGCCTGAACATGCATACTTAGGGCTAGTTTGAGGGAGAACTCACGCGCGTGCGCATGCATCTCAGTTATAGGAATCAACAGTTAAAAATGGGAAAACGGTGCTAAAAATGAAAAATAAAGCTTCGTTAGCATCAGCCAGAAAAGGAAGGGCGAGATTGAGTCGCATAGGCGTCGTGCGCGCGCGCATTCGCGAGATAGGATTATTGTTACTTGTGTTTCTCTCACGTGTATTTTTTAAACACAATCTTGAATAAAATATTAGCACATTAGTATGTGTTCTTATTCATGGTTGTTGGTACGTCCCTTCTAAGTGTTCGATACTATGTTTTAGTTAAGCTAGTAAGTGCACGAAAATCAAAATAGATAATTAGCGCATGATTAATTAAGTATTAACTATTACAAACTTGAAAAACGAATCTATTTAAAATTTTTTTAAGCAACTTCTATAACATAAGTTTTTACAAGAAATACACCGTTTAATAGATCAAGAAACGTGCTCACGGAGAATAAGACAGTAGCTTAGCCGAGCCTCAGATCCGATCATCCGAACGCAGTCTAAGGAATAGTTTGAAGATAAGAAAAGAAGAAAGAGGAAAAAGATCACGTAAAACAAGATAAGTCATTAGTACATGATTAATTAAGTATTAATTATTTTAAACTTGAAAAATAGATTAATATGATTTTTAAAGCAACTTTTATATAAAATTTTTTTGTAAAAAACATACCATTTAGCAGTTTGGAAAGTGTGCTAATAAAAAACGAGGTGCTTTTTCTCTAATCAGTAGCGTCGAATGTACCCTAAGTCGTAATTAAGTTCCATACGACGTACAATTGTCATTGTCGTAATTAAGGCCAGCTACTAGCAAGGACAGAATGCTACTTGTAGGTCTAAAGCCTTACTGGGAAGGAAAAGTTCTGCTGATCCTACACTAACCGTATTAGCTAAGGAAACAGATGTATACTAATCTTGCTAGCTAAGGAAACAAGCCTACACAAACCTTACTTAAACAACTCGCACAAGGATTACATTTACGCTGATGTGTACTATTAGTGGGGATGGGTATAGTCGCATAGCATTGGTTTAATAAAAACATAGCCATAGTCATTGTTTACTAATAAGCCATAAAAAACTAAACAAAACAACCAAAAATAATTTATTAGTAAAATATTTATAAAAACCAATGCTGAAAAATAAACTACAATAAAAAAACTCAAAATCGACTTAAAAGAGTAAAATTTACTTTAGACCACTTATATTGACCAATGTGGCATAACAGACAATGGTAAAGTTTATATTTTTCACTTAACACCACCTAGATTTACTATCCTTCGCAAGTTGGACTAAGTTAGGTTTATAGTTTGGGCCAACCAGGGCCGGCTTTAGCCCAACCCATGCTCTCTCCAGTAAAGGACATGGCATGGGATTCTAAAAAAGCAGGCTGCTTGCTGCAGGCAGTGGTATCGACGCTTTTTCGTGGCCAGTACAGAGTCACCTAATAATTTGGTGACTCTAATAATTTATAGTATAGTCAATAGAGTCGTTAAAATCAAAAGGATCAAAATCAGCTAGTAGAACTGATTTCGAGATTAATTTACTTTCGACGAATCACATGGCTAATTTACAAGTAAATTAGTATTACATGACGATGAACGACTAGTTTTTAACCAAATTAGCAAAAGGTAAACTTTTTGCTTTCATATAAAAGCACGACTGTTTTTCAGCGTAAAACAGTAAAGATTAACTAAATTCTAGAATTATTGGAACTTAGCCATAAAACCAAAATAGAAAATAACTATAAAAAGCCAAGTAAGATGAATCATATTTGGTGATAAACCAATCGGTCGTGAACTCATATATATAGACGAGCCGGCTGGTCTTTGCCGTACAACTCGTGCCGTGAAAAACCTCTATTCGGTTTTGACTTACATGCAACGCTTTCCATCTGGCTTGATCTTCCATCTATCCTCGGTTTGCATATATAGCAGAAGTGCAGAACTTCCATCTGCTGATTGGGTTGCATGCATCACCAAAGCATGGAAATACGCGAGAACATGTCTCATCCATGTAATCCGGCCGCTAATCACTAAATTAAAGATAACCACCTGTAGGCTCACGTGAGTACGTATCCACATCCTGGAAAGTTGCTGCATGCGGACCATCTAAACATTGATTAGCTCAGCAAATTAAAGTTCAAAGCAAACAATTAACCCATGCTATCAATCATAATTGGCTCTCAATCTTCTGTAGCCTGCAGCACACATCTGACATCCCGTTGATCACAAAGATTTGCTGTGCCCAAGCTCCGACACCTGATTATTGTTGGAATTATTAATGGCTTAGGATCCAATTAAAGAATAATTTCTAAAAAAATCATAAAAACACACCTCATAAGAGGTATGCATGTGAATTTTAGTACCATCTTATTTATTCTAAGAGAGGGAGACCTCCTTAAAAGGGTGAGTACTCTTCTAGTTACTTGAGTAATATACGATGGAGAGAACTACAAAAACACGCGTGCGCTAAGCAATCTAGGGTTTTACCTCTCCTCTATACTACACTGCCCGTACGGAGTAGAATCGGGAGAGCAGATCTCCGAAACCGTTGTCACTATCCTGTACCAGTGCGGTGCATGCTACTGCTTCGAGCTCTCCTTCATATTTTACGTGTTTAATCTATTCATGTATTTTTCTACATACATGTCTAGATTACATACATGTCTAGATTGTGTGAGATGATTCTGCTAGCTTATATGGTTGATGTCATGATTTATTTATAAAATAAATTAAATCTATATGTGCTTATTTTTTTCAACAATCCAAAAACCTTATAATAGGTACCGTGATTTTACTATGGCTGGATTTGCCGATGCACTGAGGCCGGATAAATTCACCGGTGTACACTTCAAGAGATGGCAGATTAAGGTCACTTTGTGGCTCACGGCTATGAAAGTATTCTGGGTTAGTACTAGCAAACCTGAAAGAGTTTTTACCGCTGATCAACAGAAGAAATTTGAGAAAGTCACTGCTATCTTTGTAGGATGCATTCTTAGTGTTCTTGGTGATCGTCTGGTCGAGGTGTATATGCACATGACAGACGCTAAGGAGTTATGGGATGCACTGCATACCAAATTCGGTGCTACTAATGCTAGCAATGATCTGTATGTTATGAAGCAATTCCACGATAACAAGATGGTTGACAACTGTTTTGTGGTCGATCAGGCTAACGACATACAAACTATCGCTAAGGAGCTCGAACTCCTGAAGTGTACCTTACCCGACAAGTTTGTGCCTGCGTGCATTATTTTGAAACTACATCCTTCATGGAGGAGTTTCAGTACTGCGCTCAAACACAAGAGACAGGAGTACTCTGTTGAATGTCTTATTGCTTCTCTTGATATTGAGGAGAAAGTTTGGGAAAAGGACGCTGCGTCTAAAGACGATGGTGGGCAGTCTAACGCTAATGTGGTGCGGAAGCCATCCAACATGAACAAAGGGAAATTTGTTAAAACCCATCAGAGCACCAACTTCAAAAAGAAGAATAATAACAACAACAATCAGCAGGAAAGAACGTGTTATGTGTGTGGCTTGTCTGGTCACTTGGCCAAGAAGTGTCCACAACACAAGAGAATAAAGGCACCTACAGGACAGACTTCTAAATTATTAACGTGACCATTGGTAACACTAGAGATAGGACTGGGTCGCTCGGGATTCCTCCATCCTAATAGGAATGGATAGTATGCTACTGTTCATGGTGTTGGCATGGTAGATCTGAAATTTACTTCGGGAAAGATCGTGCAGCTGAGGAACGTGCAGCATGTTCCTACTATCAATAAGAATTTCGTTAGTGGTGCCTATTTGTGTAGATGCGAGTTTAAGTTGGTGCTTGAGTCTAATAAAGTAGTCGTATCTAAACATAGATATTTTATTGGTAAAGGTTATGAATGCGGAGGCTTATTCCGTTTTTCCCTTTCTGATTTCAGCAATAAGTCTGTGAACCATATTTGTGACAGTGTGGATGATGAGGCCAATGTTTGGCACTCACGTTTATGTCATATTAATTTTGGTTTGATGTCTTAGTTTTCCAGTATAAATTTAATTTCACGTATTTCCATTGTTAAAGGTTCTAAGTGACATAGTTGCGTGCAATCAAAGTAACCTCATAAGCCTCACAAGGCTGCCGAGGGGAGAAACTTGGCACCACTAGAACTCTTACATTCAGATCTTTGTGAAATGAATGGTGTTGACGAAGGGTGGAAAATAATATTTTATGACTTTGATTGATGATGCTACTAGATTTTGCTATATATATTTATTGAAAACGAAATATGAGGCTCTAGGCTATTTTAAAATTTATAAGGCAGAAGTTGAAAACCAACTTGACAGAAAGATAAAAATACTTAGATCAGATCGTGGAGGAGAGTTCTTCTCAAACGAATTTGACTTATTTGTGAGGAATATAGAATTATACATGAGATGACGCCTCTCTATTCTTTCGAGTATAATGGGATTGCCGAAAGAAAAAACCGCACGTTCACTGATTTGTTAAATACCATGTTAGATACTACGGGATTACCCAAGGTATGGTCGGGGGAGGCCTTCTAACCTCGAATCATGTATTGAATAAAGTTCCTAATAGAAATAAGGACAAAACTCCATACGAGGTATGGATTGGGAGAACACCATCACTCTCTTACTTGCGCACATGGGGATGCTTGGCAAAAGTCAATGTACCAATAACGAAAAAACGCAAGCTTGGGCCTAAAACTGTGGATTGTGTCTTTCTGAGATATGCTCACCATAGCATTGCCTATAGATTTTTAATAATTAAATCTGAGGTACCGACATGCATGTTGGTAGAATTATGGAGTCTCATGATGCTATATTCTTTGAGAGCATTTTTCTAATGAAGGATACACATAACACTTGTACTCAACCTTCTGAAATAATTTCTAGCTCAATCACACCACCTGAACAATCTGAACACCTATATAAATCTGTTACTGAGGAGGATGATAGTGAAGCTCCTATGAGGAGCAAGAGACAAATGATAGCTAAGTATTTTGGTGATGATTTCACTATGTACCTTGTGGATGACACTCCTAAGTCTATTTCAGAAGTTTATGTATCTCCTGATGCAGACTACTGGAATGAGGCTGTCCGTAGTGAAATGGATTCCATTATCGCTAACAGGACTTGGGATGTGAAAGAGCGACCTTATAGGTACAAACCTATGGGTTGTAAGTGGATACTCAAGAAGAAACTTAGACCTGATGGTACTATTAAAAAGTACAAAGCTCGGCTTGTAGCCAAAGGCTATACTTAGAATGAAGGCAAAGATTTTTTTGACACTTACTCACCTGTTGCTAAACTGACCACAATTTGAGTACCATTCTCTTTGGCTGCCTCACATGGTTGTCTCGTTCATTAGATGAACGTTAAGACAACTTTTCTTAATGGAGAGCTAGATGAGAAAATTTACATGGAACAGCTTGATGGTTTTGTAGTAAAAAGTAAAGAAGACAAGGTGCAAAAGTTGCTAAAATCTTTGAATGGTCTGAAACAAGCTCTTAGGCAGCGACATGAAAAATTTGATAGAACACTAACATCTGTAGGCTTTGCGGTCAACGAGGTAGATAAATGTGTATACTATCGCTATGGTGGGGTGAGGGAGTTATTCTGTGCTTGTATATCGATGACATACTGATTTTTGGAACAAGTATTGATGTGGTAAACGAGATCAAATTATTTCTATCTCAGAATTTTGATATAAAAGATTTGGGAGTAGTTGATGTTATTTTGAACATCAAGCTGATAAGAGGTGAGAATAAAATTACATTCATGCAGTCCCATTATATGGAAAAGGTCTTGAACCGTTTTGGTTACATTGATAGCAAGCCTTCTCTAACACTTTATGATTCTAACTTGTTGCTTTGCAAGAACAAGAGAACAGCTAGAAATCAATTGGAATACTATCGGATAATTTGCTCACTTATGTACCTAGCTAGCGCGACTAAGCCTGATATCTCCTTTGCTGCGAGCAAATTAAGCCGATTTACTTCTAACCCAGGAGATGATCATTGGCGTGTGCTTGAGCGAGTTATGCGCTATCTGAAGGTTACTATGATCTTGGACTTCATTATACTGGGTACCCGTCGGTACTAGAGAACTATAGTACTTCCAACTGGATCTCTGATATCGATGAGATCAAAGCCACTAGTGGATATGTTTTCACACTAGGTGGTGTTGCTGTTTCATGGAGGTCTTGCAAACAGACTATCTTGAATAGGTAAACCATGGAAGCTAAGCTTATGACACTAGACACTGATACTGTTGAGGCAGAATGGCTACGTGATCTATTAATGGATCTACCTATGGTTGAGAAGCCTGTGTCAGCCATTCTTATGAACTGTAACAATCAAATTGTCATTACTAAAACGAACAGTTCTAAAAATAACATGAAATCGTCTAGACATGTTAAGAGATGATTGAAATCTATTAGGAAATTAAGGAACTCCGGGGTTATAACATTGGATTATATTCAAACATATAGAAACCTGGCAGATCCCTTTACTAAGGGATTATCACGGATTGTGATAGATAATGCATCAAAAGAGATGTGTATGAGACCCATGTGAGTTAAATTATAGTGGTAACCTAACCTATGTGATCAGAGATCCCGTGAAATAGGACTTAAGAAGAACAAGTTATTAGTTAACTGAAGGAGAGTACCTTTAACCCTCTCTAAGTAAAGATGTATGTACTCCCACAAGCTGCAAGACAGGTTGGTTATGCCTTAATATCTTCTGTTGGTTTTAAATAGCAAAGATGCTGTCTTGCAGAGTATTTTTGAAAAAGCACACCTATATGAGCCTAATTGTTAGTCGTAGTCTATGGAGATTTTGGGTGAATCTCCTAGAAAACTCATGAAAAGATTGAGTAGTATGACTTATACACTCTAACTGAGAGGTAGTAGGTGGCCTAGTATCAGTTAACTTTCTGAGTGAAACTTGCTCGCATAAAACTTGTAATTCAAGACTTAATTTATTGTTCAAGTTGTGAGTAAGTATAGCTTAAAGATCTAGATGGATGTTCAACCTTAACTGGTCTCTATCGGAACACTGGTATGAAAACAGTACATTGAAAAAAGGTAAATCTCTGTGTGATTTTTAGATTTGGTGGGGGATTGTTGGAATTGTTAGTGGGCCTAGGGCCCAATTGGAGAATAATTCCTAGAAAAATCATAAAAGTCCACCTTATGGGAGGCATGCATGTAAACTTTTATACCATCTTACTTATTCTAGGAGATAGAGACCTCCTTAAAAGGATGGGTGCTCTCCTAGTCATTTGAGCAATATGTGGTGGAGAGAACTAGAGAAACACACGCGCGCGCTCGCTTGCCTCGCCGGGGCCGGGGCCGGGGGACGCGTGCACGCGACATGTGCGTGAATGGTCCACCAAAATTGGCTCCTCATGCTTGCGCAAACGTGACTTCATTTTGCAGTTTTGGTTTTACTGCATCCAACGGATATTAGGGTGTTTGTTTTAGAACTTACCGGATTATTCAGTGTGTTGGACTAGTGTGAAGTTCGGGTAGGTTACGCGCGACTTATCCGGTTCGGTTACGGAAAAGCGTCCTGATCACACGTCTTATATATATATACTGTACCGTCACCTCCACGCAACATACGCGAAAGCAATCTAGAGTTTTGCCTCTTCTCTGTACTGTGCTGCCCATATGTCGTCTACTCTATCTCGCTCGTCGGCGTGCACCGGCGATCGATAAAGCAGGTCTCCGAAACCATCGTCCTTGTGTAGTCCTGCACTGGGAGAGGGCGAATAAGATTTTTGGGAAGCGCTCCGCGCGACTGCTCGTTGTTTGTCCGCTACAGCTCGTTTTTCTCTACGTTCAGGTGTTGCGCATCGTCGTCACCATCCTATACCACGTGTTGTACATGCGGTACGTGCTACTGCTCCGAGTTCTCCTTCTAAACAGAATCGTCGGTACGTATTCTTCATATTTTACGTTTTCAATCTATTTACATATATCTCTAGATTGTGTAAAATGATTCTACTAGATTATACAGTAGATGTCATGATTTATTTATAAAATAAATTAAAATTACATGTTCTTATTTTTCCAACAATTATATCCTGCGGCAATCAAATACAACTCCAAAGCAACCATCAACTTGATTAACCACTCAAATAATTCTCAGCAGGCTGCTTGCTGCAGGCGGTGGAAGCTCCCGAATGCGGCGACGGAAGTGTGGTGGCAGGGCGGCCATGCAGGCGAACGCGAGTGCCATGACGTCAGCGTTCACCGAGAGGACGAGCTCCACGAACAGCTCCAGCTTCCCGCCGGTGACGCCGTCCGTGTACACGAAGATGACGTGCGCGCGCCGGCGCCACAGTGACATGAGGCCCGGGAACGCGAAGGCATGCGCCGTGGCACCTGGAGACGCCGACGGCTTGACGGAGCAGCTCGCCGCTCTCTGGCCGAGCAGCGACGCGGTGACTGGCTGGAACGGCACGAAGCGCTATGGCCGCCGCTCTCCACAAGCTTCACGAAGTCGCCCATGCCGTCCACTAGCCGCTAGAACCGCCGCACGGTGCCGCCGCTCAGCCGCTTCTCATCTCAGCCGCCGCCGCCGCCAAAGGTGAAGAGCTTTTGCCCGTCCGAGCAACGCGCCTCGGTAACCACAAAGCGGTGTGCACCGCCGTGGTCACCACGTGCAACCCAGCCGCCGGCGCGGGGTACACGACGTTGAGGGATATGTTGAAGGAGCCGAGGATGAGGTCGAGGTCAGAGACGGCGGACCTCGCGGAGGTAGAAGTGGGCTTCTGCATCTTGCAGCATGCCTGCTCGCGTGGGTTGAGCCGAAGCAAGCTTGGTCAAGCCCAACCTATATAAACCTAGGCCAACCTGCAACAACAGTAAATATAGGTGGTGTTAAGTAAATAGATAGACTTAACCCTAGTTCATTATAACACTTTAGTCTATATAGGACGCCTAAAGTAAAATTTACTCATTCTAAAATTAAAATTAAATTTTATTTATGGCTGATAAGCCAAAAGACAAAGTATGAGATTGAACATGTTTTTTAGACTTCACAAATATAACGGACATTGCCAAAGGAGTAGAGGCTAAAATTTTAAATATCGGTTTTTGAGATATGAAATTTAGATTCAGTTTTATAAAACAACAAATACATATATAACTTTTCATATTAATTATTAAGTTTCGAGTTCGAATTTAAATTGTTCCGACCGATGTGTCTGTAACGGCTGGCGGCTCTGGGCGGTAACAAGCCAAGATTTACATACATTCCTGGCGAAGACAGGGTCAGGGACAGCCGGCCTGACCCGAGTGACGGAGAGCTGGGCCACCATGCACCCATCGGCCGACTAGCACCGGCCACCGGCGCACACACCCTGTTACTCTCTTCGGCGTCTTCGCATGGTCCACGGTGATATCTCCGGCACAATCTCATGATCAACCTGGCGACGAGTATATATTTTGTTGCTTGTTGCTGTTGGTCTCTTGTCAAAATGTCAAATAAGGCAAGCAACATACGTCTCAGTAAAAACGGAAATTTGATTGATGAGATGTTAGAAAAAACTGATAACTAGCGAGCAAACCTTGATGTCTATAATAGCGGTGCTTTGCTAGAGGGTTAGGAGGGGAGCATGTTACCGTCAATATGATTACACTGTATATAATTAGAAACTATCCTTAAAGCCTTCTAGATTGATAAAAGGCTTAAAATTCCTACATTAATAAAAAATCCCTAAAACTTCTCGCGTTAATTGAGAAAAAAAAGAAAACACTATCCATCCAATCTAATTAATAAGTACATCCTATGGTTCAGGATGATTCGATTTAATTGTAATTGTGTACTATATGGATGTATCCAATTAAAACGTTAGTTCTATCTAAACTCTACGTAAGTTTTAAATACCGGTTTTGAGTTATGAAATTTAGATTCACGTTTAAAATAATTAATACATAATTTTTCATATAAAATATTATATTTCGAGTTCAAATTCAAATTATTTCGATCGGTGTGTCTGCACATTTTGTCCAAGAGCCGACCTGACCCAAGTTACGGAGAGCTGGGACTCTTTATCGAGAAAACTAGTACTTCAGTTTTTAATAAATAATACCGTTGATTTTTATTAACGTTTAACCATTTATTTTATTTAAAAAATTGATATAAATATAAAAAATATAAGTCATGCTTAAAATTTCTTTAATAATAAAACAGGTCACAACAAAATAAATCATACTTAATTTTTTTAAAGTTAACAATATTATTTATTAAATACCGGAGTGCCTTTTTGGGCCATCTGATACCCATCGGCCGTCTACACTGGCACGCACGCACGCTCTCTTTGGCGCGTTACCACGGTTCCTTCGTTCGCTCTCTTAACCGGCGAACTCAGCAATGATCTCCCCTCACAATCCCATGATTTCTCCAGCACAATCGCATGATCAACATACCGACGAGTACATACCATGTTGTTGTTTGGCTATAGGTAGGACATAAGTTTTAGCAAAGACTACATATCATGTTGCTGTTTGTCTTTTCTTTCATGGGAGCAGCTGTTTTACTCTATTAGCCCGTGCTCGTGCATTGCAACGGACAAAATCATAAAAATTATGACTTCAATTTATAGAGAAGATATATTCATTCTATGCATGTTTATCAAATGTCCCTTTTCCTTTTATTTCTTGGCTGATCAATTAGTGCCCTTATGAAATTTTATGAGAAACTCAAAGGAGCAGGACCATAAATTTTTTTTTACAGGAAACCATTCAGAGTGGAGGATTTATGATGATTTAAATGAGTAGTTTTTCCAGCAATGATCAAATTTTAGTTATTGCTTTTACTATCCTGTGCTCCCAAGTTTTTGTAAAAAAAAAAGTCATGAATTGTTATTGCGTTGGTTGAAGAATTATTTGGAATCAACATAAGCGTAGAGTGCTTGCAAGGTTGGCCTAAGTTTGGGATCGTAATATTTTGCATATATAGTATGCGAGTGTAACGAATCATGACTGTTGGCTTGTGGGGCCAGCTATCATGTCCCGTTTGCTTCACCTAGATCATAAAAATTGCTTCACCCTACAATAGAAATCATATGCTGAAATAGGTAGCATGATCTGGTGTCTTGCGCCTCGAGGGAACTGGACGCAGCTTCACTGTTGCCTTCATCATCCGTTTTTATTGAAAGCTACGATTCAGTATCAGGGCCACCATCTTTTTCCTCCCCTCTAAACAAACATGCCTAAAGTACAAAGAACTGAAAACAAATATGAAACAAACACAGTGGCAAACCCTTCGACCAAGAAATATTTTGATACAAGAGATGAACTCAGGTCATATTAAAAGCTAAACAAAAAATTAAATAAACATAACTAAGATCATCACTGTAATTCAAATTGCAATGCAAAGGATTCAATTTTTCCCAAGCCAAGAAGTGCCATGCAATTTTCAAAAAAGAGAAGTTCAGTGCCATGGCTAGCGGCACCAGGTCCATGATGGAATGAGCTTGTTTCAGTGATCAAACTCACGAAGCAGGCTAATGCAGCACCGCACGGATCGGATGATTGGAATTTGGAGGGATCTTCTCATAATCTCATCCGTTTCTTTTTCCTCTCAAATATATTTTTGCACGATATTTGCCACGCGATGCTCATCGCTACGTGGCACCATAGCCTTGTCGTTCCCATTCTTTCGTTCGAATTGCAATGTGCAGAGGCAGAAGCAGAGGTGAAGCACGTCGCGGTCTTGCGGTGCTTGTTCTTGAGCTAGCAGAGCTTCTCAGAGAACTGGGATCGGCTGTAGGGCTGGGGCATGGACTCCGAGAAGCGGACGTTGGTTTCGCGTGCGAAGACGAACCCTGCACACCGCATCGAGGCGGCCTTGCAAGAACGGGAGCTCGTCGGATTGATCTGACAAAATCCGCTTGAACTTGAACAACGACTGCAGCTGCTTGGCAGCGTTGGCACCAACGGCGGAGAAGAAGCCGGAGAGGAGGGGGTGATGAGGGCCACGGTAGTGGGACCCGGTGCTTCACAGGGAGCTTGCACGCCCAGGGCCCCTGGCGGAGGCAGAGGCGGAGGTGCCGTGTGGTCAAGACGCCCGCGCGCGGACGTCGTGCGGACCGAATAGGAGACGGGATGCGATCCGCGACGTGGGAGTAATGACGGATGAAACAGACAAAGGACAGAAACACTTCTAAATGTTTTAAGTAGGTAAAGATCGGTCAAACTCTAGAAAGTGTAGAGAGTAGTAAGATGGTCAGCATTCATCAAACAAATCTCTCCTAAGGCGCCCCCTAAGATGGAAAACAAAAAAACGAAAAAAAAAAGTCTCGCCTAAGGCGGCACGGTTAGGAGAGCTGAGGGCTAATCCACGCGTAGTATGACATCGTCGATGATGTCAAGGGCAACGCGGACGGGAGCTCCGAGGCTAGCAGCGCCCTGCGAGATGCATGCAATTGGCTAGGGGAAAGAATTGGGCGAAAAAGTTCTAAAAAAGGATCGGCATCTGTTGATCTGCTCGAGCGACTGTTGCATAAAGTTACGACGTCTAATGTGTTCAATGATTTATGTTGAGTGGGTTAGCCGCCTAACCTAACACACCAGGGTGATGGGGTGGGCATAATTATCTGAGATTGAAGAACCAAACTAACCGAGACTGATGGATATAGAATATTTCGGTCATAAATTCGGTTAGGGATTTTAACTAACTGAATTTAATACAAGTAATTCGGTCATAGACCTTGAATTGACATGAAATGACAAATAAACCAAATATAGACTAAACCCAATAGAAGTACATCTTAGCCCTACCGATGTTCACATGTATAATGCAAGCCTACCAGAACGGGCAAAATCCTAACTCCCTAGCCATCACTCGCCAGTCCCATACAACTAAACTCGAGCATCTCTAGCAGGGACCCCAAACTCAGCCCCAACGTTTTTAGGTGGTGAGAATATAAAATTTTAGGTCCAGCAGGGACTCTAATAGAGCCCCTAAAATGAGGAGGCCCCCAAATTCAGCCCTAAATTACACACGCCAGTAAAATAATACAGTCCTGGGACCTCTATACCACAGCCCCTATCGACGTTGTTTTTTGGGCCGCCTACGACATTCCTCGAGCCCATCCCCGTGGCCCCGTGCAACGTCGACATCCAGAGCCGCCCGGCGTTTTGTTTCGCCGGCGCGGCCTCCTGCTCGCCGACGTCCGATTTATCCCAATCGCCGGCTCCTGCCCTCGCCGACCTCCTGAATGTCTGCGCCGCCCGCCTCCTGGCGGCCTCCCCTGCACTCGACCGACCTCGCACGCTCCGCGCCCGCCTTGTTACTGCCCTCGCCGGCCTCCTGCCTCGCCGGCCTCCTGCCGCGCCGCCCGAATAAAACAGCAAACCGGCGGTCTTTCCGCCGGCCTCCCCGCTGCCGTATTATGTTTTCTGCAGCTCGTCGGCGGAACAGTTAGTTTAACTACACTACTTACCATCGCTGGTAGAAGGGTAGTGTAAGGGTGTGTTTGATCCACTGCTGAGCAAGTGGGCGTGTGAGATAGTCCACCTCCTCAGAATGGGCCACTAAATCTGCCCGTCGGGCCGGCCTGTCTCAGGCATTGTGCTACAGTAACCGTCGCCCAGGTCGTCCGGCATTCCCCGGTTGGCCGTGGGCCGTGGTGTTTGTGCTGGCACTATAAGATAAATCCAAGCCTCAATATCCGAGTAGTTCCGTGCCATTGGCCTGGGGGCCATCTTCGGTCTCCATAATGTGGGCACGGTGGGCCGGCACGGCACGGCCCGTGGACTGTAGCGAGGCCGCGCACGGCACGGGGCACGGGCACGCCACCGGGCACGGGCATAAAACGGGTTTAATTTCTCATTCTCAAATATCCCGGCACTAGGCATGTGCACGGGGCACGGGCACGCCACGGGGAGCACTCATCTCTCAGTCACTCTCGACTCAGCGGAATACGGGTCGGCCCGGGAGTCGGGACCTTCTAATTTTCCAATTTCTAATATTCCAGATTCTATCCCAATATCCCCGTAAATATCCTCCGGGTTCCACTACCCCACAGAGTTTCATTTCTCCAAAGATACCCAATTCCGTATTTATAATAATATATATATATATAGTATAATATAGATAAATAAATATCTCCGAATGGTGGCGGCGGCGCTAATTTCTAAATATTCTGATTGCGCGTAAATATCCCCACCAATTCGAATTCCAAAAAGCTATGTGGCGGCACGCCGCGTCGAGGCCTGGGAGCAGCGCGCGCGTGGTGGAGGCGGTGGCGGAGGGGGCGGAGGAGGCCGAGGGCGGGACGAGGCGAAGAGCCAAGGAGGCCGAGGCGGCGAGGAGCGAGAGCGGAGGAGCCGAGGAGGCCGGGAGGAGGCCGAGGCGGCGGCAGGCAGCGGAGGGGGCGGCGCGCAGGCGGTGAGGCGGCGGAGGAGGCCGAGGCGGCGGGAGGAGGCGGAGGAGCCGAGGAGGTTCGGGAGGAGGCCGAGGTGGCGGCAGCGGCGGAGGGGGGGGAGGCCGGCGGCGGAGGGCGACGGCAGGCGGCGGAGGCCGAGGACGCTGGACGTGCGGCGGCAGGCGTTGGCGGACCGGGCCGGCCCGGGCACAATGGGCCGCCGACAGGCCGTGTCGGCACGGCATGGCCCACGACCTCGACGTGCCGTGCCTGGGCCGGGGGGAGGCACGCGGGCCGGCACGGCACGGCCCGCTACAGGAACCGTGCCTACACGGGCCGTGCCGTAGCGGGCCGTGCCAGACCGTGCCAGCCCTGTCCGCCCGTTTGGCCACCTATTGGGCGTTGCTCGTCAGCAGGCAGAGGAAACATAGAGGAATAAAACATAATTTTCCTCAAAAAAATAAAAAATGAACAAAATCAGACTTAAATATTATTTTTCTCGGCAGCACAAAACACAACTGGTCAACAGTACACACAGAACCTATAGGCTGACGATAGGCAAAACACATATGATGGCAATTCTTACGATGAGCATTATAGATAGTAAGGGAGTCTTGCAGAGAGACTATCCCCTCAAAATTTTGCCTCCCAGCTGGCTATCCTTTTTTCTGCAAACAAAAAAAAAGTGCTTCATCACTTTTGCAAAATTAGGGTACAGTCGTACAGATCCCTTGTACTCAATAAACTTATCAGATGCTAAGCGAAGCGACCGGACTAAAAAACCGGATGACACCGTACATAGCCTGCCATGAATCTATGTATCCGCTGCCAATTATTATTTCTAAAATTCAATATATAAACATGTCACATCATCACTCACTAATATTTATTATTTTAAATATTTTCAAACTCATACAAACATAGCACATATAATTTATTATATTCTACAGCTCAACATGCATTCATGTTAAATCATCCATTATATCATTTACATAATATTTAAACATATGTCTATCCATCATTTTTATAATAGCACGGGGCATTATCTAGTATACGGTAATTTTAGGGTCATTTGCAAGATGTAGCGACTTAAAAGGATAATTAAAATGGCAGGGTATTTATATCAACGGCTTAGATTAGTTTCACTGGTAGCACTATCAGTAAAGATCACCATAAAACTCTTGTTCATTTACTCTTGCAAAACTATGTGGCTGGTGAATAATAGTATCATCCTAGGCTCCTAGTAAAGTGAATGTTTACATGCTCAAGCACGACTAACTTTCATTTGATTTCTAGCTCTGGTTGTGCATTACTACTTGTCGAGTATGTTGAAATTGTTAGTGGACCTGAGTTCAACAGAAGAATAATTTCTAGAAAAATCTTAAAAGCCCATCTCATACGAGACATATATGTGAACTTTAGTACCACCTTACTTATTCTAGAAGAAAGAGACCTCCTTAAAAGAGTAAGTACTCTCCTAGCCGCTTACGCAATGTGTGGTGGAGAGAACGGGAAAAACACATGCGCGCGCTCGCCTTGCTGGGCAGGGGCCAGGGCCAAGGGGCGCACACGACATGTGTGTGAATGGTCCACCAAAATTGGTTCCTCATGCTTGCGCAGACACGGCTTTCTTTTGCAGTTTTGTTTTGCTACATTCAACAGATATTTTAGTATTTGTTTTGGAACTCACCGGATTGTTCAGTGTGTTACTGGTGTGGAGTTTGGGTAGGTTACACACGACTTATCTAGTTCAGTTACAGGTTATAGAAGACGTCCTGATCACACATCTTATAAATACCGAACCACCACCTCCACGCAACACACGCGAAAGCAATCTAGAGTTTTGCCTCTTCTCCATACTGCACCGCCACACATCTTCTACTCCGTCTCGCTCGTCGGCGTGCACCAGCGATCGGGAAAGCAGATCTCTGGAATCGTCGTCCTCGTGAAGTCTTGCACCGAGAGAGAGCGAATAAGATTTTTAGGAAGCGTTCCGCGCGATTGCTCGTTGTTTGTCCACCATAGCTCGTCTTCCTCTACGTTTGGGCACTGCGCGTCGTTGTCAATATTCTATACCATACATCGTACGTATGGTGCGTGCTACTGCTCCGAGCCTTCCTCCTGAACAAAATCGTCGGTACATATTTATCATGTTTTACGTGTTCGATCTATTTATATATTATTCTGTTGTATATATATCTAGATTGTATAAGATGGTTCTGCTAGCTTATACAATTAATATCATGATTTATTATAGAATAAATTAAATCTTTATGTGTTTATTTTTCCAACAGAGTAGGCATGCCAAGAGGGAGTAGAGGCAGGATACCATGGATCAGGCGCCGCACAAGAGACGAGGAAGTAGACAAGTTAAGTGGGAGATTTGCGTGACAGCGTGATGTCCGCCACAATCGCATGATCAAGACTTGGTCAATTGTGTGATGAAAGCAGGAGAGTTGCGAGACAGGTAAACCGGTCTATAATATATGGAACCTTGTTTGCCTCTACCCATTACAGAAGCACACACATGCAAGGGTGAGATCAGATATTAGTAAAAACTGAATGGATTGTTATGAGAGGAACCCCACAATCAAATATTACATATTTGAAGAGAAACAAGACATTAGAATAAACTGAATGGATTTGTTACAAGATACAACAACTCCGGAGTACTGGCTATGGCTATTTAAGGAGGACAACCAATCTTGCGTGTCATGCACTTCTATATTGCATTAGCACTTAAACATTAGCATTAGCATGTATTCTAATAAATGGTTTATTTCTCCCTTCTATCTACGTGCCAGCCGTGTGCTCCACCAGCATCCACACTAACCAGCCATGGATCGCACCACGCGGTCATAACTCAGTAACTTATAAATTAAATTGTGATTATTGCGATATATGTGTTAATTTTACTCGGATACGAAGGAGTGTGGGACTTCAACACAGGACCCTCTGTATATACGTACTAACTCAGGATCATGCTAGCACACACAGTCACAAGAATAATATCACAGCCAACATCACGAAGGAAACCAAACTATTTATTAATAAATTGATTGTGATAAGATTTATGGCTAAAGTTTACATTTATTATGTCACGAATGGCCTAAAGAAAACAAGATAGCAGCGAAAATAAAATAAATGCGTAGAAGCTCCATTTAACATGCTACAGACAGTCAACTGGGACTCACGGCCTATTCCTCGTCTTCAGCAGCAAACTCCTCCGAAACAGCGAACACCTTTCGTCTGGGATTGGGGGGAATTGTAAGGTGAGTACATGTAATACTCAGCAAGTGCACGGAAATATGCATATGCACAGCTGACAAAGAAAGGCTAAGGCTATTTTGTATAACACAGCAGTTACATTTATAAACAGAGTTAAAAACAACATTTAAAATAACGGGTATTACCATCCACCCATCCACACAGGATCCCGTCCACATAGGACCACATAGCTAATTCATTTTCCTGCACACAGCATCGTTACCATCCCTTGTTTTCACAAACTATCCCTCATTAGAATTCACCGAGCATGTCCATGACCGCGGACGCGGCTATTCAAATAGATTAGTTAAACACTCTGCAGAGGTTGTACAGCTTTACCCACAAGATACATCATCCTCTTAACGGCCATGCGCAAATATCACACTTCTCATTATGTGTGGCCAAGAAATCCGTAACAAGACTTTTTAAAAACTCCGTCTTAACACTGCCTTCCCCCATGAGCCACCTTTCCCTCACACAGAGAAGAAAGTACCCATGGCTAACCATACAACCTATCATCTAACCACCTGGGCCGACAGGTCCTTCCCACTAGGGCATGTGGTTGTACGTTAGGCTGAGATCATTGACTTATGAAGTGAAGTCCTTAACTGACCAGTGCAACTTGCCAAAACTACAGTAGCACACAGCTTCACATTAGGCTCACACAGAGACCTAATCTGGTAAGGATCACACAGATACCTTAACTCCTTACTAGGTTCACACATAACCACCCATCACCCCAGTCCAAAACATTTTGTCCGCCCGTTATTTACTACACGGTGCAACACATGCTACCGAAAAAATAGCACACAGCCACACAGTTCAAATAAAACAGTGATAAATATATCATTAATCATCATTATATTTTGCTTGTAAAACAATTTGAGCGGGGCTAAGCATTTACTACTCTACCCTGAGTTGACCCCTATGTTCAACTCACAAAGACTAGAGTGACATGGTATCACAGGGTATTCAACAATTAAAGGCATAGAATGATAGCAATTAGGTCACGCTACCCATTGATAATTTATAAATAAAATAATGCATGTTTCACAATAAAAACATTTTATAAACTGGGTCCAATATGTTCAAATGGTGCACTTGCCTTGCTCCACGTACTGTCCTACGGTGCACTAATCCTCGGCTTCCGCGTCTATACGTTCGCAACCGGAAACAAATAAATAACAAAAAAACAGTCTAAATAACATCAATTAAAAATAACCAACTGAACTAGGAGGCAGAGCTCGATTTTAGAAGAATTTAGGAAAAAAACGGGTCGAATCGGAGTCCGGATGGATGAGATATGAATTCCAGAAGTTTGGGATCAGGAAAAATCCGAGGAAAAAAAGAAAGAATATTCCTGAAATATTCCCTGAATTTTAAATTCGGAAATTGGATTATTTTTGTGGAGGAAAAGAAGCGGGGACCACCGGTCAGTGAGATGGTGCACAACGGAATCGGTCTATAGACCGGGAGAGTGGAAGATGTGGTGAACAGGATGACGTGGACGTCACGTGGTAACACGCATACTGGATTAGATGATATGGCAAGGTGAGGTGGCAAGACTGGATTAAAGGAAATCTAGGGCTGAAATTAAACCTAGGAGATCCAAGGGTATAGATCAACAGGAAGTTTACAGGCGCGGGCCCCACATGTCAATGCCACAGAGGGGACAGAGGGTACTGGTTCGGCCTCAGCCAGCCGACAGCGCAGGGCCACGGCGCCGGGACGGCAGGGCGCGGGCGCGGGGCGCATCTGTCAAGGCCACATAGGGGAGAACAGGCTCTGCCTGCCAGCTGCTTCGGGCTCAGCCGGGCGGCGGCGCGGGAGTGGCGCAGGGGAGGCAGATCGGGCGGCGACGGCGTCGGCCAGCGGCGGCGGACCGGCGGCGGCGGGCGGCGGCGACGGCTGGAACGGAAGGCGGCTCGGCGGCGGCATCGTCGGCGGGATAGGAAGCCAGCGAAGGGGCGGCGCAAGAACAGGCGCTCGGCGACCGGCGGCGTCGTCGGCCGAGAGCAGGGCGCAGGCGCTGGCGGCATCGGCGAGGCGCCGGGGCGACGCAGGGCATCGGCGGCGACGGCGGGAACCAGGCGCAGGAGCGGCGCTCACCGGCAGCGTCGGGGCGTCGGCTCGGCGTCGGCGGAAGAAAAGGGGGCGGCGGCGTCGGCGACTTCGGAAGCAGATGGGAAAAGCGACGCGGCGCACACCTATATATAGGGGCGCTCGCGGCTAGGGCGGAGGCGGTTAGGGCGGAGGAGACCGGCGGCGGCACGGCGACTTCGGCGTGGGGCGGGCCGGCGCAGGGGCAGGCGGTTGGGCCGGGCTGCCAGGAGGCGCGGCAGGCAGGAGCAGGTGGGCCGGGCGGCCAGGAGGCGCGGCAGGCAGGCCTTCGGCCTGGCCAGAGGAGGAAGAAGAGGGAGGAAGAAAGAAAAAGAAAGAAAGGCAGGGGCCTGAGTGGAAAAAGGAAAAAGAAAGGAAAGGAAGGGAAAAGAAAAGGAAAAAGGTCGGGGGCTTTTGCGGGAAAATTCCGAAATCGGACTCTGAATTTATTGGAATTATTTGGGGATTGAAAAAGGAATTTGGACCTCCGGGAGAAAAATAAATTGGGAAATGAGCTCCACTTCCAAAATTCAAATAAACCCGATAAAAAAAAGGCAACAAATCATACCGTAATTAATTATTTAATCCTATTAAATCTTGAAATTTTTCATTAAGATATTTTAGGCGAATAAACCAACGGTGGATTTTCGAAATCGGCAAAAAGAATGAAAAGCGGAAAAATCCGGACGTGACAAGGAGACATATATATTAGTTGAAAAATGATCGTACTGTTGGAAATTCAACTCTTTTTACAACATAACAAGAATTTTTAAAATCAACAAAAAAAAAAATCACACGAGTTAAATATAATTAAAGGAGCAGCTGTCACACCCGGAAATCGCACAAGATTTCGGGATGCGTTGCGTATTATTCTCCATCCCAGGATCAGGCTGGGTACGTAGAATACAATTTTGATACTATAGAACAAACAATATAAAATGTTAAATATTACCTTAATACAGAGACGTTGTAGGCCTAATACCCAAAGAAAAACAACAGTAGAAAATAGGCCGATGGCTCCACAGATAAGCTCAACTGGAATATAAGCCGAGTCTACTAATCTTCTTTCCACCAGAGAGGGGGATTCAGCAAGAATGAGTACCACCCATCATACTAAGCAAACCATACTGAAAATGCACATTAATGAAAGGAGAACAAGGAAATGGCATAATAGGATTTATTTTGCGTAAAGCCATAGTTTCAATATTTTCTTAAGTTAAAGCACATTTAAACCATGATCCTATTCTAATTCATAATTTTATTATCAACAAGGCCGCGCAAACCCGTGAACCAGTCTTATACCAGGCTATTACACATGACTAAACCATCATGACCACTTCACCTAAGTTTTGGAAAAACAGGACCAATCTTGGAGTAACATCCTCGGCATGCTCATAATCGAGAGCGTGGCTATTTGAATAGGCCTAACTCTGATCAGAGGTGTACAACTTTACCCACAAGGCACAATCTCAACAACACGTCATCCGTGCATCACGATACCATAAAGGTACCCGAGGTGCTAGGATCATGCCAAGACTTTTCATCCAATCTGAACCAAAACAAAAAGACCACCTGAGGTTATGCCACCCATCGGATACGCCCCCCCCCCCCCAGTGGAACCCACTCCCATGCAGCCAGGCAAACTTTTGGCCATAGCCCCATTGCCTAATTCATGTGGCCCCTTGCCTTGAGACGAATTAAACTTCTAGTCAAGCCTATCCATTAGACTTGTGGTTGCACGGAAAGGCTTTCTAATAGATACCCGAGAGAGCCTTAAAACATGTTTTGATTTTCACAAAGAAAACACATTTTCTCCCATCTATCGACAATCCAGTCAATAATCTAACATCTAGTCAATATATTAGTTGTTAACACCATAGTCTAGTTCTTCAAAAAAAATATCTAAAGTTGAGTCTAAGCATGACTAAGCTTCTGCCTATGTCAACTAGTCAAGTCCATCATATAGGGAACAACTAGTCATTTTATTTTACCTAAGGTTCACAAAGATATGGGAAAGTAATAACAACGTCATGGCCGTAGCAAAGGATAATAGGAATAATATTTAACTAATAAAACAATAGAGAACGATAGTTTTAGAAAAAGATGCAATAGTAGCAAAACAATATAATTTTCGCAATAATAGGATTCAATACGCTCAAGGTATGATATGACTTGTCTTGCTCAAAGAAACGGTCTTCTAAAGTCTTGGTTGTCACTCTGAGATCCTCAGAGACAACAAACTACATGAGACACACCAAAAAGAAGCTAAAACACTAAGCAAAAAGCAATAACATTACATAAAAAGCACATAAATGGATTCTTTATGATTTAGCAAAAAATTTAGAGACTTAAACATGTCAACTTGGAGTTCGTATGGCCGAGATACGGCCATCCGAAGTTTAAGTCTTATTTAAATGGAAATATCTGAATTATTGGAATATTTTTTTCTACTGTAAAACTTATTTATTGCATCAGCCAAGAGAGAGAGGGAAAGGCTGAGCCATTGACATGCGGGCCCTGTATGTCAGCCACAGGTTCACCGTGTACTGGGTTCACCGAGGCACATGCGGGCCCCACGCGACGCCCTGTCAACGTGCACATGCGGCCACCATGCGGATGACACACGGGTAAGAAGGGTTGAGGCAGCAGTGACGTGGATTCCACATCAACAGCCATGGCGTCGGGCGGTATGGTGGAGGGCGACGATTGCACGGAAAGGGAGAGGATGAGACGGCGAGCTCATCGGTGTGCTTGGCTCATCAAGAATGGGAAGGAGACGGCCGGGATTGAGGGAGAGGCGGCGATGGCATTCGGGTCATCGATGGCGATGGAACTCCGGCAAGCTTCGGGTTCCACGAAGGGGTGGATGGGTTTGAGCTCGTGATGATGACCCTGATAGTGGCAACCCCTTGGTTTGGCGGTGCTCCAGCGAGGAGGACGAGGTGGCCAGAGTAGCTTTGCCGTGGAGGAGAGAGACGGGGAAGCTAGGTTCCGGGGGTCCTCAAGCTTGGAGGAGGGGATGCCGAGGTATTGCTTGCCCTTGCAGAGCCGAAGATGGCAATGGTGCAGCGAGGTGGCGCTCCGACGAGGAAGAATATGTAGCCGGAGTTCGTCGGAGAGAGTTGGCGACACGGGGAGGTGGTTTGATGATGAGCGAGCTCGAGCTGGGGCTAGGGAGGCGAAGAGGAGGACGAGGTTGTCCTCTTATAGTGCGCACCAGAGGTGGATCGAAGCCGGGGAGCTCGGGAGCCGACAATAATGGCAATGGTTCGCCAAAGAAGGAACACCATCGATTCAAGGAGATTCAGTGCACAATTGGATGCGATTCAAGAGGGGAAATTAATCCCACGATGCAAGGAGTTGATTTCTGCATTCAAACGGGAGAGGAAACAAGCGGCGAGACGGATAGTCAGCGGCAGCGAAATTTTTTATTACTTAAACCATTTTAATATTTAATTTTAAAAATAGACCGTACCATAACTTATTTTCAAAACTGAACCATTTGGCCACGCTACCCCGCCTGGCGTGCCCAAACAAACCTACCATGCCAGTGGATGTGGCGTGGCAATAGGTGCCATGTAGGCACCTCTGGGCAACCTTGCTAAGCTGGCACTTTGACGTGGATGCACTTGCCACGCCAAGCAGCCTGGCATGGCAGGGAAATATCCCGCTGGCTGCTGCCGGCCCATTTTCTTCCTCCTCCTTCCTTCCCTTCCTTCTCTTTCCTCTTTCTCAAACCGGCGAAGGTAGAACCACTATCCGCGACGAATCCTCCATGAAATCAGATCATTTGATGCCCGATTTGAGGTGCATTTGAGTTGTACTTCATCCCATAAGCTACCTCCCCCATTTTCAAAGTTTTTACTGTGGATTTGCAACTCATTTTATTTGTTCAAGTGGCCAGTTCGAGGAGATGAAACTTGATGTGTTACTGTTCGGGGCCACTCCTACATATTTAGAATTAGCCGATCGGATTCGGTCTTAATTAGGACATTTGGAACCCCTTGGTTCAATAAGAATGGAAGGGAGGTATGATGCTGGCATAGGTTCAAGGGACCACGTTGTGATGATGCCTATATCATGCGAGTTGGAGTGGTTGACATATGTTGCATGTGTGCAAGGTTCACAAGTTCGCTCTTTGGATGTTGTTGTAACAATGGGTGGGATAGATGGTGCCACGAATGTTCTAGATTCTGTACATGCTACTCATGTTGTGGTAAGCCCTAACGAACGGATAGTTGAGGGAGATGGGATTCTAGGCAGGTGGCCCCAGCAGTGGTTGGTGATCGTTTGTGGGTAGAGCAACATGATAATGATGAGGTGGGTGGCCAGGGTAATGGGTAAGGCAGTTGTATTTGATTATACAATGATAGGTTCACTGAGGTTAATGGTAACGGTGCTATATTGAATGATAACTTCAATGAATGGTGCTTTGAGGATGCAGTTGGGCATAGAGATGTTGATTACTGCTCATCCTTGTGTTCCTCAGACGATGAAGTGCCAACTTCCTTCTACACCGAGGAAGAGTTGCAAAATCTTAGGAGAGACAGAGTGTTCTTGCGAGAGGTCCCTCCTTCAAAAGACATCTCTAGGATAATTCATGCTGTTTGCGATAGTGCACTTCTTTGAAGAGAGTGCCCACCTACCACTGAGTAAGCTATAATTTGGAAGGGTTTAATGTTTGAGACAATGGAGTCATTGAAGCTTTTCCTGCAAGATTACACTGTCCATCATTATAGGCCATATGTGGTGGTATCCTCCGATGCTAAGAAAAGATATACGGTTCACTGTCAAAGAGGATGCCAGTGGGAGGTTTGGGCTCGGATCACTAGAAAGTCGAGATGGAAAATCATCAACGTGGAGCAACCTCACACGTGTGGCACATCTCATCCATCTGGTGTTCATTCTCAAGCCACCGCAACTTACCTTGCTAGTCCTATTGTTGGAATTGTTTAGCGTAACTCTAACATGTCTGTCCCATCTCTCATCTAATCCATATTTTCCTTATCGCAATATCGAGTGAAGTACGGGAAGGCATAGAGGGAAAACAGAAGGCAATGCAACTAATATGGGGGGATTGGAAGGAGGCTTACGCAAGCGTTCCTATTATTTTGAATGCAATTGCACATTTCAGTCCTGGCAAAAAATATTTCATATACCATGGGCGACAAATGGAGGTGGATGGCAGTGTTATAAAGAATGTTCTTCTGAGGGTATTCCGGGCGTTTCCGTTGTGCTTAGAGGCTTTCAAGCATTGCAAACCGGTTGTGGGCGATAATGGGACATTTCTAACTGGGAAGTACAAAGGCACCTTGATGATCGCAATTGGCATTGATGCAAATGATCACCTTATTCCCATTGCTTTTTCTCTAACTAAGGGAGATAACAATGAGATTTGTTCTTGGTTTATGAGCATACTACGATTAGAGGTCCTTGGGAAATCGTGGCAGGTGTGTATCGTTTCTGATCATCATGCAGGAATAATCAATGCCGTTAAAGAGAGGCTTGACAGCTATCCTGAAGTGATCCATAGGTGGTGTGTCCGGCACTTCGCAGCAAACTTATGGAGGAAACATAGCAGTAAGTCGGTAATTGGTAAGCTCAAGGGGTTATGTTTCGCTCTAGAGAAGCAAGACTTCAAGAAAAAGATTTATGAACTTGTGATGGAGTTAAATGAACCAGGAAGGGCATGGATCCAATGCCAAATGGATGAAAGGAGAAAATGGGCTCTTGCATATGATGAGGGTGGGGCTAGGTATGGCATGATGACGACTAATGTGGCCAGGGTTTTCAACAACGTATTGAATGGGATCCGAGCAATGCCTGTGTCAGCTATAGTTGAGCTTACATTTAAGAAATGCAACAAATATTCGTAGACGGTATAAGGATGTGGAGGATGCAATCAATGGCGGTCAAATATAGAGTGATGCAGCCAAAAGGCACCTTGATATAATGGAGGGTTCCTCATTTAACGAGGTTGCGGATCTGTACGATCCAACCCTTCACATATACTCTGTTAGGTCTACTGGTGAAACTACTTGTGGTGGAGAAAAGTATGGTGGTCGCAACTATCGAGTAAACCTAACAACACCGGAGTGTACATGTCGAACATACAAGCTGCTACATGTCCCGTGCTCACATGTGATCACTACTTGTCGTGAAAGAGGTGTTGGCTATTTGTCAAATTAGTTCATTACCCTATTTTACTTGAAAGAGATGGTCAAATGGACCTGGCCATATAGGTCCAATCCATACCTAGATCCCACCCAGTGGCTGCCGTACGTTGGAGAGGACTACGTGCCTAGCAATTCTCTAAAGAAAGCCGGTAGAGGTACAAGGAAGAGGAAGAGTCTGAGGAACAATATGGATGCATACAATGGCAATGTAGTGGACAAGTACGGCCAAGGAGATTTCGATGACCTCAAAGTGAAAAATGGATGTTCGGAATGCCATGAGGAGGGTCACAACAAGAACTTTAATAAAGAAAAGAAAAAGAAACCTAAACGGGGTATCCGGAATACGGGAGGGGTGCACAGGTTCAAATTCCTTTTTTCCCTTTTGTGGCACATTTTTTATCACGATCTTTATTGTTGTTTACATATTTTGTTCATGCATTGCACATTGTGCTTTAAATATTGCTTATGTACTTATCACGATTTTTTATATTTCCCCAGGATGGTGCACCTACAGTACCCCGAACTACAGTTGCAGTACAACATGTAGCACCGAGCTTATAAACTACTAGAGGAGAACGTTGTAACCTATATGTCCTACACATGCTTTTGAATGGTCCCATGTCGTGGGTTTTTATTTATATAAAATCACATCGTTATAATTATTTTTTCTTCTTATCTACAGTGTCTCAAGCCCCTGCGTGCACGAGTGCACACCCCGCTCCCATGGGATGAGAGATACGCCTACTACATCCGTCGTGCTGGATTTCTCCCACTTGCACGCATTGTCAATAGAGGGCTCCCACAGATGGACCATAGTGTGTTGACCGCTATGGTCGACAGTTGGAGACCAAAGACGCACGCATTCCACCTTGTGTGTGGGGAGCTCACAGTGATGCTACAGGATACGGCCATGATACTTAGTCTTCCAGTCGAGGACGAGGCAGTGACGGGGGACATAAGGACTGCAGGATGGCTTGATATGTTGTAGCAGCTAGTCGGCTTGCATCCCCCCGAGCCGTAGGGTAGGGACACTCGCCCTTCTGGAGTTCTGTCGAGGTGGCTGCGGGAGAACTTCTCCCATTGCCCGCCGAGGGCACTAGTCGAGGTTGTGGAGAGGTTTGCTCGTGCGTGGCTATGGTTCCTGATTGGAGGGTTCCTCCTCTCAAATGCTACGGGGGATGCAGTTTCATGGGTGTTCCTCCCTCTCCTGTCATAGTAGGATAATATTGATAGTTACAATTAGGCATCGACCACTGTAGCTTGGTTGTACCACCACCTGTGAGGCTTGCAGACGTTCCAGGGACGATTCCAACTTGGGAGGTTGTGCGTACCTCCTGCAAGTGTGCATGTGGGAGCAATTTCCAGTGGGCCGACCTATTCGGGTACATGTGGAGCTAAATTGTTTTGGATTTGTGTTTGAATTCTCTTCTTTGCAATGATCGAGTACTAACTGCAGTAAAACGTTTGCAGGGGTGGTCTCATGAGGATGAGGGATCACTACCTATTGTGGCGTGGCTTTGGAAGGTTATACAACCTCCACAGGGAAGGCCGCAATCATAGTACCTTTTGTACATGAATGAGCTCGACGTGATTACTCCCTCACAGGTACTTTCATATACAAGACGTAGACTCGCCCCTTTGTGTATTCCCTGTACTAATCATGTACTATATGGAGTAGGTGACTTGGATGCCATATGCATGGCAAGAGGTCAAAGATCTCGGTTTGAGCGATATGTGTACACGTGACGGTGAGATTTGGACCACCATGTCACCACTGATATGTTTCCATGTCGTGGAGTACCACTAGCTGCAATGAGTGCTAAGACAACTTGGGAGGTGGCAAGCAACGCCTCCAATGCTACTGGACACCTCCACCGAATTGCATGGGTTCGCACTTCTCTAAACAAATGTTAAATTTCCGTTCAATTGTCTATACTAATAATCACGACTTTGTCCTAATTCAGGGTTGATAGGCGAAGAGGTACAAGCACACCGATTGGCATGAGTACCACCGGCGGTACGTTCTTGAGTGGGGATAGCGTGCCCAATGCCTTGTTACCGAGCATGCCATACATTGGAATGGGCTGTTCTAGGAGTACCTGCACTGGCTCCACCATAACGCTTGCCTGCATCTTCGACCCACCTGGTCTGAGGCGGACATTGCTGAGATTAGTTCGTCTTCCAATGAAGAAGGCGTCAACAAGTACAATGAGTTCACCAGGGCCAGAACTCAGCCAAAGCATGAACCTATCACCGATTACATTATATGTGTAATGCTCGAGGTCTCATATTTACATGTTCTTAGTATTGTCATGACAAACTCTATTTGACATGTTTTAGGGTAAGCAACTCACATGCTTGACTAATGAGATAGATGATGCACTACTGACAACCCCAGGATCAGGCAACGAGCCTAGTGTGCTTCGAGGATTCATTGAGATTCTAACCATATTTCTTGACCTATTACACATTCCTTCTCCTATCGTATAATTTCCTACCGAGCTAAAGCTTTTGATGTGATGTCTCTTGTAGCTTGTTCGAAGGCGTTGTCGACGAATGGTAGCTAGGATGATCTGCACGGCGAGTCCAGCAGAGGTCCACGCTCTAGTGCCTACCACAGCTGCATCTAGCGGAGCTGGACCTTCACGGTCATCGAGGCGTGATAGCTCATCGGGTGCAACAAGGACCCCAACATGGAACCCGCTGTCCCCTCACATTACCTCCTTGCAAGGTGGTTTGTTAATGTGCACACCGAGAAGTCCTACTAGTTTAGGGGATGATGTCATCGACGAGAATGGCGATAGTGATGCTAGCGATGAGGACTACACTCCTTATGATGAGATTGGACCGTCCCAGCTTGGTGACACTCCGAAGGCCACACGGCCCTCGTAGAGACCAGCCCATGGTGGACACTGCCCATGGAATCATATGGACGTACACAGCGGCAACAGACTTCCACCAGGTATTTGACTGCCCACTGGACACATTAATTGAATAGCTGAGTAGTTGTGCCCTAACAAAGTCATTGCCATGCAACTAGAGCCTCGAAGGCTGACCAAGCAGAAGGAGGCGTACACCCCAGGGACTGACGCGATCAGACGCCAACAGAAGAAGCGATGGGTCTTGAGCAGCTTTGGAAAAGGCCGAGAGCAACCGGAGAAGCAGCATGTAGGCTTGGTTAAATGTACTTCTGTGATGGGCTTGTATCCTGTAATTATGTGATTTGAAGTTTGTCCAAAACCCTTCTTTTTTATCTCCAAGACGAATTTGTCCAAAACTATGATAGGTCCAATGCAATACAAATCTCAGTGTTGCTCGAATGTTTCACCTTCTGAAAACTAACAAAGCAATACAAAGCTAGAATGCAATACAAATTAATACAACTCTGCCCAACCCTGCCCAGCAAGACAAAGCTACCTTCTGAAACCTAGGCAGAGTTCAAAGCAGAGTCAGGTCTTGCCACGCCAATTGACCTGACATGGACGAGAGCAAGTCTCAGGCTCTACTACGCCAGCCATGCCAGCGTGGCCAAGCTGCACTGCCACGCCATCCAAACTGGCGTGGCAAGACTTGACACGGTCGGGAGCAAGTACCAGGTCCTGCCACGCCAGAGGTGGTGACATAGAGATACTGCAATGCCATGCTGGCGTGGTTGGCGTGGCAAGGAGAAGTTGCCACGCCAGGTAGCCTAGAAACCCAGGAGGCCTATTTTTCGAGAAGAGTTGGCGTGGAAGCTCCACCTCGCCATGCCAGCCATGGTAGTGTGGCAGGACTAAGCTACTACGCCATGTACTCCTCCTGTTTTCTGGGCAAAATGACGTGGTGCGTTAGCACTGCCACACCAGCTCGCCCAGAAAAACAGGAGGCCTGTTTTTCCGGGGTACCTGGCATGGTAGTTCAGTCCTTCCACGCCACTCGGGCTTAGTTTTTCCAGAAGAGCTGGCGTGGCCAAAAGGTTGAGATTTGAAAATAAGTTTCAGGATGGTTTAGTTTTAAAATTAAATATTAAAATGGTTTAAATAATAAAAAATCTGTGGTGGCGGCTAGGATTCCCTGGCTCGGCTACTGGAGGTAGAAGATAGGCCCAATAGGTGAGACCGATCTATCGGTGGCTGGTGCGCGGAGGTGGCGGCTTGGGCCGGCTGGGCCACCAGGAGAAAGATGGCCAGGGTGACGGGGCGAGGCGGCTCGAGTGGGCCACGCTAGGCTGCGAGTGTGCGCGGAAAGGGGGGTAGGCTGACCTGGACTAGTGGAGCGAAGCAGACTAGCGGGAGGAGAACGGGCCAGTGGCTCTGTAGAGTGTTTTTGTTGCTTTAAAATTAGTTATTTTACTCTGAAAATTCTAGTAAAAATTATTTACCCATTTTAGAGCCTGGAGAGTTCAACAAAAATACTCCAAGCCATATTTGAATTTTTCTTGGACGTATTTTATGGTTTGATATTTTTCTTTTAAGCTTTTAATAAATTCTAGTATTCCATTTAAAAGATATTTTTTTAATTTGGGGTGAATTTCCAGGCGCTACAGCAGCTCAAATTGGCGATGCACGCACGCAATCATATTTCTTATTCACGTTCGACAAAATATTTGTGACTTCAGCTAGCAGGTGCCAGCAAATTAAAAGACCTGGCATATATATTGAGAAAAAAACCATGTGTGCACCATGGCACCCATCATAAAAACTTCAGTTACCGGTGAATAATAGTCCCATCTTAGGCTCTTACCTAACCCCTTAGGCCCTGTTTGGCATGACTGAAGCAGTGGCTTATTTAGGTCGCACATAAAAGAAGAAACGTTATTAACATATGATTAATTAAGTATTTACTATTAAAAACTTAAAAAATGGATCTATTTGATTTTTTAAGCTACTTTCATATAGAAAATTTTTTAAAAAATACACCGTTAATCGTTTTGGAAAGCGTGCGTGTGGGAAACGAAAAAAAGAAGTTGGAAGAAGTAATGGAAAAGAACAGTGTGTTAGTAAGATAATGTTTATCTGCTCAAGCATGGCAAGCTTCCGTTTGTGATTTCTTGCTAGCTCTGGTGGTGTATTAGTATAATGTATAGCACGGCTAGCTTTTGGGCGAACCACTAATTAAGGGTCTGCTTGGAAGCCCAGTTTTAGACCCAAAAATAGTGTAAAATACAGGTCTGTAAACACTTTGTAGTCGGGCCCGTAAATGTACGCTTGGATAGGCTGTCCCTCCGCTCACATCTCGCGTAGGCCATCGCCCATCTGGTCGAGCACGCCAGGCTTCTCGTAGCGACCCTCTCCGCCGTCGCCGTTGCTGCTCCTCGCAACTACCGTCGTCGGCGCTCCTCGCGACTGCCGCCTGCGCTGTCGTGCTGATCTACCCTGCTTCTTCCAGGGCAGCCTCGATCTGCGCGGCCGTCGAGGAGTGTCTGATTTGTACCGAGGTAGCCGAGGGGAGGACTCGATATGTCGGAGTATGTTGATTGCTGATATCCTAGATATTCTTCTCATTGTGCACATTCTTCTAGTTGTCCAGTTCTCAAATTATGTTGAATGATGGTGTTTTGATCTGAACCTGTTGTTTGGTTGCCAAATTGTGTAGTTCGAAATGGATGTTCCAATCCGAAATTTCTGTCGCATACTGTGTTCATGCTCGTTTTTGGTTCAATAATTATCTTTCAAATAAATTTTGGTTAAATTAGAACCTTATACAAACCATGGAGCTCCCTTTTTTTTTTACGCAAACAGCTCGGTTACAAGGGTTTTTCTTTCACTGGTATTTTCCCTTTCGGGCCACCAAAATTTACAGGTGTTTTCCTTTACACCCGAGAAAAAAACTGATAACACCAAAGCAGACCCTAAACCTGAACGAACATGGCGCGCAGAGGGAGTAGAGATAGGGTGCCACGGAGACTGCCTACGGCCTGATCCAAGAGTCGGAGAAAACAATAGCATGATCATGAAGCTGACTTGTATGACATGGCCGGTTCAGGTTGATCAAAAACATTCACGTGATCAAGTAGCTAAGTTGTGTGACATGGTTCAGCTAGACAGTGTATAAATGCAAAGCTGGTGTTTGCCTCCACTCAAAAGTGGAGGTTATGGACTTATGGCTAGAAAATGATACCAGCTAGGGAATAGGGATGAGGTTCTTTACCCACAAGAATGAGTGCCTGCGAAGCGATGCCGGCTAGGGATGAAGGGCTGAAAATTGGTTAATGAGATGTTCGAAAAAAAAAACTGTAGACTACATATAGTGGTTACGTGACGTTGGCTCCTATACTACCGAAACATCGTGGAGAACTTCACGCATACTTAGCAAACTAGACGGCTATATCACTATTACTTCAAAATCAAAATTGGACTACATCCACCAGCTCGTCGGCGCCGAGGAGTACTAACAGCGTCGGTGAACAAGAGTTCATGCCAATCCATAACTGTCGATGTGTGATAGTCAGCACAGTAAAGTCCGGGAAACTGGGGGTTCGGCGATAAGGGTTTAAGACTGTGACTCCCATGGCTTAGCATCGAAAAACTCAACAAACACATGAGATTTACGCAGGTTTGGGGTTTTCGAAGGATAATAGCCCTACTTCTATTTGATTTCTGGAATGTGGATTGTTAAACATCGAGTTCACAAAAGTCTGGCGCTCCTTAGAGCTCGTGTGTTCTATCATGTCTAGCTAAGTCTAACCCTTAGTATCTATTCTCTCACCTACTTAGATACTCCCTGGGGTCTACCTAATCCCCGTGGGTCGTTGACAAAGTACTATACATAAATATCATTGTCTAAACTGCAGTTGTTGTCATGCCGTCTGCCGCCGATCATTCTTCCCTGCCATGCTGCGCTGCCTCCCATCGAGTCATCCGTCGACGTGATTGTGCCTCTCCCTGTTAGAACGGGTCAATCAAGGAGAGGGGGAGGACGTGATACACCGAATCAAGCACATTAAATACACTTGACCAACCGTGCGCATGCCTTATTAATGCAAAAGGACATTGCGTGCGAGCGCACGCCAAATCTACGTCCAGGTGTCAGGGCGTGGGCCCCACATGGGTCTCATCCTCACTGATCCTCGTGCTCCACGTCACGACCTGGGAGCATGCCCTGTGGCGGGCACCAAGAACACCCACGAAGCCGGCCTACCACTGCCCAAGTAGTGCCACGTGTCAACCCCCGAGCAGTTCTTCCTGTGGACAGCCCTGAGCTGGGTGCACTTCCTCACCCGTGTGTTCTCTAACACATATATATGTTTGAGGGCCCTCTTTGGCCAGTTCCGATTGAGGGCCTCTAGGATGGTGGTGGCGGGGCTACGGCTTGGCTCCAATGGGGTAGCATAGTAGAGATAGAGGCATCGGTTGAGGCAGAGGGAGTCAAGATGGCGGCGGGCTAGTCAAATCTGGTGGAGATGCGGCCATGGTCGTTGCTGCTCTTGGTGGCACGCCATTGGGAGCTCGCCATTGTCGGGTGGAGATCAGGGTATTCTATACCGCGGGTTACCGCACGGTTACTACTATCGGGATACGGTAAAGGTAACCAGTGGTATGGTTTACCTAAATTTTATCCAAATTCAATTTCTTTAAAAATAAAGAACCAAAAAAATTATAGTAAGTAGTACTTGAATTATGGATCATTATGGTGAGAATTTTGTGAAAATAATGAAGTTTACTTCATATTTTAGAGCTCCATCAAAATTGAAAAAAAAGAGATGGGTTGTGATATAATTTCTACTTTATTTAAGTGTAAAAACGATAGCAAGAGTTACGCAAAAAAATTATTCAATATTACATTGTTTTTTAGAGATATCCACAATTTTTTTCCTGAATTTTCTACAATTTTTTAGAATTTTTACTACGTTTTACAATTTTTTCCGTATTTTTTTCTTTTCAGCTTCAACATACCACAGTTACCACGGCTTACCATGCAGTTATCGCGAGCTAATCGCTTAACCGTGACCTTACTGTGACATTTGAAAATTTTGAATTCAAATTTTAAGAGATGAAATTCATACGATTTTGGGCGGTTACCGCGATGACCGCGCGGTAACCGCCATACCGTGGGGGGCGGTAACCTTCCTCAAATGGTATGACAAACCCTGGTGGAGATGCGGCTGTGGTTGCTACCGCAATTTTTGGCGGCACGATCTGATGGGAGCTCGTTGCCGTTAGTTGGACGACACCACGATGGTCGATCTGCTTCGTCTCGGGCTCAACGTTCACAGAAATGACGAGCGTCGACGGCAGGGCGGGGTGCCGCAGCAGGAGCTAGTAGCAGCAGTGGAGACTGCGGGGGTCGACGGTGCACCGTTGAGTGCTTGACGCCGTCTGGAAGAAGGTCGGCTCCTCCGTCACCGTGTTGATCATTCTGTCGCGGTTCTCAACATCCTCAGCGACGGTAAGCTGCGACGGCAGCATGATGGTGGCACCGGCCGTTGGCCAATCGGCCTACACTGGCTTAGCGACCGGGATCAGAGATGGTACGAACAGTGGCTAGGGCGAGTGGATCCGGTCTAATGGCTAGATCTACTACAGGTGAGTGAGGCAGCTGCAGTGAGAAGGAAATACGGCGGGATCGTTAACGGTGCCGGCAGCGACCAGGTGGTTGGATCCAGCCTAATGGTCAGATTCGGTATCCTTCTGGTAAACAAGGCGGCTACATTGAGGAGCGAAATCGGCAAAATGACAGCGGGCTAGTTGGTAGTGCCAACGACGACTGGGGCGCGACGTTGGATCTAGGGCCTAAGTGCCACTAGATCTGAGGTGTCTATGTCTGAATCCGTTCGTGTAGCGGCAAGTTGTGTTGGAAGAGTGTTTTCTTCTCTGATTCCTCTTAATGGCGTCAGCGAGCGAAGGCATTAGGGAGTTGGGTGTTGCCGGATCTAAATTGGTTGGATTTGGTTGATGGTAAGGGCAACCTTGGGAAGGACCCGGTCCAAGGTGTATGGATCATAGATGAGAGAAGGGGTTTCGTTCCTATACCAAACATATGCTCTGATACCACCTCTGTAACGCCTCCCACCCTGGCACCACCTATAGTGATATCAGAGAAGAAGCGCTGCAGGAGATTGGCATGAACCAACTCCCATGGAACTGCGATGCCGGTACCAGTTCCAGGAAACCTTGCTGGTACCCGCGGTCAACGGAGATGTACCACAGCAACTAACTAAATAAATAACTATTTATACACTATACCTTTATAAGTTGCGACTTTGGGCAAGCTCTAAGAAGCAACCTGCAAACAAAATAGTAGCAGTGGAACGACAGCGCAGCGAGAACCCAATCCACAAGCAACGGCTTGGAATTAGGAAAGAAATCCTAACCTTCACTTCAACTTCACTCTTCCTGAAGGAGGGAGGAAAGAAATAGATTGAGTACTTACGTACTCAGCAAGTCACGGAAAACGTGAGTTATGCAAGCTATCAAAGATAGGCTGGGGTTTATTTCGCAAACCTTTCCATTTGAAAATATTTTCGAAAACCTAAGTATGGGTTGTCTCAAGTGACTGGAATGAGGCTCTCGCCTCGATCCTGTCCGTGAATTGCTTTTCAACAACTCAAGCGGATAAAACAGATTTTAAATTGATTTTAGGTATGCCATTACCGCCTGTCGGATCGCGACAGCGGTTCAGTGGGTCTGCCCACAAGCAGCTTCCCATTGCATCCTCATCTGTTACTTTATTTTCAATTTCGTCCACTCCAGGACGTAATCTCATTTTCCTCTATTGTTTTTCTTTCACTTTCGTCCTTTCCAGGACATCATCTCATCTCATCTTAGTGGCTCCTTGAGCCATCCATAATCTCAACTCATTTCACAAACTGCTCCTACTCAGAAAGCCTAATCTATGATGCCATTCGACATCCCGGGTCACACAGCCCCGTTTCAAACCACTCAGGTCATCCATCAGCCACTAAGGCCGATTCTAATAACGGTTCCCATACCACAAATCACTTTCGTAAAACATTGGCAAACAAATCTACGCTAGAGAAATCACCTCACATTGCCGTAACCGTGGGCGTGGCTGTTCGAACAGTTCGGAAACCTTTGCAAAGGGTGCACACTTTACCCACACGATGCGAGCTTACTCCCACGCTGGCCAAGTGGGGAGGTTCGTGACAAGGCCTTTCCAAAGCCTTTCCAGGATAGCACGTTGCCCTATAAATGGGTTCTCTCTCTTAACCAAGTACCAGGAACTCATTTCCTGTACTCAGGGACGGGGGTATATCGCCCACTTAGCACCCAGCCAGTCCCACATTTATTAGCAACCGAAAACCATCCTGGGAACACTAGTTACTCAGCCAGGGGTATCCCATTTCACCCATGTGGTCGCACTGTGAGATGTTTGGATGAAATTCCCTAAGGAAACGGTCCTTATATGCGAATATGAAGTGCCACCACACAGGCGATCACTTTGCACCATGGATTTTCGCAAATAAATTTTGTTTCACAATTCCGCCGACATCGCATGTCGGGTTTTTAAATCTTTGGAAACCGTATTTTTCTAAATCGACAAACAATTGTGATGTGGCTAGAGCACGGTTACCGAGGTACCACGAAGTGGAGCGACAAGGAATAGGATATCAAAGACCTACAGGGTTTATGCAACTACCGGACAAGTCCTTCGGTTCGTCACGCAAACCGAGGCCGATCAATTTTATCGTGCACACTAGCAATGTAATTTTACAAATAAAATATTTTAAATTTAGGAGCAATATGGTCAAGGAGTGACTTGCCTCAGTCTTCGTCTTCAAACTTCGTGAAAATCCGACATCCGATGAATTTCCGAAGCGTCGACTACGCGCGAAACGAGAGAAAACACACAAAACCCTAGAAATAATATTCTATTATTAATAACTAATAGTTCCATGAGGTAGATTTCATTTTTAGAAAAATTTAGAGACTTGAACAGGGTCAATCGGAGCTACGGTTGAAAAGATATGAATTTTGGAAGTTTTAAGGATTTTTCTGGGAAAGAAATGAATTATTTGAATTTTTGGAAAAAGGAATTATTTGGAAAAAGGGGCTGACAGGTGGGCCCTTGGTCAGTGGCTGGAGAGAGAAATGGAAGGGGATGGCCCACTTGTCAGTGACTCAGAGAGAAAAAGAGCAGGGCCCACATGGCATAGGGAGGAGAGAGAGTGACAGGGTGGCCCCACAAGTCATAGGAACCTAGGATTGATGGGGGCCCACATGGAAGTGAGAGGAGGAGGGAGGTACTGTGCATCGGATATAAAGGGGCCTACTGTCAATGATAGGAGGGAGTAATAACCATTGTGCACTAATGGAATGGGGCCCACTTGTAAGAGGTTTAGGATTAATTTAGGAGGGATGGCCCATCTGTCGGTCGCTTGGGGGGAGATTAATTGAGCGGGCCCACATGTCATTGACCGAGAGAGACAAGGCGTGCCGGACGAGGTACAGGAGCCGTCCGGCGGTGCTCAATGGCGTTTGACGGCGGGCGGCCGAACGGCAGCAGGCGGCGGCGGGCGGAGCACCGGAATGGGGAGCGGCTCGGAAGGGTTATTAATGGTCGACGGCAGACGGCGACGAGCAACAGGGGCGGCGGCCATGGAGGATGGCGTGCGGCGGCGTGAGGCAAGCGCTGGCTGCGTCGAGCAGAGCGCCCTGGAGAGGTTTGGGCGACTGGGCTTGGACGGAGAGAAGGGAGTTACCGGCTCGCGCGATGGCAGGGGAACGGGGTTGTTGGTGGTGAGGTTCGGGAGGGGTCTCGATCCTCAGGGAAAAAGGAATGGAGGAAGAAGAAAGGGGTAGGAGCTCACCGAAGAAGAGGCAAAAAGGATGGCGGCGGCTACGGTGCTTGGTTCGGGCTTGAGCTCGGTTTGAAGCTCGGTAGCGTGATTCGAGTGTTGTCCCGAGCGGCGGCGGAGTGGGAAAGAGATGTGCGCGGCGGCGGCGATCTGCGCCGGCGGCGACACTGGATTGAGCTCGGTCTTGAGCTCGGCAAGCGCAAGGGAAGGAGGGGAGCGAGGCAGCTCGGCGCAGCGGAGAAAGGAGCTCGTGCTCGACTTTTGGGGACAAACCATGGCGCGGCGGGGCTGGGATTTTATAGATGCGGGCGCGGCGCTAGACGACACTGGACAAGGGCGGTGGCTACAGCGAGGAGCAGCGTGATGCCGGTGACACGACGCGACGGGATAGCGGCCATGGCGCGCACTATGGCTGGCGTCATCGCCGGGCCGCGCGGTCGCCAGGTAGGAGATAAGGAGCAGAGGGGATGGCGTCCGTGTCGGCCGAAGGGGAAGTAGGGTATGGGCGCGGAGATGTGAGGGGACGGGACGGGAAAGGCAGGTTTGACCTAGGGAGCTCGGCCGAGATATTTTCTTCGGTTGGGGATTTTTATCGAGCACGTGCCGCGCACGGGGGAGGAGAGGAACGGGGAAGACGACTGTGCTGGGCGGGCATGCGGGCGCGTGTCACGAATTTTTACTGTTACTAATTTATTTTTTTTTAATTTACAAAACTAATTTTTGATTTGGGTTATTTACAGAACTAGTCTCTTGCCGCCGTGGGCCACGGCGGTATTTAAAAACCGCCGTGGCCCAGGGCGGCGAATGGCATCCCCGTCAGCCGCGGCTAACGGGGCCGAGGCCACGTGGCCTTGCCGCCCTGGGGGACGGCGGCGAAGGGTGGCGAATGCATAGGACCGTCCGCACAGCGATCGGACGGTCCGAATCGTCAGATTGGACCGTCGGCACAGGGATCGGACCGTCCGAATCCCCGGATTGGACCGTCCGATTAGATATCGGACCGTCCGAATCGTCCGATCGGACCGTTGCCGCTCGAATCAAACCGTTGATCGGACTGACCATTGCCCAAGATCAGACCATCCGCCCAGGGATTGGGCCATCGGAATGCACATGATCGGACCGTTCATCGGACTGACCGTTGCCTCAGATCGGACCGTCCGTCTAGGGATCAGACCGTTGCCCCCTCCCGATCGGACCATTGCCCAGCCCAGGCCTCGCCCCCCTGGAGCCATTTGCAAATTACCAAATTTGAAATTTTTGTTGCTAATTTTTAACCCTAAAATTTTTGAAGATTTATTTGTCAAAATTAAATTCTTAAATTCTATTTATTGTGCCATTGCATTTATTGGTTAGATGTTTAAAAAAACCAAATATCATAGATTGTTCACGTCGTGAAAAGAACTTGTCAAACTGAGGGTATTTCCGGATCGCCACTCGCATTCCACTCCTCGTATGTCTGGATCGGCACTCGCAATCCACTCCTCCCCGTCTTTCGCCTACACGCTTAACAAAATTTAGTTTTAATTGTGGTTTAGGGTATGTTTTTGAAAGTTTTTTTTTATAATCCGACGATGGTGGGCGTTGGTTTGTAAAATCGTGCTGATCATTTTTTCAAGTTTATTTTCGGTAAAACTTAATTAATGACATGGTAATAGGCCGGTCCGTTTTACGTGAGGGGCTTAGGACCCCAGGCGAATAGAATGTTATGGCCTATGATTTTTTTTTTCCAAATTTTTGCGCATTGTACGTACTGAATGATTTTTAATTCGACATTGGAAGACGATATATTCTATTATTCGTCATCCACTCGGTCGATACTTAACGCAGTGCACGTACAATAGCATAGTGATATTAGGTAGATGCGAGCCGTTCGCATTGCGGCATGATAAATGCGACACCCATAGTACGAAATACAACAAGAGAGACTACATTGTTAGCAGTACAATGTATCTGAAGGATGGGATCGAGTCTACATGGGGTGAATATGGACATGACAAATTTAAACAAGTAATGCGAGACCTATAAATAAATAAATACAACAATAGCCCCTAGGTCATACGCCTCCTCGTCCTCCTAGGCTGCGCTCGCACGTGCCCGCGCGAGTACGTCAGGCGGTCCGCCGGTACCCCACGGGTGGCTCGGACCGCCTGAGCAGTAGGGGAAGCACCGGCGTTGTGCGGCTGTGTGTGCGGTGCACCTCCGAGCTGTGACGACCCGATCACGTCCTGCTCCGGAACGAGGTCGTCCTCGGTAGAGATCCAAGCAGAGGTGCTCGGGGCAGATCCCCGCCTAGTGTCCCCTAGGTGGAGGTGAGATCCGCCGCGTGGGTCTGGTAAAGAAAAGCTCGCGTTAGCCGCATAAAAAGTGCAGTTAGTTATGTAGAATAGGTTCAATCCTGACGTACCTGACAATCCTCGCCCGATCGTGGAGGCTGCCGACCTCGATCCTCCGGCGGTACCAGAAGGACCTGCTCCCTACGACATACTGGCCCCTGCAGAACCCGCCGCTCCTGCCGATGTCCCTTCACCATGGGGACCTCGCATATGTATCTGCATCGGTGGGACTGCATCCGACCTCGATCCTCCGGCGGTACCAGAAGGACCTGCTCTCCACGACGTACTGGCCCCTGCAGAACCCGCCGCTCCTGCCGATGTCCCTTCACCATGGGGACCTCGCATATGTATCTGCATCGGTGGGACTGCATCGGAACGGCGACAACTCAGAGCACGGACGACCGAGCGCATCGTGTTGCACATCCGGTCGAACGTGATCGTTTGCTCCTGCTGCTTGAGAGGGATGCCAGCCTGTAGGCGCTGTCGCAGTAGGTCCAGCTCCGTGTGGACCTGCCTAGCATCGTCCGCCTGTTCAGCAAGACATGCGTGGTTAGTTGCGCGTGGTACCTACCGTTGAAAATAGTATGAAAACCATTGACTCACCGCGCGGAAGTAGTCCTAGTCGCGGTGTGTCGGGTATGCGTCTCGCACCCCCGCGACGTGCGCCTGTGGAGCCTCGGGAGTGTACGTCACCCGTAGTCTGGTATGGGCCTGGTACCAGGAAAGGTACTGCTCGTACCTGGTGGCTGTGTAGGGGTGCAGCTCCGTGATGACGTCCTTCGTGGCTATGAGCCAGTCGTTGATGTAGTCGACGACGGTGGGTCTCCACAGCCTACCAGCGGCCTGGCCACGCCGATTTAACCTGCAGAGCTCAACCGGTGACACAATGCATAACAATACGGAATATTCATTTCCACATATACCTGTGAACGTGTTGCGGTACGCCCCTGCGTTGTTGATGGCCGAAGGTCTGTCGCATACCGAACTGCCGCATCACACTCTGCGGGCAGTGCGGCTCGACAGAAATGTCGAACAGCATCGGCGTCATCGTCAGCCAGTACGCCTGGTCCCTGGTGCAGAGGGACGACAGCCCGTGCGGCGCACGCGCGTCCCTCGCCTCGGCGCTGTACGGCTCCCAAACAACGTCGTCGTCCGTGATCCTGTCGAACTCCATGACGAAGTCTGGGTACGACTTCTGCACCTGCACGTGAGCGTACCGACGCTACAAACAGGAAAAGAGTTCTCGTTAGTCCAAGTAACATAAAAAACCGAGATGGTTCTAACACCGAACATACCTCACGACGACACCACACCGTCCCCATCGTCGGATAGTCCTCCGGTGGGACACCCACGTACAGGCTCGCCTCGTATGGACTGTGGTCCACAACGGGGCGGCCGATCGCGAACCGCTCTGCCGCCCAGAGCTGTAGGAGGAGTGGACAACCCGTGAAGACCGCTTCTGGCTCGGTCTTCCTGCAGCCGTCGCACAGACCCCTGTACGTGGCGGCAAGGACTGCCGATCCCCAACTGTACTGGGGAACAGCACCGTCCTCGGCGTCGGCTATCTCCCTCGCGTAAGGAATCAAGCCCTTGTCGACTGCGTGGTCGTGCGAGTTGGTGAACATCACCCACCCGAACACCCACAACAGGTACGCCTCCAGGCTCCTCTGCAGTGAGTACGCGTCGGCCTCCGGGGCTAGCTGATCAGACTGCGGTAACATATAAGGAAGGTGACACTGTAATTCTAGTACGTACTGAAGGACGAACATAAAACAATAAGAAAGCATTCTTACCGTGTAGCTCAATACCCAAGCCTGAGGGGGGCCCGCATGCGTGTACGGGGAGATGTCGCCGACGAGGGGGAGTTGCCTCACACCACGCATGACCCAGTTGTAGACCTCTGCAAGGTTCGTGGTCATTATGCCGTACCTTGCTCCACCTTCATCGTACAGCAATGCCCATTTCTCCTTCGGCTCGTGCTCGATCCACTGCGAAAATCTACTAACCGAGGAACCGGGCCTCCTTCTGAATGTACCGTCATCGGTGGGAGGTGCATCTAGAGCTTCAGGGCCGTCAACACCTCTAGCTGGGGGTCTTGCAGAACTCTCGCGTCTATGTTTGGCTGTCAGCTCATCAAGTCTCCTCCACAGCTCATTGAACTTCTTCTGTTGATTCTAGGCGCACAAACGTTTGAACATGGCCTTCAGCTCCTTGTTTCTGAACTGCTTATAAAAGTTTGCGCCCATGTGACGCATGCACCATCTGCTCTTCACATCTTCCCACATCGGAGGGTATCCCTTGTTTGCGCAGCCGTTTCGCAGCTCCTCAATTGCACGCAGCATCCCTGGATGACGGTCATGTATAAGACATACATCTGGCCTCATCCCCACCACCTTTTCCTTAACCAGCTTCAGAAACCAGTACCAACTCTCTGTGTTCTCGCCCTCGACGAAGGCAAAGGCCACTGGCAACACTTGGTTGTTCCCGTCTACTCCGATTGCCGTCAACATTTGCCCTCTGTATTTTTCAGTTAGGAACGTGCCGTCGATGCAGAGAATGGGCCTACAATGAAGAAATGCAAACATGCACGCCTGCAGAGAGAGGAAGGCCCGCTGAAGGACGCTCTGCCCAGGACTTGCTAACGATGGGAAACTTTTGATTTCGGAGTAGCTGCCAGGATTCCTCGCACAGATGGTTTGCAGTAGACGAGGCAAATTATTGTACGAAGCTTCAAAACTACCGAATCTCATTTCAATTATCTTCTGTTTGGCCCTCCATGCCTTGGCATATGTAATGGTGTACTTGTACTTCTCCTCGATGCGCCTGATAATTGACTTGGGCTCGAACCGGAGGTTCTCCACAACAGCATAATACAGCTCTGAAGCGATGAATGCAGATGATATGTTCCTGTGGTACTTCTGAACACCCGGAAGATGGCAGTTGTGCTCCGTCACGATTGACACGGACCAACAGTCGTCATATTTCTTCCTGAATGCGTACATCCTCCATGGACATCCATCGCTTGAACTTGCACATTTCACTTCGTACACCGATCTGGTGGACTTTGATACCCAGAACTCCCTCCCAAGTGACACGGCCCACATCTTCACAGCCTCTGTCAACTGTGCTTTTTTGGCGTATCTAGCGCCTTGCACCACTTCGTTCTGCCGATACTCCCATGCCACGGTGTGCCCCTCTGAGACAACGAGTCCGGAGAAGTCCTCGTTGTCCCATTCTGCCGGGTATACATCGTCCTCCGAAGAATCATCATCCTCCATATGCTCAGGTTCTGAGTCTTCAATTTCCATCTCCTGTACTAGACCTGGGTGTCTCTCCCCTTCATCTGCAAACCCCCCCGGTCCCATGTCTTCTTGGCCTCCTTCCTCTCCGGCACCCTCGTCTTCTGCCTCATTTTGCTCCCCTGTTTCATCGAGCCCTTCCGCTGTACTCAGACCAGCCTGATCAATGCTGACCACGTCATGCACTACCACTAGGATGCTCGGTGCCCATCCTCGCTGCAGTGCACTCTCCACAAAAAATACCCAGCTGGCCGTTGAATCTATTGGCATCAATTCCCACCAAAAACCTTCCACAGCCCAGCTAACCAGTGCGTATATCGTAATTGCATTTACTTGAGGATCTACTCCGAATCCCCTCATTAACCAATTGTAAACTCCAGGAAAACTTCTCTCAGCTGGAGCTATAATTCCCTTTTGTGCTACATTGAACTCCGATAAATCTACCCCATATTGTCCTTGTCTGACATTTCCTTCACCGTGATATATCGCGAATACAACTCTATTTGCCATTTCTGTTCACAACAAAGATTTTATTAATCTTTACTAATCAATATTCGTTCCATAAAAAGGCTATACGTATGAGTCAAACCATTACCGTTTCTATATTTTACAAACTGACCCAGCGGCGCTAATAAAGTTATACGCTAGGTTTATCTAACGTGTCAAAATGACGTATACCAACGATGGCCATGGCGGAGCATATTTATTTTTAAAATATTTACAATTTACTACCTCTCCGCTATGTTCTTCTAGTACAGCCAAATAAATTTAACACTAACGATGGTTATCCCAAACCGCTAATATTTTCATACTATGTCGGGTATTACACTACGCGTCTAGTACTAATTAACATTTGTCTAAAAAATTGACTACATAACAGAGGGAGAGCAAAAAAATACCTGGATTCGGCTAAAAATCTGTGAGGGCTTCGCCGCTGTACTGCTCCTCCTTTCCCTCAGCTCTATTGGACGAACGCTGGAGGCGGAAGGGAGAAATGACGCACCGGCGAGCGTGGGAAGGGATTTTATAGGGAAGGGCTAAAAACCGCCCTCCCCCAGGGCGGCGATTGGCTATAAACCACCCTAGGGGACGGCGGCGAATGCGGGCATTCGCCGCCGTCCCCCAGGGCGGCAAGGCCACGTGGCCTCCCCGGGCTAACGGCGGCCGGCCCCTTTAGCCGCGGCTGACAGGGATGCCATTCGCCGCCCTGGGCCACGGCGGTTTTTAAATACCGCCGTGGCCCACGGCGGCAAGAGACTAGTTCTGTAAATAGCCCAAATCAAAAATTAGTTTTCTAAATTAAAAAAAAAAATTAAATTAGTAACAGTAAAAATTCCGCGTGTCACGCGTCTGGCGCTTGGGCCCTAGGCGGCAGTCGGGTCGGCTAAGTGGCGGCCGAGCGCTCGCTGGTTCACGCGCGGTCGCGGCGCTGGGTGGCTCTATGCGCGAGCGGCGCAAGCGGGCCATGACCGAGCTGGGCCGCGCGCAGCTGGTGGGGAGAGAGGCTGAGCAAGGCCAGGCCGAGGAGAAAAAAGAAATAGGGTGGCCCAAAAGAACAGTAGACTTTAATATTTTTCCAGAGATTTGTTTGAGGGATTTTTGGTGATTTCCAATAGGGATTTTAATCCAAAATTTTTATATTTTGGACCACAAAATTCCTGAGATTTTGTATGGGGTATTTTCTGGCTAGGAATTGAATGTATATTTATTTTGATAAATGATTTTTGAGAAAGGAAGGAAGGGAGAGAATTCCAAGGGCCTTCGGACTTTAATTTAAAGTCTGGGATTGCGACTCGGAAATTTTTGGGACATTTTTGGAGGATTCGAAAGGGTATTTTAATTTTGGAATTGTTGTTTGATTTCTCAAGGATTAAATTAAGGGAATTTTTGTAGAGGGACTCTGATATAAATAGAAAGAGAGAGAGAGAGAGAGAAAATCTAGTGAGGGTTCAAAGAGGCTTTGGACTTGAATTTAATTTTAAATTGGTATTGTGACTCGAAAAGTTTGTGGGGAATTTTGAGAGGGTTTTTGTGGGTTGGATTTGGGCATATAAATATATTTTTGGGAGGTTACCTGAAAAAGGAAGCAGAGGGATCAAGGAGGGGTTTTGGTTTGAAATTTCGATTTAACTCTGGGATTTGATTTTCAAGGAGTTCCAAAAAGGGCTGTTAATTGGGAGGTGGATTTATATACATACATACATACATATATATATATATATATATATATATATATATATATATATATATATATATATATATATATATATATATATATATATATATATATATATATGCATATTTATACACGCACATATATATAGATATATATAGAAGAAAAGGATGGGGATTTTTGGAGGGAAAGGATAATGACTTTAAAAAGGGGTTGGATTTGGGTATACATATATATATAGGAGAGAGATTTTATTTTGGATGCTATTTGGGAACAGGATAAGAGGAGATTTAAAAGAGGTCTGGATCTGCATTTTGGGGATTTGATCCCCAAGAGAATTTGGAGATTTTTGCAATGGATTAGAATTGGAGGATCTCGAGGGAATGTTAGAATTTAATTTAATTCTTAGGATTTGAGTTCTAGAAATAGATAAACTGGCAAATTTCGGGAAGGGAGTTCTCGATGGAATTTTAGGGTTTCTCGAGAGGAACAAAATGAGGAGATTTCAAATAGAGGGCTTCAAGGTGATTTTCGAAGAGTTTTATCGGAGGGTTTCGAATTGCAAAATTTGAACCTGAGTACAGAGAATTTTCGGGATGTATTTGATTTTGAATTTTTCCGAGGAATTTTGAGAGAGAGTCGAATTGCAAGATTTGAGTCTCGAAATTTGGAGGGAATTTGGGACCGAGATTTTTAGGGTTTCAAGGAGGTTTTGATTTGAGATCTATGACACTTAGTCCTTAGTACACACAAAAAGCCAAAATTTTTTGAAATTAGGGTTTTTACTAAAATAGTTTTTAATGGCCCAGAAACCGGGGCGTTACATGGTGGCACCGGCCGTTGGCCGGTCGGCCTACACTGGCTCAGCGAACGAGATCAGAGATGGTATGAACAGTGGCTGGGACGGGTGGATCCGGTCTAATGGCTAGATCTACTACAGGTGAGCGAGGCGGCTGCAGTGAGAAGGAAATACGACAGGATCGTTATCGGTGCCGGCAGCGACCAGGTGGTTGGATCCAGCCTAATGGTCAGATTCGGTATCCTTCTGGTAAACAAGGCGGCTACATCGAGGAGCGAAATCAGCAAAATGACAGCGGGCTAGTTGGTAGTGCCAACGACGACTGGGGTGCGACGTTGGATCTAGGGCCTAAGTACCACTGGATCTGAGGTGTCTATGTCTGAATCCGTTCGTGTAGCGGCAAGTTGTGTTGGAAGAGCGTTTTCTTCTCTGATTCCTCTTAATGGCGTCAACGAGCAAAGGCATTAGGGAGTTGGGTGTTGCCAGATCTAAATTGGTTGGATTTGGTCGATGGTAAGGGTAACCTTGGGAAGGAGCCGGTCTGAGGTGTATGGATCATAGATGAGAGGTGTAGGAGTTTGGGCTGTGTTTCAAGATCGGCTTAGGAGGTGTTTAAATCAGTTTTTTTTGTGTAGCTTATAAGTTATATGCAAAACGAGAAACATCATTAGTGTATGATTAATTAAATATTAACTATTAGAAACTTGAAAAATAGATCTATTTAATTTTTTAGAGATACTTTCATATAGAAAGTTTTTGCAAAAAACACACCGTTTTATGTTTTGGAAAGCGTGCTAACAGAAATCGAGGAAGTAGGAAGAAACCCTCAGCCGAAATGAACAGCACCTTAGTGTGGCTTTTGGCGTGGCAGGACTCATTCATTTTTTTTTATTTTGTTGTTCCTCGGTTATAACACCTAAAATCTGAGTATTCATCATTGATGGTGTATATCCAATTATTGATATAAAGAACAAATTTTTATCTATTATCTTAAAAAAATAATTAAGCTGCAGCATTACGGTGTTATATAATCGTCGCCACCCATCTACCCTCCCAAAAATCACGGCTTGCTGACTGTCGTAGGGACCAGGCAAATTAAATGTGACAAGAACGCTGTGGCACACCAGAGGTTTTATACCGGCATAGCAACTTGAGTTGCAGTGAATATAATAGCATCACAATAGTTTCCTAGAAATTGAAGATATGTAATTTATCTGCTCAAGCATGCATGCCGATCCATTTGATTGCTAGCTCTGGTTCTGGTCGTGCATTAGTAGTGTATAGCACGGCTAGCTTTTGCGCCAATTGGGAAAACATGAACGGACATGGCTGGAGGGAGCAGAGAGGCAGGAATTTTTACTGTTACTAATTTAATTTTTTTTTTAATTTATAAAACTAATTTTCGATTTGGATCATTTGTAAAACTACCCTCTTGCCGCCCTGGGGCACGGCGGTATTTAAAAACCACCGTGGCCCAGGGCGGCGAATGGCCTAGGCCCACGGCGCCGGCACGGCCTGCCGACGGCGTCAGCCGGCCGGGGGTTGCGTTGCCCGTGCCCGTCCCGCGTCCGCGCCCGTCCCGTCCCCGCGTCCGCGCCCGTCCCCGCGCCCGCGCTCGTCTCCCGTGCCCGCGCCCGCGCCCGCGCCCCGCGCCCGTCCCGTCCCCGCGCCCGCGCTCGTCTCCCGTGCCCGTGCCCGCGCCCGCGCCCGTCCCGTCCCCGCGTCCGCGCCTGTCCCCACGCCCCGCGCCCGTCGCCGCACCCCGCGCCCCGCGTCCGCGCCGTCGCCGCACCCCGTGCTCGCGCCCGCGCCCGCACCCCGCGCCCGCGCTCGTCTTCCGTGCGGGCACGAGCATTTTTGCTCTTGGCCCGGGGCCATTCACCGCCGCCGTCACGGTCTGGTGACGGCACGGTGCCCTGGTCCATTCGCCGCCCTGGGCCACGGCGGTTTTTAAATCCCGCCGTGGCCCACGGCGGCAAGAGAGTAGTTTTGCAAATGATCCAAATCGAAAATTAGTTCTATAAATTAAAAAAAAATTAAATTAGTAACAGTAAAAATTCAGAGAGGCAGGGTGCCACGGATCCGGCCTTGTGGCCTTAGTTATACGAGAGACGGAGAAATTAACTAGCCCTTGAGACCTTCATCCCTTCGGGCCTCTCGCTTTGCTTAGTAGGAGATTTGCGTGACATCGTGATCTCCGGCGCAATGGCATGATCACTACTGAGTCCTGAGTTGCGTGACCTATTTAGGTAGGCCGGTGTATATATAACTACCAATGTAATGGTACAGCTAGGCAAGGACAGCGGTTAGCCATGACAAGATCAGCCCTGATCAGCATAGGGAGATCCTCATGAATGATTTTGTACTATCAGGATCGGTACGAAGAATATTCATTAAGAAACCATTTTAAGCTCGATAAGATGAAAACATATAGATGGATTACTTTCCTGTTGATATTTAAGCTGAAAATACAATTATCTCTCACTGGCATGTTAAAATATATGAAACCTTATTTCAACATGGTGCTCGAGGAGATGATTCATTTTTTTTAATTTTATTTCACCAACAGAGCTTAAGGTGATTTTCAATTTTTTTTTATTGGTCATGTCACTTGACATGTTTTGAGTTTATTTCACCAATGGAATGTTCTGAGTTTATTTTAACAATGGAGCTTGGGATGATGATTTAATTTTTATTTCAATCTAATGCTTGAGGTGATAATTCATTTTTAATTTTATTTCACCAATGTCACATGGAGTGATGTTAATTTTTTATTGGTCATCATAATTCTAATTTTATTTCAGCAAAATTTTGTGTAGCGGGGTCGGTGTGATTTTATTTCAGCAACTAAGCTTGAGAAAATGTCTCAATTTTGTGTAATCAATGAAGCTTGAGACAATGTTCAGTGATTATGTTCAGTTGTTTAAGTTCCTTTTACTGCCAAATCACCCCTGCAAATATTGCACTGTCCATTACCAGAGAGAGCCCATGGTTATATAGATAATGCTATTGTCGTTTGCAAGATGCAGAGAATGAATGTATAGTTGAAATGGCACGGCATCTATATCAGTCAGAAAAAAATTTTGTGGCACAGGTTAAGTGTCTGTATAGCATGACCGCCTCAAGATTAAATACAATCTTTTTCCAGTAGCAGATTATCTCATCGAAAATATCAGGTCATAACACAAGACGTTAATCCCAGATTTAAAATAGCTCCAAGGAGGAAAAACACAGCAACACCAAATTTTCCAGAGAAGGCAGCATGTAGCAAAAGATTATCAAGTCAACACTGCTGAACCACAAATACAACCATTGCAGATACGCGCCCCATTATCAGGTTTCTTCAACACCTAGTTCTTTACTGAGTCAGGTCGCAGACGAATGGTAATAAACAGCTACAAGAGGTACCTCTTACTTAGCATTGCCTAATCATGTAGTCGCAGCTATTGCAGGTACTATCTTCAGGTCAGTTAACTGATAAACTTCAGTACAGCCACAAATGGAAGAAACATATTTGATCTAAGGAAACATCTGGTAGTCTGTGTCTCCATCAGCGGCAAGCAGGTATACCACGGAAGTGCTTGCTTATGCCACGTCTGGGGGAGAACCACCAGGAACCAACTGTGTGGGAAAACAATGCAACAATGTTAGACATCACAGTTAGCATCAAACTTTAGCAAAACATTCATTACAAGAAGTATCTGATCAAGATTTCTTACAATGGCTATATTGTTGCCATTTAGGAGTATCTGATCAAGCTTTGTTATGCGACGACCTTCAGCAGTGTATTCACTGCAAAACAGAGATCAAGAAACAAGAAACATTAGACTACAATTCCATATTGAACATATATACATATGTAAATGTGCAAGTGCAAGTGAAGAAACTAATAAATATCAGTCTGATTTTGCTAAGTGATTTCCTAGATCCTACATTAGTTTGGGAAGGGTGATAGTGGTAATTTCATATTCAGCTAGAATAGAAAGAAATACCACCATTAATGTCCACCATTTTATTAAGGGATTAGTGAAGCATTGCACATCAACAGATCATATGGATATAAGTCATTGAACCTATCAGGTAGTAGACGTAACACACACTCTAAAACACTGCACACTTGGGCCCTTCTGCAAGATGCCCCAACAGCATACTACCATCATTGTTTTGCAGTATAAAAATTACATGCCATTATACAACAGTCATCTAAAGCTTTTGCGATAGTATTTTTTAGTGTCAGGAAACACCTCTCTTTTTAACACAATATCCACATGTGCCTTCTCCAATCTGCTAAGAACATTTCTAGCACTAATTCAGGTACAATAGAACAATATAATACTGGCAAAAACTATGGTAACACATCAACACCTGTGAGAACTAGTACAAAACTAATGCAACAATTGTGAAGAGCTAGCACAACATACATGATGAGTCACTATGACACTCATGGAAAACTACTGACACCATCTGCAAAAATTTTAGTACATTTTTTACATGACAAACTCCCTCCTAGCTACCACCTTATCATTCTGTCCTATATCAGTTGCTACAAATAAATAACAATACAAATCATGCCAAAAAGAGCTTGTCTTCCCTGCTCCAATATTTAGCAATAAAATTCCCAAACAGGGCAATACTACAGTGATGAACATGTTACTGCACCAAAAAACCTGCAAAACAGTGTGCTGCATCCACTGTTGCAACTTCTTTGGATTAAGTGTTAATGTGAGCTGATCTTAGACCAGATAAATTAGTGATTGCGTTATAAGTACTAAATAACAAATAAAATCTTGAGTATATCCAGTATACTGATGAGAGCAGCAAATGATATATTTCTGTAACTTCATGAGATCAAGTCCGCGTGAGCTAAATTGAAGAACACAATGGGTTAACAATCATGTTAAAAAATACTGCAAGGATCAATAATAGCTTGCGCTATACCAACTACGCTGATTGGTAGTATAATAACTCACGTTATACGAAATCTGTGTGAGATGAGATGGACGAAAGTAACCTACAAGGCTACAAAGTTAGGAGCAAACTGACATAAGGTGGACAGTATTTCTGTATGTCAGTTCTCATAAACTCAAATAAAAATTTCTAAAATTTTAGAGCTAATTTCACTATCAGCATATTAACACAGCAATGTGAGAAGCTGAGCTAAACTAATCTGAGAATCTATCCGAATAAACCAAAATTACCCTACGATTGTGAATTAACATAAAAGAACTGGCGCGTAAAGATCCCAATAAATAGGGTTTAGGGTTGGGTGATTTTTCACATACTACTCAGTGACGTCCTCGAGCACCATGTTGACGTACACATCGAACCCACAGAGAGTGCCGACGAGCTCCTTGTCACCCTTCATGATCACCCAGATCTTGGATCCGATGCATCGGTCAATCAGCTCTGCTCAAACCAACGCCCGCCAAAAACACACGAACAATCGAATCAACAACTCGATCCCAAGCAAGAAATCTGAAGCAAAGCTAGCAAGGCTAGACTGCGAGATTGAAAAACAAAGCGAGCTTCTTCCGCGCACCTGAGGGGAGCAGCTGCGAGGGGTTGTTCTGAGACATGGAGGCGGGCGCCCTCTCCGGCGGAGACCGAGGTGGAAGAGGCGACGGGAAGGGCGCGCGCGGCTACGGCGGGGGCGTCGGAAGATGAGCGGCGGCGGCGGAGGCTTTTTGCTCGGGTGGATCCCAACTGCGAACACTGCGCCCTAGCCGACTCCACCCACAAAACGTATTCCCCGCCGTCCGATCGAGCAATCAACCGTAGATGCCACAGCACTAGTTTTTTACCCTTTTGAAAAGGAGTCCAAGATTTTTACTTGGGTTTTTTCATTGCAAAGAAATATTAATTGGGCTTAATTTTTATTCATCCCAAAGAAATACTAGTTGGGCCTAATTTCAAAAATTAATTAGGCCCATTTTCCAATAGTTTTTGACATCCGGGATCGTGGTGACGCGCACCAATGGGCAATGGAATGATTATTGGTGGGCCACATGGCCCACATGGCGTGGAGCCCACTGAAAACTCAGCCCAGATAGACGGCCACTTATAAGCCCAGTGACATCCGCCCATGGCTTAGGAAGCCCGCGCCGACGAGCTCCTCCCTCCACACCACCACCACCACCACGACCACGCCCACCCACTCGGCGAATTTTTTTGATTTTTAGATTTATTTATTAAAAGATTTGCAAAAATAGATTTTTGTTTCAAAAAATTGCAAAAATAGACTCCCGCCGCCCTCCCAGAGGGCGATTTTATGACGTGGCTGACGGCCGTTGGCCCCCCCGCCGACGGCCGTCAGCCATTTTGCAGGCGGCCCCCCGGTCTCCCAAAAACCGCTCTCTCAGAGGGCGGCAAGGGGGCCGCCTGCAAAATGTGCCCAAAAACCGCCCTCTGAAAGGGCGGTTTTTGGCTCCCGGGGGGCCGCCTGCAAAGTCGCCCATTTGCAGGGTGGTTTTTTGCAGGCGGCCCCCTTGCCGCCCTATGGGAGGGCGGTTTTTATCCCCCGGGTATAAAACCCCCCCAGACTCAAAAAAGTCATAAAATTCACTGAAATCAGAAAAAAAAAACAGGAGAGAGCTGAGAGGGCGAAAGCAGCGAAGCTCTGCCCGTTTGCTGATTTGCCTGCAGGTAAAATCCATTGTTTCTTTGCAATTTCTATTTGTATGTAAGAATTAATGTAGTAATGTACTAGTTACGTGTATAGTACTATATAGATCTGTAGTTTTTAGTTAATCTGTTAGATGACTTATTTTTTGTACAGATGTTACTTGTAAAATCTGGAATACACGGTTTTAGATGTTAGGAGGATGTTGGTACCTAGTTTAACTGTATTTTTCATCAACAGATATGTCAAATAAGGTGATATTTCAGTTATTTCACGGGCAAGGGAATGTGAGATATGGTCCAGACGGTGTAGATCTGTCGGAGTTTAGTTCAACGGCTAAGGGTATTGATAGGCCAGCTGAGAGAAGTTTTGGATCAGTATACAACTGGCTGATGCAAGGGTTTCGACTGGACCCTCAGCTCAGCGGAATAACCTTGTATGTAGTAGTCAGTCGTGTAGTTGAAGGTTTTTTTTGAGAACTGATGCCAGTGGATTGCACTGCCACTTGGAGATGGTATGTGGAGAATGCATTTCAACGTGGCTGGCCACTGGGCATACTTGTGTCCATATATGAGAAAGATAACAACGCTGGTGCAATGCCCGTACAAGATGATGAGGGTCCAAGTACGGCGGGAGGTGATAGTGAAACAATAGAAGAAAATGAAGGAGGGAATGAAGGAGGGAATGAAGAAGATAGACAGGCAACAGGTGTGGCAGATGAGGGAGAACATATCGACACGATCGTCCAAGAAATGGCTAGAGAAGATTCTGAAAATGAGCATGCAGAGTATGATGACTCGTCTGATGAGGACAACGTGATGCCTGCAGAATGGAGCAACGAGGACTTCTCTGCGCTTACTATCTCCGAGCGGCATCATGTGCCGTGGGAGTACAAGCAGAATGAGGTCATTCAGGGGGCTAAGTACGCATATGTAGAAGATTTAAAGGAGGCAGTCAAACAATGGGCGGTGTCACTTCAGAGGGAGTTCTCGGTCGTGAAGTCAAACAAATCAGTGTATGAAGTGAAGTGCATGAAGGATGGGTGTCCATGGCGGGTGCACGCATTCAAGGGTATATGGAAAGATTATTGGCAAGTTTCAATCGTGACGGAGCATTCATGTTACTTGACAGGTGTTGAAAAATATCATAGAAACATGACCTCTGCATTTGTTGCAACAGAGATGTACTCTCATATTGTCAACAACCTGGGGTATGAACCAAGGTCAATTGTTAGGCATATTGAAGAGAAATTCAAATATACAATTAGCTATGATAAGGCTTGGAGGGCAAAACAGAAGGTTGTAGAGATGAGGTTTGGCACATTTGAAGCATCTTATGATAATTTGCCTCGTCTCTTAGGCTGTATTCTTCAGAGGAATCCGGAGACGTGCTATGACCTGAAAGCCTTTCCATCAATTGACCATGGTAATAAAAGCGTGTTGCAACGTGTATTCTTTGCACTAGGTGCTTGCATTCAGGCATTTATCCATTGTCGTCCTATCCTCTGCATCGATGGGACATTTCTGACTGGAAAATATAGAGGACAGCTATTAACAGCAATTGGAGTTGATGGAAACAACCAAGTTCTACCGGTGGCTTTCGCTTTTGTTGAGAGTGAGAACACTGATAGCTGGTATTGGTTCCTAGAAAGGGTTAAGACAGCAGTTGTACGGATGAGACCAGATGTATGCCTCATACATGACCGTAACTCTGGCTTGCTGCGTGCAATTGAGGAACTGAGATATGGAAGTGTTGAGAAGGGATACCCACCAAGGTGGTCTGATGTTCAAAGCAGATGGTGCATGCGTCATATGGGTGCTAATTTCTACAGACAGTTTAGAAATAAGCACCTTATGGATCTTTTCAAGAGGCTTTGCGCCCAGAATCAAGAGAAGAAGTTCAATGAGCTTTGGAGAAGGTTGGATGAGCTGACCTCTAAACAAACAGATGAGCAGTCCAGGAGGCCGACCATTGGAGGGGATGAGGCTCCACAAGCTCTTGAACCTCTATCAAGTGATGTACCTCGTATGAGAAGAAGGCATGCATCCTCAGTTAGAAAATTTTCAGAGTGGATTGAGAATGAGCCAAAGGAGAAATGGGCATTGTTGTATGACAAGGATGGTTCTCGATTTGGCATAATGACCACAAATTTGGCAGAGGTCTATAACTGGGTGATGCGTGGTGTTCGAGGGCTCCCACTTGTTGGAATAGTTGAATTTATCTTGCATGGCACATGCAAGTACTTTAGAGATCGGTTCAGAGCAGCTGGCCCCTCAATGACGGATAATAATCTTTTCTTTGGAACGCTGCTCACTAAGTACCTGCAAGATAAAAGTAATAAGGCTCGAAGACATCGTGCTCTACCTCAAGGCACACAAGAACACAGATTTGAAATATTGTGTGTCGACAAGGGCATGCGCGGAATCTACCGCAAAAGAGTTGTGCAGGAGTGTGTGCTCAAAGAAGACGGGACCTGCAAGTGCTCGTGCCGAAAACCTACTCTGCTCCACAAGCCATGTTCCCATGTGATTGCCGCGAGCGGTGAGTGTGGAATCGAAGCACGTTATTTTGTCTCACCTTATTTCAGAAAAGAAGCAATCTATAATACCTGGAGTGGAGAGATATACGGTTTCGGTATAGCGGGAACATTTACTACGGAGAATCCTCAAGCTATCTACATTCCTGACCCAACAAAATTGAGGACTAAAAAAGGTCGCCGCAAGACAAGACGCATCCGTAATGACATGGATGAGTCAGAAGCCGGTGGAAGACTTAAACGTTGCTCAAAGTGTGACCAAACAGGTCATACCTATAAGAAATGTCCAAAGGATGCAGCCGGTCGAAGTGCGGCAGAAGCTGGACCGTCGGGTTCAGCCGCTGATGGTAGTCGTCCTACAGGTGAAGGCACAACTTCAAGATGACCCCGTCTTAGACGTTCTCGAACAATTGGTGGTGCTGGGGTGTAGTGTAAGTCTATACTTGATCTTTGTTGTAGAATGACATGTATCGTACTGTTGTTTTTTATTGTCATGTAACAATGCTATAAACAGGTGCGAGCGCAGGGTAGGAAGTCGAAGAGGCCTAGAGGTTACGGTCCGGGCCCGTAGTACTTTGTGTCTGTAATAGTTTGTCTGTTGTATATAACGTTTTATTAATTCTACGTTTCCTGATGAAACCACTTTACTTCGTTTACGCTCATCGATCAAACGACGTATTCCTCACGATCTACGTTTCTGACGAATCTGATCAAAAATATGAATTTTCGAGTGTCAACTTCACGACGAAAGTACATTCCGAGCGGTGACAACTAAACACACATTAACTATCATACAAACCTATTGATATCCAACTAACGATGCAACTACTGTGTGAGGATGGCACGGCCAGAGAGCGGCGACAGTATGCGCCTAGGAAATAGTGACGGCAGCCGGTAGTCACATAAAAATTGATTTCGAAAATTAATTTTTTTAAATCAATTTTTTACTTTTTTTTCGGAATATTGGTCCGGACTGTCCGGATAGGGTCCGGACGGTCCGGACTATATTAACGCTAAATACCGCCCTCTAGTTGGGCGGCAAGCCAAAAACCGCCCTCCCAGAGGGCGGCAAGGGGGCCGCCTGTAAAATGGCCGGCCCCCGGGCGCATTTTGCAGGCGGCCCCCTTGCCGCCCTCTCAGAGGGCGGTTTTTGGGAGGCCGGGGGCCGCCTGCAAAATGGCTGACGGCCGTCGGCGGGGGGCCAACGGCCGTCAGCCACGTCATAAAATCGCCCTCTGGGAGGGCGATTTTTAAAAATCGCCCTCCCAGAGGGCGGCGGGAGTCTATTTTTGTAATTTTTTGAAACGAAAATCTATTTTTGCAAATCTTTTAATAAATAAATCTAAAAATCAAAAAAATTCCCCACTCGGCGAGCTCCCGCCGCGTGTGCCCCCGTATCGTTCCATCGGCATCGCGCTGCACCATTATCCGACCAGTTAACAGCTGCGCCATCTCGTCCCCCACCTACGTGTCCCGCTGCCCCTGCCCCTGAAGGTGGATCAAGAACCACCACCGGCTCTCTCAGTGTCCCACTCTTCTTGGATCGGGGAGCGGGACGAGAGGTCAAGATTTGGGCCGCGGAGGTGGTGTGAGGAGGAAGAGGAGGAGGGGGCGACATGGAGAAGGAGAAGAAGATGGAGGGGGAGAGGGTGGAGGCGACGCGGCGGTGGGTGATCGGGGTGGGGTTCTGGGTGCAGGGGTTCCGGCTGTTCCCGTGGCTGGGCGTTAACTTCTTCCTAAAGGACGGCATGGGCGTCGCCGCCTCCTCGCTTCAGATCCTCCAGGCATCGGCGAACCTGCCCATGGTCGCCAAGCCGCTCCTCGGCCTCCTCTCCGACGCCGTCCCCATCCGCGGCTACCGGCGCCTCCCCTACGTTGCCATCGGCGGTATGTTTCCCACTGGCTCCTTTCCTCCCTTCCATTGAATTGCCTGTCTAGATCCAGAATTCGTCTCAGAATTCACTTTGCCCGGAATCCGTGTTGCTGAATTGTGATACAGAATTATAATATTCTTAATTTGTTCATCTTGATTGGCCATCCAACGCGTTTCGTTACAGCAGTGTAGGAATATGCAATTGCATCTCACTTTGCTTTGTCATTAGCAATAATCTCAGCAATAGTCATGGACATTCTTTTCTTGCATTTGTTTGGAGGCGCATCTCCTGTGGCAGCTGGCGACAGCGGCATCACCGCAAAGGATATGCTCTGATGCTCATGCGCTTGTCCTCTTGATTCTTCTCACGCCTTTTTTTGTTATGGTTTACTTTTCGTGTTTGTGCTTATCGTTAGTATCTGTCAATCTGTCATCTTTTCCCGGATTAGCCTTTCACAGCAACAACTTTTGTCCACTGCTCCGCCTAATTTGTTCACCTGTTAGTGTCACATTCACACAGCAACAAGCAAGTAGTCCCTTGCCAGTTGCCAACCAACTCACGCATGAATCTTTCATCTACTTTGGGTGTGGCCCTTACCATCCACCTTAGAAGGGAGTGTCATGATGAGATTCTTCAAGGATGAATGAATGGTGAACCGTCTCACTCCAGCATCACATAACTTGGGATTCTAGATGTGCAGATTCTGTATTTTGGCTGCAAACTTCTTAAATACCATCAAGTTAGTTTAACCACAGTTCAGCCTTTAGATTCCAACATGCGCTAATTAGTATAATAACAGAAAATACAGCATAAGAGGTACTTAAGAGGCACCGTTGTGAAAAATCAGGGATCTGGGTGGCATATTAGCAATGAACAAATGAGCATAAATGGCTTAACCAAGTAGGGATCGAAATAATCTAAGGATATTGCTATAATTTAATATGATAGGCACACAATGAGACATAACGGAATTGGGAAATGCTTACTGTGTGTGACAATGCTATTTTTTTTCTTTTGCACATATATATTATACTATGATACTGACCTGACTTGTTACTGCTATCTGTGCAGCTCTCTTGCAGGCGATTTCATGGTTAGCAATTGCCCTCTGGCCAGCTATTTCTCTTCCAATTCTTACCATTTTTCTCCTTTTGAGCAACTTTGGTGCATCCATATGTGAGGTTGCCAATGATGCCATTGTAGCAGAAGCCGGGAAGCAAGCGACCTCATTCTCAGGGTCAGGTCAGCTTCAATCCTTTGCTTGGATGTTTGGTTCATCTGCTGGCGCTTTAGGAAATCTTCTTGGTGGCATTGCTCTCAGTTACTTTTCTCCAAAAATCATGTTTCTGTTTTTTGCAATCCTTCTCGTGCTCCAGTTCTGCACTACTGTGGCTATACCTGAAAGCTCCCTCCAACTCCCAAAGGCAGATACTAATCTATCAGCGGTCTCCAGCATCCTTAAGCAAATCAGAGAGCTGTCATGTGCACTGTGTATGCCTGAAATATTTTGGTCAGTCATATGGTTCTCAGTGTCCTATGCTGTCATACCATTTCTACTTGGGACCATGTTCTTCTATCAGACTGAAGTGTTAAGACTTGACTCATCAGTTATCGGTTTGTCTAAGGTTTTTGGACAAGTAGCTCTATTAGCTTGGAGCGTGGCATACAACAAGTACTTCAAAACAACTCCTGCACGGAAGGTCCTATCAACTCTGCAGTTTCTCACAGCACTCATAATGCTGTCAGATGTGCTATTTGTTCAGGGAATGTACAGAAACTTCGGAATACCAGATTCCATGTACACAATTGTGTTCTCGGGGTTGTTGGAGGGTCTTATGTTGTTCAAGGTGCTGCCCTTCAGTGTTCTTGTTGCAAAAATTTGCCCTTCTGGGTGTGAGGGATCGGTTATGGCTTTTGTTATGTCTGCACTTGCCCTTGCAACTATCATCAGCGGTTATCTTGGGGTTGCACTTGCTGAATTCATGGGAGTATCTGGAGGTGATTTCTCAGCGCTGCCAGCTTGCCTGTTGATTGAGGCTGCATGCACAGTGCTGCCGCTTTGTTTCTCCTCATTGATAAAAGAGAGAGAAAAGGAGAAGAAAGAAGAATAGAATTCGCCTATAGGATTTGATGGGGTTGTATTGGTGCTCATTATACTTTACCCTCATCTTTGGGGTTATATGGATTTGCCTATAGTTCGGTTTCATAATCTGGACATAGCCGGTGGACACAATATAAGAGTAGGTTCCTCAAGAGGTTTTCAGTGTTTCTCGATGTCTTGTTCAACATAGATGGCATATATGTACGTATATGTGTGCTACCATTTTCTATAGATCAAGTGTTGTGTTTTGTGTAACTAGTATTCTTTTTATGTAACTAGTATTCTTTTTATGTACTTTGGTTTCTTTTTGTAGACAAAACGATATATTCATGGTTTGTGATTCTTACAAGTGTTATATACCTTTGTGTCCATATGACTAAACTGAAATGGGCATATTTCTTTATGATGAGTCTCAAATTCATTGGAAGTTATGAATGCAGCCAGAACAATCTACCATTATACAGGTGCAAGAGCCATCCACCATCTGGTCTGGCTATCTGAGCGCTTCACTACCATAAGGGTAACATACAGGCCAGAGCCGATTGTATTGACACGCGTTGTTTCAATACTTTAGCTGAAAACTGCCAAGGGGGCAGAAATTCTGTGTAGACCTAACAGAAATTCTTATTGATATCATTAAATTTGCTACTGTTTCTACAACAAATCTAATCAAGGAAAATATGCGGTATGACATGCATGATAGCCTGTACAGTTAACTCTGAACTGCACAAACCGCGGCAAACAATCCAGGGGGCATCTGATGCAGGAAAATGCATCAGACTTCGCTGCCAAGTACCTGAAAATCGGCACCGATTGGTAAATGGTCACTAGGATGGTGAAAGTTGGGTAGCCCTCCTTGGACATCGGCAGAGTCCCCTCGTGGTATACGAAGTAGGCTAGTAGGTTTTACTGAACTGCCGTCCGACAAGAATATGTAGTCCAGTGTTCCTGTAAAACCAGGAGTGCAGTTGGTGAACTCTGGCTCCCCTCCATTCGCAGCATATAGGCTGCGTAATTTGATCGGAACTTCGTCCGTACATTCCGAGTTGGCTGATACGAGGTAGTTGTATACCTGGAAATGATAGTGACATATTAGAGAGGAGGAACAAACAGCAAATGGAGTGCATGAGATGAGGAACATAATGCTTTCTTTTCCTGGTAAATAATCACTATGGGGTGTAAATAATAAATCAGTTATTGGACCACAGATTGCTACGCTCTACCAGAATACGTCATCATGGGAAAAGGTATGTTTGCACACATGACTGGAACAAGTGCTAGCGGATGCATGAAGTTTCTAACATCTTTCAGTAAAGCCTGGACCTAGAAGAATGCAGGATGTGCATTTATTCGTAAGTCACATCACCCAATATTGTTTGACGAGTTGTTTGCATACAAGTCCACAATATTTGATCAGCCTACGTCTATCTAAACTATTGTACTGAGGGTAAAGTTCACAAAAAACCATGTTCAGAGTCATATGTAAACATGAAACACCATGTGATGCTTTTGAAAGCATGTTAGCTTGAAAAAACAAATGTATCAAACGGAAACCATACCTTATCACCGGGAGTTGAGTTGAAGTCACCAGCAATGATCACTGAAGGTTTACAGCTAAATTTATTTGAGATAAGTTTCTCAAACTGAGAAACTCTTGAAAGAAGATACTTTGCTTGAGCCAATTTTACATCGATCCATTCAGGATCCCTACAAAACCAGAATAATATGAACAGAGATCCAATACAGATATATAAAATAGAACAGACAAATGGCTTAAAGACATCTTCAAAAAGCAAATAGTAAAGAACTTTGGCCATTTTACTTGCCAATAAATATGTGTGTTCACCATAATTAAGATATGATCACAAGGGTCATTAAGTTTGAAAGCGGCAAGTAAACCAACACAGTCACGCTTCAATCTGAAGTGTGGATCATTTGGATCTCCATGCTTGTTATTATCTGTCTTCTTGCTTGGTTCTGAAAAGGCATAACACTGAATTAGCTTAAGTAGAGCATCATACTAGCCAACAGATACAGCAGATGCAAAATACGTACAGAATGCATTTGGACAAATCTGTGTCCTTGCTAGAATATGATAAATGATAAAGGACCAAAAAGAAGAATCATAATAGTGGAGGCCAAAAGAATCTGCACTTCATGAGCTTGGATGTTGAGTTGAATGTTTGTCTACTTTATTCTTCCTTTTTGTTTGTATGTTGTAACTTGTACAAGTTTGTTTAGCCCAGTTCACAACTTTAATCTTCATCACTCATAAAAGAAGTGCCACTATGGCTGCGTTCGTTTCCGCTTTTTCTCCAGATTTTTGAAACGGATTATTTGCTCCACGCCTCTAAAAATGCGATTTCTCAAAAAACTTTCTTCTACTGCATCGATTAGACCACCTATTCTAAGCTATTCATGAAATTTATTTTTTAAAATATTAATTTATCGTATTAATAAAAAAAAATCCATAGGAACAATCTAAAGAAAAAGCTATCTCAAACACAGCCTATGATTCACATGATAATATCAAGTTGAGCAACTCTTCCATTACCTTGAGTTGGTGAAGACTTATTTGATGTAACACTATTTGCATGATCAGTATGAACATATTTGTCCACTAAATCATTGTAATGTATTCCTTCCTTCTGGACCAGTTCCATGCTGCAAAAGTAAGAATAGCCCCCCACAAAAAAGGGGATACTGGAAAGTAAATTTGCAATTCAATCAAAATATTTGTAGATTCTATAGTTTCCATGTCCTGTTTTCTCATTGTTAATCATCACTTATTTGAAAGATTATGGAATATATGGAACCTTTTTGGTTTATAGAATATCCCACATCCATCCCGTTTGTCCCCAAATCGCTGAATGTAAATACTTGAATATCCAGAATTCTCCATGTTTTTCTTGTAGAAGGAATCATACTCATCCAACTCCTGTACACATTTAAAATAAGCGGATAAAATTGTCCAAAGAAGAAAAAAATGGTCTAAGGTCCACATTAATATAGGCCATGCCTAAATATTGAAACAATGCAATCTTATGTAACATGTAAATTCCCAATGTTTATTTGTGAATGAACAGAATGGTAATTAATTTGTGCTGGGCACAATGGAGGAAAACCATAAGAAAAATTGAGAAACCATAATAACCAAAACTATCTACTATCCTTGTGTCCATTATGTTGTGTTTTGACATCGGAACCTTGTGTATCAGGTTCCAATCGGTCATGTTAAAGAACTTGAGATTAATGCTCCCTTTATGCTAGGAGCCATATCATAGAAAAGGCAATCAAGGCTACAATTTTTTTTCTATTCATTTTTTCTTGGAGGATATTTTCCAATCCATTAAACATAATACTTGGCCATGTTATATAAACCCTAGATAAAACCAAATAAGAATATAATATGATCTCAAAAATGATCACATTCTATATATTTCCCAACAACTAATACAAGGTATAACCACATGGCAAAAAGGAGTTGCTTGAAACATCAGAAGTAGGTCCAACCTGTATGCACATGAGGTCAGCTTCGAAGCTCTTGAGTTCTGATAGAACAGCTTTAGACCGAGCTTTCCACCTGTTTCACAAACATGAGGGCAAGCATAAAGTCCACAAATGAATGATTTAAGAGTAACAGAAATGGAAATTATTTACAGTCCAAAACTAAACTAGCACACTAATGCACCAATCATTTGACAGTTTTATGGTGAACAGGCATACTTTGCTCTTGGGCTCCATATCGTAGAGCTTGCTATTGACAAATAAATTTATTGGTAGATCCTGAAAGCTACTAAGCATTATCTGCAGAATATGAAGCATACATTTAACTTGTAGTCTGATAGAGATTAATTCATAAAAATATGCTTATGTTTAAAAATGAGTGCATTCTCATAGATTTCCAGCTTGTAAGTGCTTAGCACCAAAGCTTTGGTTAATACAATCTTCCGAGCCTTCCTTCAGGGCATGATACTCAAGCAAACAGAGTATATGTTATGTAAATAGTATATTCCATGATTAAAAGCAGAATTGCATTCCATGAACAGTAACAATCCGATCATATAAGATCATCACAGCTGTACATATCCTAACGCAGGAGCCACAATTTGATGATGCAGAAATCCAATCGTATAAACTGTAGTTAGTGCATTGTCATGAATCATGAGTTTGATTACTAAGAATTTGCGCATATCTTTACTCTTTTAAAAGGAGAGGTTGGGGCGATGGTGTGTTCTACGCACATCTCCCGTCACTTAAGATCATTTAGCTGGATATATGCAGGTAGGTGTGTATTATTTGTATGATCTTCTGTAAAAGAAAATGTATTCTTTAACATGTGTATATAATTGGTGATCAATAATCTCATGTAGATATAGGCATGTACATCATCTTAAGATATTTATGTAATTTCTACTTTATGGTATATTATTGGGACTGCCTAACCATCTGTTGACAGAAAATACACCTAAAATCATGCGAATTTTGGACCGTTGGATCGCGTTGAGATTCGTGCAACTACATTGATTCGCCCTTATCCCCTTCTCCTTTCCCTCTCCATCGCTCCCTCGACCGATCTAGCACTCGCCATTGCCGCCGCCGCTGCCAAGCTCCTCCCCGCCCCCACGCTCCGCCTTCCGGCCTCACCGGCGCTGGCGAGGCCCACCAGACTGACCTCCTCCCCCTCTCCCCTCCTTCCCAAGCCGGGTGGGGCGAGGTGCCCACGCCCCACCATCTTCCCCGTCTCCGGCGGCTCCCTCGCCACTGGAGACGCCACCACCACCCCCACCTCCTAACTGGTCGAGATCCCACGCCTCTGCTGCTAACACCAGCCCACCACCCGTTGCCAACCCCGCGGCTTCAGCGACGGCATTGCTGCCTCGCCGTCCGCCCGTTCCACCGCCCACCGCCTCCCACGGCCATCCCTCTTAAGCCCCGTGAACTTCCCCCCTCTTCCCCCTTCCCCTACCCCCCTCCACCCCGATCCCAACCCTGAACCCTAAACCCTAACTGGTCAGGCCGTCGCCGGTCGCCGGAGTTGCTGCGACTCGCTAGAGCTGGAGGAAAAGAGCCCGAGCATGAATCATGGCACGATCCGACGGTGGAGACTCTGTAAGATTTCTCCCCTCGTTTTCTGTCGGATGTTATTTAGCAATTCCGTAAATTATTTGGTATTCGCCGCAGTGCGTGGCCACTACTCTAGCGCATAATAGTATCATTAAAGTGGCTACAGGAAAATATTGAACCAAAAGAATGCTAGGAAGAAGCTAGTCAACCAAGAGCTTACTTGAGACAGGCAGATGGAGAATGCGGGAACAACGCACTCTTCACATAAGCCTGCAACACAGATCAAATATAGTTAGACGCAGTTAGTTTTGCTTCCTCTCTTAACATTGTAATCCATTCATCGTCATCAAACAATACCGAACCATAAGCAACTCAACAGAACAAAACGTAGAGCCTACCTGGGCCAAGATGTTGTACGAAACCAGCCGGAACTGGTACCCTGCTGCCCCTGTGCCGCAACATTAAAAGATGGATACAAATTAAACCATTTGCAAGTAATACTAGCAATCACCAAGCAACTTGGCAATTTCGTATTAGCTTCTTTAAGATTGAAAAAAAAAACCGACCTGCATCAGATTCGGATTGCGCCGTGGGGAGAGGGGCGAAACTGGGCTGCGCCTGGGTGCTCATCCGCCTGCAAATTCTGACTCGTAGATGCCACGATTCATTAGAACAGAGAAGAGAAGAGTAGAAGGGGGTAAGGGGTTTGGAATCGGGAATTAACCCGTGCTTACGGGACGAAGGGGAGACGGCGGCCGCAGGGAGGACGGAAGCTGGGGTGGGGACGGAGGCGGAGGAGAGGGAGAGAAGCCGCCCAGGTTGTCTGGAGCTTTAGCATCGGTGGATTCCTTGGGCTCTCCGACGCCGGAATACGCGCATCTGAGCAGCGAGGAGATGGTCGCGCCGCCGCCGCCGGCTGTACGTCTCTGGCTCCACCTCCACCGCTCAACTGCTCAAGCCTTTTGATTCAAACCTGATAACTGGGCCCTACCTGTGCGCGTATACAGTAGATTTCCTTTTCAAAGATGACAAGTTGACAACGGATGGGATAAGCAAAGCAACAACCACCACCCTCGTCAAGAAAGTACACCTTCACACTTTGTGTTTCCGTCCGTACCATGTTTCTAACTCTAATTGGAAGAAGTACACCACCACCCTTGTCTAAAAAGTGTCATTTGAAATCAAATACTCCCTCTATTTCATAATACTACTATTTTTAACATTTAAATTTATTCCAAAATACCTTCATCCTAAAATGTAGTGGTCATCCTAAAATGTAACGACTTTTAGCTGATACGTAGTCAGAAGTTATTATATTTTGAAATGGAGGGAGTACTACTTCTCCATATATCAACCAATCACAATTATTTTTTCTTAAATTTTTTTAACCTATTTTTTTATCTTAATCAATCATAACTACTCTTCATCGTAACCAATAAAAAGATACTACTACACAAAATCCTTCTGCCCGGACGTCCGATCATGAGCCACGCGTCGGACGCCCACGGATTCCGCTTTTCACGACGGCTGCTCCTGGGCTTTGGACGCTACACCAACGGTGGCCCCCGCTATGAGCCCATTTTCCCCAAATCAATGCATAACTGTATCCCTTATGCACATCGATAAGTAACTTTATTCTTTCAAGCCGCTTCCTCTCCTCAATCGTTCCCAATTCCTATGACCATTCAGATCCCTACTGTAATGTTCTTCTTCTCATCTTCTCCCAGCAGCACCTTGTTAGTAGCATGCTAGACGAAGAGAGATTGTACAGGAGTGTGCAAAGCAAGCACATGCCTACGGATGAGAGGCTGTACAGGGCTTCTTAAAAGATTCATGGCTACCATCTATTGCTTCATCCTTTCGTGATGATCCAAGACATTGCCAAGTGGTGTGTTTGGTGATGGCAAATCTTTGACCACCGTATGTAGCTTCGCTTGGCAAAATCTGGTGGGTGCTCAAGGGTGGTGGAAAGGAGGCAGTAAGCTACCGAAGTAGAGGAAAAAGACAGATTTAATCATCGGAGTAAGAAAAGAAGAAAAAAGATCTAGTTACTAGAGTAGAGAAAGAAGATGGGTGATAGACTTGTTGTAGTCTGTTGTTGCACTTGAGTGTTTCATATTTTTTTAATCAGATGTTGCACATAATGTGTATCGTGTTTTTTTCGATGTTACACATAGCAGAGTCTTTATGGTGCGATCTTTTTTTTTTCAATTTTGAATCTGGTTGAAATATTTTTTACCGAGTAATAAAATATTTGAAAATAATTTTTCTAAAACATTGAGTAATGAAATATCTATAATATTTCTTAACACGCGGTAGAACACCATCCAATATTTTATAAATATCAAATGTTCAAGACCTAGTCACGTCCAAATTCTTCACTTGGATGCTCATTCAAATAAAATCCTTCCCACCAACAACTTTGGCTATCCGGTGCTAGCCCAATCATCATCTATGTGCCCCTTGCCAACAACATCAAGAGATCAGGGCGATATGTGGGCTATTACCAATGTTCCGATGCACCCCGCTAGCAAACTTTGATTCCATCGATGATTGGTGCCAAGTGGCAGCCAAGGCCATATCAAGCAAAGGAAAGGGAGACTTCAATGCGGCCCTGTGGAATATTAGAAGGAAAGGAACATGTGCATCTTCCAAAAATACTAGCAATAGTCACGCGCTACGCTCCGTACATGGATATGAATGTTTGAAAACTGATATGATATATATAGTTGTAAGCCTCGTTGAAAGCAAAACTACATATACATATACACATTGTCTGACAAAATTATATATACATATACATATTGCGGTTATCACCAAGATTGAAATGTGAAACTAGTTAGTTTGTTCATATAATTATTTGTACAATCATGAACACTTTCCGGAGAGTAGCAACCACATAGAAAAATGGTAGCAACCACTCAAAAATGGTGTTTGCATAGCAGGTAGGTTAGAAAAACTAAACGGTGTCACAACTGCAATCATTAGAAGGCGATCAGAGAATTGCAATATTTTCTCTCAGATATCTTCGCGAACTGATGGAATCTATTCGCATACACAACACTCCGCTCCAAAATTATTTTTGGTGTTTAAGCTCAATAAAACAACAGCACATCATCACATGTGCTTGCAACAATTTAGTAGATGAGTGGTACTAACTCTGTTGAAGATATTTGTCTTTCAAGAAGGGGTGAACAAAATATTTCATCGATTAAACACAAAAAAAAATGAAATCATACTGTGAAGTCAGCTTATAATGAAAACCTCATTAGTGTATCTGTGAAAGCAAAATTCAATCAGAAAGAATGGATCAGTAGGAAATTGCAAAACCATGAAGTGTTGGAAAAACCGAAAGCAGGAATAATGCTTCTAAAGGGAAAAATTAACCCCATGTGCACCTATTAGAACATATGGCAGGACCATCTAAAATGGTGAACTGAGAGAGGGTTTCCAAAGGATTACATGCCATACACCAAAATAAACTGAAGTAGAATTTTGTGATTAAGGCAGAAAAGAGAGCCACACAATATAGCTAGAGATACCAAGACAGTGATACTTTGGGGTGGCATCTATACTCATGGACAATACATATCAACAACGGATGGTACTATTAGGTTAGAACTTGGAAGTACCTGTGGCTTTGATCCTTTGGGTTAAGCAATGAATGTGTGTCATTGAAACACCCTGAAAACAAAACTACGCTATGGAATCAATTTTCCATTAAATATTAGTAGTAGATGTGGAAACGGTTATAACAGAAGAAAAATTGTTAGCTTGTTATACATAGAGCTTGAACTGATTTAATTAAATAAGACATTGAAAAAATGTAGTAATTCTGGTCTAGCTAAATTCTAACCAATATCAAAATCTTCAGTCGAACCAAGTAGGTAATATTTTTGGTAGATGTGCTGTTATTTTGTGATTATTGTCTTGACTTATAGACCAATTATTGAACTACTATAGTCGTTACAATATGATTCATAGAATAATAGAGCTTACTGCAGATAAGATGCATGGCTAAAATACTTGCACCATGATATCATTACCTTAACCACGGCACAACCATCTGTCCATACTGAACCCTGAGATATAGGGGTAAAAAGGAGGGGAGCAGCAAATCAGTAGGAAAATAAACATAGGTGAAAACGTACCAGAAGGAACATGTGGTTGCTGATTTGTATTCCCTGGCAAGAAATACAAGAAATTATAGAATGTATAGGTTTGCATTAAGCACTTGGCTATTTAAGTACAGACCATCTGGACTGCTTTGAACTACCAATATTATCTGATATCCTTTTCTAGAACATGCAACCACACTTTAGATTGTTTAGCTAGGAAAAATTACTAACCTTCCCTGCTCATTCAGAGAAGAAACCACCCCCATTAATTGTAGATCACCTTGCCTGGTAAGAGGATAAGCAATTGTCTAATGTAAAAAATATAGTTTCGAGTTTATATAAATCTATTGGATATGTAAACAAAAACTGAAAAAAGGAGAGATTACCTCCTTGTGCAGGAAGCTAAAACAACACTTCATCAGAAAGCAAAAGTTGCTTTTGTTCCCCCGTATCCATTGAACTGTACATAGCAACTATCATCAATGGTTTGTATAGACCAAAATAAGTAATAAGAAACATGGGACAATATTTTAATATCTGTATGGCACTATCATCAGTAAGTTTCAAAATGCTTGAATCTCATCATAGTAAGAAAGACCACATAAATATTGTAGCATATTATCATAAAGAAATAAGTGTAGATAGCAGGTTAGATATTTAGGCACTGGAGGCTACATATTGAAAAATCAATCAATATAAGTTGAACCTAGGAAGAACTTCTAACCTATAATCCATGGACCTGGAATAAGCTTGATATCACATAGAAATTAAGTCAATAAAAATGGAGATAAAAAAGAATTGTACATTTAGAGTGGCCAAATTGAAAGTTGAGATGTGATAATATGCCAACATTGTCAGGTTTACAGAGAATCTTTCATGATATATGCAGCACCATTTCCATTATAAGACAAAGAATATCATCAATGCATATGTACTATCATTCTGTGTGCATATTACTACTATAAAATTGATTTTTCATGAAGTTAGCCGTTTCAAAATGCTGGTGGGCCGAAAGAACGGCCGCTTGCGGTAGGTAGGCCGCGTGAGGAGGGGGGTGGGTGGGATGCGACCACCAGCGAAAAAGAATTATCGCTAGCGGCCGCTAATGCGGCCCGCCTATGAAGATTTCAGCATTTTCACAGGCCGGCCACATTACACACTGTCTGGCTTTAACGCTGGCGATGCGTAACGTGGACCGCCAGTGAAAATGGGTGTTCTTTTCGCTGGCGGTCCCCTTAAGTGGCCGCCAGCCATTACTGCCATGGCAGGCAGCCACTTAAGTAGACCGCCAGCGAAACCGTCCCCTCCATTTATATGGCATCTTCTTCTTCGGCCCTGTTCACTGGAACCCGAGATTTCTCTCTCCTACAAAAGCAAAATTATAGAAGGGAAGGTTTTCAACTCGAAATCTTTAGTGGATTTTAGTTTCTAAGGTTAGATCCTTGTTCTCCTATCTTCTTTATGTAATTTACTTTTAAATTTGTGTTTCTAATTTAATGGATTTTGTAATCATGCACAGTGTTCTTATGTGACCTAGATCTACAATTTTTAATTGGCACCTTGGAGCTCAATTTGGCCCAAATGTTTTATGCAATCTCAGAGTAATGGTGTTTACTCATCCATCAATGATGATTATTTAGCTAGACATGGTATTTTTGTGTATATTAAGTTAGCTAGATTTGGATCTAGTTTGGAAGAGAGAGAAACACTAGTATGTCTTAATATTTTTTTGTAGATCTAGATTTGATTACTTGAATCTGGATATTTTTTATCCTACTTTGTATGGAATTTTTGGTAACTCTGGATATTTTTTATTTGTGATAAATTAATTGAACTTGATTAATTTGTATGGAATTTTTGGATAATTGTACGGAATATAGTTAATGTTTGGATATTTCTTTATTTGGACGCATTTTAATGCAAATACGATAATTTGTACCGTATTCAAACTGAATTTTACGGAGGCATATAAAAGTTCGACTGAATTTGCAAATGGCAAGGTCATGGATGTACGATATACCAAGATTTCATATGTCATATATTACAAGATTTTCTAAATTTATTGATGTTGCCAAGGCGCATGTTGTGAGTAATAAGATTAAGGAAATCCATTGTCCATGTATTGACTGCAAAAACCAGAAAATATGGGGTTGCCTAGATGTAATCAAATCACACTTGGTGACGCGTGAATTTGTTAAGAACTGCACATCTTGGTCTTATCATGACAAAGAAAATGTATCTGAGAGAACCGGCATTGAAGGCGTCGAACACTAAGAGGATCGCCGTGAAGGTTTCATAGATGATAGTCGTTGTATTATAGTAGATGAATCCGATCGCCGTGATTTCGATTTAGAGGATGATCATGTTGCGATGGATGGTACTGATGGCTCTGGTGACAATGATTTCGATTTAGAGGAGATGCTGCGACACACGGAATCGGAAGTGCTATCAGGGTCTGCGAGAGGTTTAGATAATTTCGAGAAGTTACAGAAGGCAGCTAAAGAAGTTTTGTACGATGAGTCAAAGGGTTGTGACAAGGAGTTCACAGTGTTGCGTTCAGTGCTTTTGGCCGCCACGGAAAATATGTTTTGGCCACCACAGATATGCCTTTTTGTAGTAGTATATGTATTGTCATTCTGCATAAAAAATAGCGGGCAACAGATTAACAAATAAAAAATAAAATATGATATGTTAGGTAGGGAAGGAAGTTGAGGCCGCATCTGCTCGTAGCATAAGCATGATATTTTATCATGGAGCTAAACCTAAATAAACTGAGGACTACATATATCACGCCAGAGAAGACAATTGAAGAACATCAATACCTCCAAACAAAAGCATTATGATGATTGACAAATGGTGCTGCAAGATGATGTCGTTGCTAACCTAAATAATCAAACTCATAGTGAGTAGCAAACCAACAACAGAGTTCAGGGCTAGATCAAATATGTATATATGCATATAATAGTTGGAAAATTTAGCATGGCTCAGAGGGAGGATCGATGGTTTAGGTAGAACTGCATACCAAATAAGTGTTAGTCGATGGATTCACAAGACGGGCCGAGCCGCTGCCATCGTCGTCGTCGTGCCTTGCTGTTGTCGTCGCAGTCGTGGCTGAGCCACTGCTCTCAACCTCCCTTGTCCTCCCCGAACTCCTAGCCATCGCTCGGCCACCCCACCCCTCAGCACAAGATTTGGCACCGAGCGGCACGGGGAGGGAGAGGAAGATGATGGAACGGGGTGGTGGATGGGCGGAGAGGGAGAGGAGAAGAGGACGGTGGCGGCGGATTGCGTTCCTCGGCGACTGGATCCACCAGTTGGGAGGCCGAGACCATCAATTTTGACACCTCCCGAGCCAGATCTGGCACCGCACCGAGCGGAGCGGATAGGGCGAGGGAGAAGGGACATGGTGACGGGGCGGAGATGAAAGAAAAGAGGGTGGCGGAGGCTAACGCCCCTTTCCTCCGTGTGGCCATATCCGCCAGTGAGGAGGCCAGGGCCGCCGCTGGCTGATGTGATGCCCACGCTAGGTGAAAGTGTTGCCAGCGGCACGAAGACGATGGCTGGAGGAGGGCAAGGCTGCGGCGGCGACGATGACAGTGCGCTTGAGGAAGGAGGAGAGCGAGGTGGCCTGAGAGCCACGCCGAGCTGAGGGTGAGGAGGGTGTGGTGGCTAGGGTTTTGGTGTGGTCGGGTGAAATCTAAGCGTCCGTTCCCTATCCATCGATCGCATGGCTGTGTAAGGACAGCCATAGTGGGTCACATGGACAGTCAGATTGACCCTAGCGCAAGATCGAATGGATGACGGTAGCGGGAACCAACGTGTAATTAAATGAGTGTGCAGGTTTTTTTTTACAAAAAGACTGACGTGGCACTCCTAACCTTCCAACGAACCTACGGCTCTTAGAGTAGTTAATTTATTGGCTTTGTCATATGAACATCGACACAAGAGGTCACTAATCGGGTAGTAAAGGACTTCAACTGACACAAGCAGGCGTTGCTCCTCGCTTAAGCCTGTCCCGCCTCTTTAGCTTCTCTTTCCCTTCTTTTTTAATCACTGGTGTTTTGTCAAGTTTTTCTTGAGGGTTTGTTATCTTAGCCTATCGATAGGGTTGGCGTAACTTTCTTGTATGGACGTGCTTATGCTTCTCACTATTAATTGATCAGTAGAGCCACTGCCTTATGTTTAAAAAAAGTTGTCGTCATTTACCGTAAAAATTTGCCAAACTTACTTAAAGTTAGGTACTCAAAATCGTTGCCGCACCTATGTGGGACCAAGTTTGTTTGTAGGGAATCTTGTCATAACTATTACTGCAACTAAACAGTTGTCTAAGTTGGTCAAAGTTGTCTAATCTTAGGCATGGCAAACTATGACAAGTAGTAGCTGCAAACTAAATAGACCCTTAGTTTGGACTATAAGGTGTCAGCTCGTTTTTAAGCCATAAGTTGAAATATAGAGTCATAAGTCTAATTTGAACAAACACATGCCAATTAAAATCTACCAAATAAACCTATTTGAACATCAAGGGTGTAATGTTTAGGTCACAGTTTCACGATCTCCTCTTGTCCTAAAAAGCCCTCAAAATTTTAAAACAAGCATTTAGGTATCTATAACAACTGTGTCTAAGCTACAACCATCACTGTACTTTCTTTTGCGCGTGCGTCGTAACTTATGGATGAAAATAAGATACACCAAATTTAGGGATGAGCGTGGATCGGCCTGCAGGGTAAATCCGTGGCTAGCTCTAGTTCAACAAAATAACCATAGATTACCCCGAGGGCCGACCACGTCCATCCCTAGTCAAAACTGATCTACAGTGTCTCTATTTCATTATCTTCAAATGTAGATAAATAAATTTAGCAAAATAAGTGGGGTGGACAAATGATATACTACCTCCGTTCAATAATATAAGCATTCCTAGCTATGAATATAGATAATTACTTGTCCAAATTCATAGCAAGTAGTGCTTATATTTTTGGACAAATGTAGTATATTTTTTGCTGAGAGGTGAACCAATGATTTCATTGATTAATAAGTTTTGATTTGTGCTAAACAAGAAACGAATACTAGCAAATGTTGAAACTGCATCTCTCCTGTGTTTAGCTGTCCTGAAAATGCATGGTATTGTAGAAGGAAGGTTAGCATGTTATTTTTTGATCAAACAAAACAAGTCCAAGGTGTACACATTTCAAAATATAATTTAACCTTCCGAGGCAGCAATCTATCTAAAGTGGCATAACTTTTGGGTAATAGAGTTTGATTTCGGTGATGTTGGATTTAGAAAGCTTATCATGTCATTTTTTCATTTTTCCAACTGATCTTTTTTAGATAATGGGTAATCCCGGTCTTTACTTCAACAGAAGCTAAAGCCAATTATTATATTGTTCATAGACACAAAAATAAAACAGACAAGAATAGTTCACTGGATGGAAAGACATTATTTAGGAAGTAATCCTATTACTAAATCTTCATCCATGATTAACAAATACTCCCTTCGTTCCAAAATATAAGTATTTCTGTCCGTTTTCCAAAATGTATCTAGATATTCCTCTGTCTAGATTTATTTTAAAAAACGTGAAAAAAAATACTTATATTTTAGAACAGAGCTAGTATTTTCCAACTGATCTGGTTCAATATCACAATTTCTTGCAACTTCTCGATCAACAAAGCAGTTCATGTCAATGGTTCACATCCAACTTTTGTATTCTCCCTGCCCTTTTCCCTTCATGAACAGCTAGTCCCTCATATACATTGGGTCTTTTAGTCGTTCAGGATAGCTACGCAATGTCCAAGCATGAATCACAAACCCCCGTACATTACTAACTTACTCCTAAATTACATATACAAATCTACAAATAGCTAAAAAATTCCAAAATTGTGAAAACAGAGAGCATACTAACATGTGCTCAAAGCATAGATACTGCCGAGAGGTGGGTCTAATGGGCAAATGTTTGCACGTGCCTCAGACGCACGAACGTTTTTCTGCCTGGCCCACATGCATCTAGCTCAATATGAGAACCTATTCTAGAAAATTTTATACATATACACTTTATACATGTAAACTTTATATTTAGAAATTTTTTAATATAAAAACATTTGAATCCAAATTCGATATCCGAAACCTAATCGTACACGCAGTATAATCTCGAGCATGCTAACATGTGCTCAAAGCCTTAAAGTTGCCAAGGAATGAGTCTAACGGACGAATGTTTGCGCGTGACCCAGACGCTCAAACACTTTATCTAGCCCACGTGCGTCTAGCTCAACAATAGAACTTATTTTAGAAAAGTTTATATACATATGAACTTTATATTCGAAAATTGTAATATAAAAACATTTTCTATAAAATATTTGGATCCAAATTCAGCATTCGAGTCCAAAACAGAATTAGATATACAAACTTTCATTATATAAACTTTAGGGGCATGAACTAATCAAAGATGAAAAGCACACGGTATGAAAAGAAAAGCACGTACATTCGCACACCTATACCGGGTACGAACGTTTGCGCGATAGCCCTTCGCTGCCGAGCCCATCAAAACAAACTAGCCGTTCTGCTGTCACCAGACTGCACCGGCACGAGCCGGTCAAACTAAAAAAACACGGCGCCCCCTCTAACCACCGCAGAGTCCGTACCGCGCGCTACAGCGCCTAACGAAACGGACGCAGACGCAGACGGGACGAGACAAACACCCACAACGACAATTCGAAATAAAAAACCGGCGCCCGCTGCGAGACCCCAGCGGATCCACCCATCCGCCGCGCGGCCGCGGACACCACACACACGACTATACATGAGCAAACCCTCCCCCCTCCCCTCCCCACCGCGAGCTCGCCGCTTCGGCCGGGTTGCTTGCCGTGCGTGGTGGGTGCGTCGGGCGGCAAAAGCGGACGGGGAACGTGGGCGATGTGTCGCTGCGACGCTCCGCTGTGCGGTCGCGGTCTCGGCTAGGGGCGGGTCTCGGTCTCGTCTGCTGCCACTGCCTCGTGCCTCCACATGCGGACAAGTCGCGGGGGAGTTTTTCGATCGCACGAGCGCTACAGCCCCGCCTGCCCCCCCCGGCAGCTGACTGCTCCGCTGGATTTTGTGTTGGGGTGGCGCCCACCACCCGGCGCATCTGCCGCCATCAATTATCCTCCCGTCTCGACTCACATCAGCTACAGTACGACTCTTTTATGTTTCCATCCCATCCTACCCGTGCAAGCTAGGAGTACTACGAGTGTACTGTGTACCGCTGCTCCAATATCCTCTTGAAGTGAAACAGTAGATGGAACGATCGTCCTTGAATCAAAATTGTGAATTACACCCTCATTGAACTAAAAGATCGTAGTAGGAGTACGTACTATCTCCTGAAAAATTTAAACATTTCAGAGTGGAGTAGCAGTAAAATTTAAGCGTATGTTTATAAAATCAGTCGTAAATTTAAGCGTAGAGAGATGGAATCCCGGTGAAAATAAGCGAAGAGTTGCCACAGAGAGCGAGGAGAGTGCATTATTGCACACTCATCGTAAGGCTTTTCAGTCCACGAGGCGGTAGTAGAGGACGCCATTATTGGTAACTATCCAATCCAATCAAATCGAGGATAGAGAGAGAGGGAGAGTGAGATGCATTTTTAATTTTACCGAACCCTCTCTTCTCTCTGCCTAGCAAGCCTCGCCGAGCTAGGAGCAGGAGTGGTTGCTAGGCTAGCAGCAGGAGCGAGGAGGAGGCTGCGTAGCTAGCTTCCCTTTCGCGGCCATCTATGCGCGGCGCACGCGCGAGCGAGGAGGCGTGAAATCCGAGCAATGGTGATGGAGATGGCGCACGGGCTGGGCCGATCCGCTCATCTGTAGTAGAGGTGCGCGGGGGTGGGGTTGGTGGTGGTGCGAGATGGGATCTGGGAGCAGCAAGGGCGCCTCGGCGTCATCTTCGTCGGCGTCCGGCGGCGAAGAGGCGAGGAAGGGTAATGGGAAGGGGCGGAGGGGGAGAGGCCTGCTGCAGCGGCTGCCGAGCTCCTCCTGCTTCCGCGGCTACAACAACACGCCGTCGCGTGACGACGGCTCCTCGGCGTCTCCGCCGCCGCCGCCGCCGCGGCAGTTTGAGGAAAAGAACACTGCCCGTTCCGCTTGCACTGAGCCGGGAATGCTATGACGTGGTAAATGTCGTGTGACGATGAATTGGGTGCATGCGTGCGTGCGTTTCCATCGATGGACTTCGCTAGATCTCGTGTTTGTTGAGCGATTGCCTTGTTTATCATGTGAGTCATGGCTCGGGAGTTGGTTTCTACCGCTTCTCACTTTTCACTGCAGAGATCGAGTTAATTGTGGGGATGGGAGATTCCCAATGCGATTCACTACAGCTGCATAATTGGTTACAGTGACTTGACAGTGAGTGCGAGCTTGATGAATAGTGGGAGTTTCCTAATCCATACTCATAATATGAATAAGTGTATAATGAAGTGATTAAATTTGTTGAAACCAGACGAATATGTTCTCATGTAATTGTGTTATATAGGTAAGAGATGCGTTTTATGAATTAGATGCCCTCCTAACAGAATGATGCATTTGTGTCTTTCCAGCCTAGCAAGGGAGGCGGGACTTGTAGCTTGCCTTCAATTCCTCAAGTTGACAAATCAGAGGAGGATGCTCCCACGACCCCTAAGTCTCATCCAGGTGAAGGGGCAACATTATCATCACATATTAAGCAGAGAACAGGTGTTGATGTATTGCAGAATGCCACTACCGCCAACACCACAGTGGAGTCAACCAATTACCACATGATCTTGACAGGTCACGGCCACGTCTTGGTCGTGTCAACTTCGGGTTGAGTAGAGCTGTCCGCTTGGGATCATCAGTAGCCTGCTCGCTTCTCTCTTCAGGCCTCTCCACTTCAGCCAATCCTGATGGAGGCCATGTAAATGTGGACAATTCTTCTGATTCAAACATCTCTCAGCAAGCTGGTGCATCAACCACTGGGATTGATTCGACTCTGGATATGCTTAGAGATAGTGTAACAGCACAAGCTAGAGCAGCCCATCTGGCAAGGAGAACCTTGCTAGAATCCGACAATGCTAACTTGAGGTATTCCAACAGAAGGATGGGACCTCAGGAACCTTTTGAAGGCAGTGTTCGACTTCAGCCGAACGTTGAGTGTTGACGTCTTCGTGACAGAGTTCTTAGGAGGACCCATTCTCATGGGTTATTCACCCCTTCACGTTCTTTACGATAGCGGCAATATGGCCATCAGGAAATGCTAGCGCTAGGCAAAATTCAGCAATCATGCAAAGGACTAATTCAGAGCGAAATTCTGAACTGCAATTGGATTCTTCAACCGACTCTGCAACTCTAAGAGAGGCCAATAATCAGGATCTACTGGAGCGCAGATCAGCTTTTCTTGAGAGAAGAAGGATACGATCTCAGGTGGTCTGTGTTTCAACTATTCCTAGCCTTTAGTTTTTCACCTGTACATACTAATGTTTTTGCTTTCTGAACAGGTTCGAGCTCTCCAAAGATTGGGCAGCAGGTATGAAAATCTATCAGGACTATCGGGACATGAGAGATCATGCATACTATCTGGTCAGCATAGAACAGGAAATTGTAATTGCAGAACGAGCAGTCGGCCAGGAAATTCTGATGAAGAAACCAACACAAGAGCTAGCATATCAAGAATTGTTATGTTAGCAGAAGCGCTTTTCGAGGTAAGTAGTACAGTTATTTGTAGTTATTGCCGTTTTCCTTGACTGGAGAAAGATGTCAAATTGCATTCATAATTCCATATGGTTATACACATCAGGTTCTGGATGAAATCCACCAACAGTCTGCTGCTTTATCCTCAAGGCCATCATTTTCTTCAATTGGATCCGTTTCCTGCACCAAAGGAAGTTGTCGAGCGTCTTCCTGTAAAAGTGTACAGGAGATCATTAAAACACCAAACTGAGGAGGCTGCACAGTAAGCCACTGAACTTGTATAGAAATTATTTAACATTTTTTAGTCACATATTTGGACTTTTTACCCATGTTCAATTGTTCAGACATTATTATTTGCCCACAAAATTCAGAGTCAAACTCAATCTTGAGGACAAGTGAAGCAGAGGCACCGAAAAAACTGTAAATGTCTAGAATGATTAAGATCCTCTTCCTTTTAATTGCATAGGCATAAGCTTATTTGTGCTATTTGATCACCCATCAAGTGCTTGAATGAAGACATGAATGGTATTGCTATCAATGCTCTTTCTGGCCATGAACACATGCCCTTTTTGACTCGGCATGGTCTCTGGAATGCAACCTTTTCCACTAAATTATGTTGTTATTTATTTATAAAATCCTATAAAATTATAGTACTATGAATGTATTTTATGAGACATTTCTTCACATGATCTACTTTTTTACGCATCCAAACTAAATATTTAAATTGGTGTTAGTACTCAAAAGTTCTGTTAGTTTGACTAGATGTGTCATGTATCATGTGTGATCTGACATTCCAAATTCTAAGCTGAGTATAAGAAATGTTTCCCATTGATGCTAGTTCTTGGCTTCTTGCAATACTAGTTGAATGCCCGTGCTTTGCTACGGATAAAAGAAAATATATTATAGTATTGCCTAAAATAAATAAAAATATATTTTCCATGAAATGTGTTACGCATCTTTTTTCTACAAGGAATATTCACCTTAATTTGATTTTATGTGGCTATCTATTTAGATTTGATTGGTTTCTTAATATTAAGAAAAGTTCAAGGGTTAATTATACAAAATTCACAATAGAAATAGGTGGGGTGGCAGATTCACTGCCACCATCACTACCTCTTTTTAAAGGTGTAGTATAGATTTGATTTTATATGTGGCTATCTATTTAGATTTGATTGTTTCTTAATATTATGAATTTCAACAAATAATTTGCAAAATTTACAATGGGAGTAGGTGGGGTGACAGATTCACTGTCACCACCACCACTACCTCCTTTTAAAGGAGTATAGATTTGATTTTATATGTGGCTATCCATTAAGATTTGATTGTTTCTTAATATTAAGAAGTTCAAGGGGTAATTTGCAAAATTTATAATGAGAGTGGGTGGAGTGACAGATTCACTGCCACCACCACTACCTCTTTTTAAAGGAGTATAGATAACACAGTTGCTATTCTCTTAGAAGGGCATTTGAGCTACTAGTTCATTTCCAGCTGTCTTGCACAGTTGCGCCTGTAATTTTTTTCCCACAGCAGAATGATTTAATGTTATCGTTGAATAAATCTAAAGAACAATGTGTCATTTTGCAACTTCTCATCTTTTCCTTGCTGTGCAGATGCTACATTTGCCTTGTTGAATATGCCGAGGGAGACTGTGTCCGTATTCTTCCATGCAATCATGAATTTCATCTAACATGTGTAGATAAATGGTTGAAAGAGATTCACAGGTATGTTGGATTAAGCTAAAAACTTTATAATTTGCATAAGTAAATGGACAGAATTACTGTTCAACATGCTATGATTACCTCTTTTATGTCAGATCTCTATAGTTGTTCCTTGATAAGTGTTCTAACATAACACGAGTACATGACAGTTAACAAACACAACATTATGTAATAAAAAGAGGAAAACCTACATGCTTCGTATTTTTGCTTTGTATTTTTGGGGGTGCGGGCAGGGAATTAGGCCCGACTTCTGTTTAGACTACAAAATCCACTCACAAACCAAAAAACAACTCACAGGCCATGTCTTCTTCTGTAACCTTTTAACTTAATGTTAAGTGAGTTTTCAACTGAACGCTATGCGATTGAAGACTCTCTTCACTTTGACATGGTTCTGCCAGTAGTAATTGTGGTTAACTACAATACAAAAATATTGTAATTTTTCGTTAAAATAAATTTGTACATGTTTATACATGCACTGTTTAATTCCCAGTTGAGATCATTCTTATGTATAGGTTATCTTTTAAATATTTTCCTTGCAGCAGATATGTGTTTGAAATAGTTCCTGATTGCCACCTGACCTCATTTTTAATACTTGGCTTAAATATTTCTTGGTATCCTAACCTAGATATACTTTGTCCAATGAAGCTAAGAGCTGCGTGGTAGAACCATATAAGTTTTTGACTGAATTTAGTTCCTCAATTGCTCAAAACATTTGGCTTCCTAGATATGTGTGTCATTATGAGTAGATATCAGGTTAGGATTTTGTATTATAGACCTACCACGATATGCCATCCTGCTAATATGAATATAACCCTTGCCTTTCCAGGGTTTGTCCACTTTGTCGTGGCGATGTCTGCAGATCTAATGCATCAAGCATTGGAAAAACCACATGATCTTCTCTTTTGTGAGAAAAATGGAGCTTCTGACATTGTCTCTGATCCAATCCCAACAGAATTTGTAATACACGTGTTTTGGGTGAATTTCACATATCTTTTCCTCCTTCGGTCAGCAACAACTCAGAGTGCCCTTCATGTGGTTTGGGAAATTTGCATCGCAGTCATCCCCATTATAAAATCGATGAACTGCCATGTGAATTTCTTGTATGGCGAGGAAAGTCTGTTGATATTAGGATTTCGTTATACGTTCTCTTTCAGGTTGTTTGAACTTGTTGAGACGAGACTGTCTTTCTAGATGGGGAATATGCTTACGCCGGGCTCCGACGGAAGAGCCAAGGATCCGCATGCAAAAAAGAAAGACAATATGTTTGGGGTGACGTTTTAAAGTCCCCCAGAGTGGATCAGCTCCTGCATGCATGCGAAGGAGGAGAACTTCAAAAACTTCAATTTTAAAACTATTTTCCTTCTAAACTATTTATTCGGTCTAATTCGTTAACGGTTGTAGCAATTAAATCTTTCACGAATAGAGATCTTGATATTATATATTCTGAAAAAAAATATAATTTCACTCATTAAAATTCAATGTTTTATGCAATCTATCCTATAATACCAAATATTTTACTTATTCTCATATTCGTTCTTAAATCGATGGCCTAAATCATCTGCGCGCAGATCAATGGTTCAGATTGCCATCCCCTCTCTCACAATCACGCCGTATCCTCCTGCTCTGTCCTTGCTCCGCGCCCACTTCTCCCTCCAATCCATTCTCGTAGCCACCTCCCAAAACCTTAAACCAAAAAGCATCGCCGCCACCGCGCCTCCGAACAAAGCGCCTCTGTCATCATGATCCCAGCCCTCCCCTCTCTCCCATTGTGCCGACCACACTCCCGGGAAACCCAAACCACACACGCATCGCCGCCGCCCCGCCGAAACAAGATTCCGTTCTCGTTTGCTCCTATCCCCACCGTCCGCCCCGCCCCCCACTCCTCCCCTTGCATCGCGCCTCTCCCCTACCTTCTACACGAGACCCACCGTCAATCATGACGCCTGCGACCGTCGTCTTCAGAATAAGGGAGGGAGACCGTAGGCGCCGCCGTCACGC
>RYFJ01001310.1:0-313964 GCA_003991445.1 Oryza meyeriana var. granulata | reverse complement strand
AAGGGAGGGAGAGATGAATGTCGCTGTGGGTTTTTAAGCAGGTATTGGTTATTTTCTATTAATAATTAGTTAATGGTTTGACTTAGCACTGATTTAACAAATGCTTATATTGTGTGTGATGGAGGGTGGTTATGTTTTGTTTGTTTAGTTGATTCTGGGGTCTACATAGAACGTACTTGAGTATTTGGCTACCGCTAACGGTCTTTTCTGTTGTATGGTATTTGTCTATCTCTAACTGGTTATTTATCGGTAGGTTATGCAATGATGCACAATTCGTTTTTTTGCGTATCCAGGAAAAAAACTGTGTGGTTGATCTAATGGCCACCGAGCCTATTAGAGGCAATGTGGGCTCGGCCCACCCACTCCCACACGCTGCTAATGAACGTGGGGTGAGTCCCACGCAGCGCGCAGGGTTGCACGATCGGTAGCGCCGTTTTTTTTTCACTAACGGAATTGCCCCCGATCTCCTCCAGCACAATATTAAAAGGGGCTACGGCAACATGAATGGGTGACGATCTATCTCACGTTGTGCAAACCCCGAAAACCCTAGCCGATCCTAAGCACGCTGGAAGGAGACCGAAGGTCGATCTCCTCCTCAATCGCTGGTCAGTGCAGGTGGTGGCCGGAAGGGCGACGCCATCCACACCTTGAGCGGTTTTCTACTGCATCGGCGTCAACCTCGACTACGGCACTAATGGGGTCCAACACAACCGGTCAGTACTTCACCTCTATTCCGCATAAGCTCTAAAGGTGATCATGTATGTGCTAGGCTAAGAACATCTGTAAGACCTAATATTGTGGTATCAGAGCGGTCCTCAGCCACATACATGCATCCATCATTTCGGTTGTTGAACCCTAAGGCCGTGGCATACGGCATTAGCTAGTCGGATTCAGTTTGGGTAGCATTTAGAAGGAGGGGAGTCAGATTTGGGATAAGAATTTAGAAACCCCAAATCTCCTTCGGCTGAAACTCCAAACCCTAAGAAATTCCAAATAGAAATCCCCAAATTTCCACTTTTTGGTCAAAACCCTAAGTTTTTCCCCAAATCAAGAAATCAATGACTGAGGAATGGGACTAATTTTCTTACCCGAATTCGTCGCCGAATCGCCGTGCAGGGCATCAAGCTCGCCCGCCTGTGCGCCTTCGCGTCCTTGGGTTTCGCCGCCGCGCATCACCGTCCTCGCCATCCCCGCGCACGGTATCAGCTCCGCCGCGCCGCCGCTTCACCGCCGCTCAGACCGGTCCCGCGCCTGCCCGTCAGCCGCGCGAGACCGAGGCTTGCCTCGGCTACGGCCCCGCCGTGCCGAGGAGGAGAACCAGGCGGGCAGGTGGCCCGCCGTCCCCGTCCCCGCACGCACCGCCGCCGCTGCCGGCTTCGCCGGCGTCGGCACCGCCGCACTTCTCGCGCGTGGAAATCGGGAGGAGACGGGGAAATAGCGATTAGGGTTTTCGGCTGGCCGTGCGCCGTTTTGTTGCGCACCCGTGGAATCCCGACCGTCGCTTTAGATCGGACGGCGGTCGGCTCTGGGCCTGCGGGTGCACAGTAATGGGCCGCACGGCCAACATCACTGTTTAATTATTTTCAGTTGTTTCTTTATTAAGTTTCTATATGTAAATTTAATTCTTTTAAGCCAATTTTGATGCTATTAAATTTCAGAAAATTATTATATTGCCATAAATTTTAAGTAAATTTTTCCCCTTATAATTTATGTGCTGAGATTTAATTTTCCTTAAGTTATGATTATTAATTTATGATTTATATACATTGAGATTTAATTCCTTTTGAGCCATTTCTTAATGCTATAAATTTAAGTAAAATTCATTTTTTGCATTAGAATTAATTTCCAATTAAATGGAACCAACGGGAAATTTAATTGAAATATTTTTTTATTTCCTTTATCATTTTGACCCAACGAACTTATGACCTAGGACATTATTGTTAACGACAAATTTAGTTTTGCTTCATTTTGTCCAACGGAATTATGGAGTAAAATAATTTCTTTGTGCATGATTAATCAGACCAACGTAGGGTTAATTTTGTACAATTTCACTGTTTACTAATGTTTTGTCGTTAATTTCACTGTTAATGATGTTGTTGCTCAAATAAACAGCATTGAGCAACTAAATGGCACCAACTTCTAGGAATGGAAGAAGAGGGTGACAATTACTCTTGGGCTACTTGATTACGATATTGCCTTACGCGAGGATGCACCCATTCCCCCTCCCGCTAGTGCCACTAATGCAACTAAGAAGGCATATGAGGAGAAGGCGGAGAAATGGGAAAAGGCTAATCGCATGAGTTTACTGGTCATCAAGAACAGCATATCCCCTGACATTAGAGGCGGCATTTCTGATGCTGACAATGCCAGGAAGTATATGGCTAATGTTGAGCAAAACTTTAAAGGCTCATCTAAGACTTATGCTAGTGTTCTCATAATGAGGATGCTCACCTCTCGTTACGACGGGAAGGGGAGTGTACGAGAGCACATAATGTCTATGACCAACATGGCAGCACAGTTGAAGAGCATGGACATGGCTATCTCTGATGGCTTCCTAGTCCACTTCATCATGAGTTCCTTGCCACCGGACTACGGTCCATTTAAGATTAATTATAATACTCAGAAGGACAAATGGTCCATTGCCGAACTCATTTCTCACTCCGTTGAGGAGGAGGAGCGACAAAAGGCAGAAAGGCAAAAGGAACAGGCTTTCCTCGCTGAGTCTGATAAGGGTAAGAGGAAGATGGATGAAGCTTATGTAGGCGAGTCCAGCAAAAGACCTAAGACTGGCAAGCCTAAGCCTAAGCCTAAGGGGAAGTTTAAGCCACCCCAAGGTGCTCCATCTGGATTTGGTGGTGCTCCATCTAGATCTGGTGCGTCTGCAGCCAATGACATAATGTGCAAGTTTTGCAAAAAGACTGGGCACATACAAAAACAGTGCAATGGCTTTAAGAAGTGGCTCGCTAAGCATGGTAACGTTGTTATTGACATTATCTCTTATGTTGACGATGCACTTTATGTGAATTATGCCTCTGGTTCTTGGAGGATTGACTCAGGTGCAACTGTGCACGTCACCAATTCATTTTAGGAATTGCATTCCATGAGGACTATCACAAAGGGGGAGCGAAGTCTTAAAGTGACAGATGGCAATGAACTTCATGTTGAGGCCATTGGAGATCTTCCATTAGTTCTAGGAGGAGGCTTCAAACTGTTATTGTATAATGTTCTTTATGTTCCATCTGTTAAAAGAAACCTTATTTCCGTTGCTTGTTTAACGGAATATGGATTTAGAGTTGATTTTGGAGACATTGAATGTTTCATTAAGTTTAATCATGAAGTTGTGGGCCTTGCTTTTAAGCGAGGCAAACTTTATTTGCTCTCTCTTGATGAATCTAAAATGATTTTGTGTGATGTTGCTAATTATGTTAAGATGAATGAGACCTTATCGAAACTATGGCATTGTCGTTTAGGCCATATTTCGAAGGGGAGGATGGAGTGTCTCATTAAAGACGAGATACTTCAACCATTAGATTTTACTGAGAAAAATCCCTGCTTAGACTGTATCAAAGGCAAATTCACTAAAACAATTAAGAAAGGGGCCACTAGGAGTACGGGAATACTTGAGTTAACCCACACGGATATTTGTGGACCCTTCCCAGTGACATCAGTAGACGATTTTGATTCCTTCAATACGTTTACTGATGACTTTTCCCGTTATGGCTACATTTTCCCCATTAATGACCGGTCTGAAGCACTAGATAAGTTCAAAATTTTTAAGGCTAAGGTAGAAAATCAGCATAATGTTAAGATTAAAGTAGTGCGCTCAGACCAAGGAGAAGAATATTATGGGAAAAGTGCTCCATACGGGCAAATTCCGGGGCCATTTGCCAAATTCCTACAGGAAAATAGCATAGTTGCCCAATATTCTATGTCCGGTGAACCACAACAGAATAGAGTTGCTGAGCGTCACAATCGCACACTAATGGACATGGTGCATAGCATGCTTAGTCACTCTAGTCTGTCTATGAAATTGTGGATGGAGGCATTAAAGACAGCCGCTCATATACTAAATCGGGTGCCTACTAAGTCCGTACCTAAGACACCTTATGAATTATGAACTGGTAGAAAGCCGAGTATAAATTATTTAAGAGTATGGGGATGCGCTGCTGAAGCCAGACCTTTTAATCCACATCTAAAGAAATTAGACCCTAAGACTGGGAGCTGTCACTTCATTGGGTACCCAGAAAGATCTAAGGGGTATCGGTTTTATTGTCCAGACCGTGTCAATAAATTCATGGAAACAAGACACGCCGTCTTCTTAGAGAATAATCAAGTCTGTGGGAGCTCACAGGACAGACAGTTGGACCTTGAGGAAATCCGTGTCACCATGCCGGTTATCCAACAGGAAAATCTGCCTGTATCTCAGCAAGTGCCACAGGTGTCTTCTTCTGTGGATCCGTCTACAGTTGAGGGTACTAATGAACCTGTAGCACAAAATGATGTACTGATGTGCAAATTCCTGAGCCCGCTGGAGTTCAGGATGAACAATTAAGAAGATCATAGCGGGAGAGAAGATCTACCATTCCTAGTGATTATGAGATTTTTATTGGAGAAGACATTGGGAAAGCAGATGATCCCACTTTATTCAAGGAAGCCACCATTAGTGAAAATTCATCCAAGTGGCTTGACGCCATGGAAGATGAACTAAAGTCTATGGGCGCTAACGATGTCTGGGATCTAGTAGAAATTCCCAAAGGAGTTAAAACAGTAGGCTGTAAGTGGGTCTACAAAACTAAGTATGACTCTAAGGGAAATGTCGAACGATTCAAGGCAAGGCTTGTAGCTAAGGGTTTTTTGCAGAGAGAGGGAATAGACTATAATGAAACCTTTTCCCCAGTCTCTAAGAAGGACTCATTTAGAGTTGTTATGGCGCTGGTAGCTCATTATGATTTAGAGTTACATCAGATGGATGTTAAGACAACATTTCTTAATGGTGACTTGCATGAGCACGTCTTCATGGCACAACCAGAAGGTTTTGTCATGAAAGGCAAGGAGCATATGGGATGCAGGCTAAAGAAAACCATTTATGGTCTTAAGCAAGCGTCTAGACAATGGTACCTTAAATTCGATGATATAATTAACAATTTCGGATTTAAGGAGAATGAAGTGGATAATTGTGTTTATATGAAGTATAAGGGTGGTAAGTTTATAATCTTAGTACTCTATGTGGACGATATTCTATTAGCAAGCAGTGATAAGCATTTGCTGCATGAGACTAAGACATTCTTGTCCTCTAAGTTCGACATGAAGGATCTTGGTGAAGCCTCTTATGTTTTGGGCATTGAGATACACCGAGATAGGTCTAGAGGAGTATTGGGATTCTCAGAGGTCATACATTGACAAAGTACTTGAAAGATACAACATGAGTAAGTGTTCTATCACGCCTGCTCTAATTGTCAAGGGCGATAAGTTTGGTTTATTCCAAAGCCCGCGGAACCAATTAGAGAAAGATCAGATGAGGTCGATTCCGTATGCTTCAGCTGTCGGAAGCTTAATGTATGCACAAGTCTGTACGCGACCGGACTTGGCTTTTGTGATCGGAATGCTTGGCAGATACCAGTCTAACCCAGGTCTAGACCACTGAAAGGCTGTTAAGAAAGTTTTGCGTTATTAGCAAGGCACTAAGCATTACATGCTAACTTATAGAAAGTCTGATAACCTTGAAGTTATTGGTTATTCAGATGCTGATTTTGCAGGGTGTGTTGACAGTAAGAAATCTACATCAGGCTATGTCTTCACCCTTGCAGGAGGAGCCATTTCATGGAAAAGCTCTAAACAATCTCTCACTGTAGCGTCGACGATGTAGTCTGAGTTTATAGCATGTTATGAGGCAATCGGGCAGGCCGTATGGCTTAAAGGTTTTATTCTGGGACTAGGAGTGGTAGACAGCATTTCTAAACCACTCATTATATACTACGATAATAAAGCCGCAGTGTTCTATTCAAGTAACAACAAGTCAAGTGGTGCTACCAAACACATTGACATAAAGTATTTCGTTATGAAAGATAGAATCCATGATCAAACAATTAAAGTTGAGCACATAAACACTAAGTTAATGCTCGTGGATCCGCTCACTAAAGGTCTACCACCCAATTTATTTAATGAGCATATTGCTGGCATGGGATTAGTAGGTAGCCTATAAGTGTGATTCTAGAATAGGGGCATAAGAATCAATCAACACCCTATAAGAGTAAGTTGTTTCCTGTCGAGGTAATTTGGTGACTATAGATACTGTTGTCGTAGTGGCATTTTATTGACCGCTACAACACATTATTTTGGTTCGCCATATTACTTAGACTGGACTCATTAGCCTTAAGATCAAGTGGGAGAATGTTGGTTGATCTAATGGCCACCGAGCCATTAGAGGCGTGTGGGCTCGGCCCACCCACTCCCACATGCTGCTAACGAATGTGGGGCGAGTCTCAGCACGCACGCATCGATTGGTAGCGCCGTTTTTTTTCCGCTAACGGAATTGCCCTCGATCTCCTCCAGCGCAATATTAAAAGGGGCTACGGCAACGTGAATGGGTGACGATCTATCTCACGTTGTGCAAACCCCGAAAACCCTAGCCGATCCTAAGCACGTTGGAAGGAGACCAAAGGTCGATCTCCTCCTCAATCGCTAGTCAGTGCAGGTGGCGGCCAGAAGAGCGACGCCATCCACACCTTGAGCGGTTTTCTACTGCGTCGGCATCAACCTCGACTATGGCACTAATGGGGTCCAACACAACCGGTCAGTACTTCACCTCTATTCCGCATAAGCTCTAAAGGTGATCATGTATATGCTAGGCTAAGAACATCTGTAAGACCTAATGAAAACTTCCCCTGACCTAAAGCATAATAAGCAGTGATCAAGCATAGCTGAACCATGGGGTAATGGAAACATAATAACAATAACCAAACCTGTGGGATGGTGATAAAAAGAAAAAGAACAAACTGAATGATAAATTCTCATCAGTTTTGGAATGGTTAAATTATAAATTTCAGTCCTGACGGCAAGATGTGGCAATAGTGCTTATATAGTAGCTCATTCCTCATGCAGAGAGATAGAGATAGAGGTTAGAATAAGGATGACTATGCATCCAGGATTATTTTAACAAAACTAACAACCTTGACTAACCTGACACACACATCATGTGTGTGCGATCCTGAGAAAGGTACCGAATCACCACATGCCAATAGATAGACGAGATCATACAGGTACTTGTGATGAGCCCATGCAATAATTCCACCGGCAAAAAAGTCCAGGGTCTTGCTTAGGAGCACGTTAAAAGCCAAATCAAGTAAAGACAAGCACCAAGCTTTTGTTTGGTTTCTATTTTATATAGTCACCTGATGGGAATAAACTAAGCATGCTCGCATTGATTTAGTTGATTGATCATGGATGATTCACTGAAATATTTATTAAATCTAAACTATTTTCCACGGGAATTATAATAACACAACTTAGGAAGTAGGTTTCTGCATCTAAAATGACTAAAATAACAAATTAACAAAAACATACTCAGACTTGAAAGTAGAACCTCAAGAGATATTTCATCTAGTAGTTGTTGAGCACACGAGATAGTATGGACTGGGCAATGAGAACAGCGCTGGCTGGACATTTTGAGTGCACTGCCAACCTGATGCATGCAATTGCAATCGATCTGGAGAGCAGGAATTGTTGGTTGATCTACTGGCCCATGAGCCAAGAAGAGGCGCATGGGCTCAGTCCCACGCGCCGATAACGACGTGGACCGATTCCCACGTATGCGCAACGATCGGAAGCGCCCGTTTTCTTCCTAACGGAATTGCCCCGATCTCCTCTAGTTAACACCAAAAAACCCTAACTGATCCTAAGCATGCTGAAATGAGACCAAAGGTCGATCCCCTCCTCCATCACCGGTCAGTGTAGGTGGCCGCTGGAAGGGCGACGCCACCCACATGTCAGACGGCAACTTATGGCATCGCCATAGATCTCAACCACGGCACTAACGGGCTCCACTTCAACCGGTCAGTAAATTCACCTAATGCCGTAAAATTTTAAAGTGATTATGTGTAGGCTAAGGATTAGAGTAATCCTAAGATCTAATATTATGGTATCAACTCTACAATCCACACACATGCGCCATGACCCATCTTTCTTAGGCACCAAAATAACAGGAACAGCACAAGGACTAAGACTCATGTACATACCCTTTTTCAAGCAAGTCTTACACTTGATGCTGAATTTCCTTAGTCTCTTCGGGATTGGTCCTGTACGGCGCACGGTTTTGCAATGCAGCTCCCAGGATCAAATCAATTTGATGCTCACTTCCTCTCATAGGTGGCAGCCCCGGGAGTATTTCACTTGGAAATACATCAACAAACTCCTGCAAAAGGTTAGCAATTGCACGTGGCAAAGATGGAGGCAAATCCTCAAGTGTAAAGAAAGTATCTTTGCAAATCAAAGCATAGCAAATAGACTCATGTGCAATTAACTCAGAAATTTCAGATTTAGTAGCTAACATGGAAGCACCTTTGAACCTAAGTGTATCATTCCTAGCATGTGGGTCCTTTTTCTCCATCTTTGGCGGAAAGACATCTTTAGCTACTTGCTGATTTTCAAACTTAGATTCATTTAATCTCCTCTCATTTTCAGCATGTGCTACATCATCTTTCAGAATTTCCGCAGGAGTCATTGGTAGAAACTCCATCTTTTTACCATTGTGTGTGAAGGTGTAAGTGTTAGTTCTACCACGGTGCAACACATCTCTATCATATTCCCAAGGCCTACCCAACAGCAAAGAACATGCTTGCATATGCACAATATCAAAATTTGCACAATCATGGTAATTTCCAACGGAAAATTGCACCCTCACAACTTTGCTTACCTTTAACTTACCACAAGAGTTGAACCATTGGATGTAGTAAGGCCGTGGATGTGGTTGTGTAGGCAAACCAAGTTTTTCAACCAAATCAGAACTAACAAGATTTACAGCTCCCACTATCAATGACAACACGGCATGCCTTATTATTGACCACAAACCTGGATTGAAACAAGTTATGGCGCTGATTTTGCTCCACCTTCTCCATTTGAGCACTTAGCACCCGTTGTGCTACAACGCTCAAGTACTTGCTTGTATCAGCAGCACCTATTTGCTCCACACCGTCATCGCTGTGGTCTTCATCTCCTATTTGGTTAGTGGCATCTACTAATTCTTCTTCAACATCACTGGCACTAGTGTAGCCACCATCATCTGTAGCAATGAGAACTCTCTAGTTCGGGCAATCACATTGCACATGCCCCATCCCTTTGCACTTGAAGCATTGGATATCTCTTGTTCGCCCCGTGGAAGCCACCGATGATGCACTTTTTGCGGGTGCTTGCGAACGAATAGATTTACTCACCTCGGTAGCACGGGATGTTGGCACCAATGCCTCTGATCGCGCCCGATTGGTGGGGGATGTAGAAGTCCGGACAGTGGTGGGAGTACTTTTTCCGGGCCCAAAGGGAGACCTCGATGTAGATGGGATGCCCCAATTGTGCCTTTTCATTGGTTGCCTTCCCTGCAATTCCTGTTCAACTAACATAGCTAGATAGAACAACTAGTTAATAGAATTGTATTCTTTATAGGCAATTATGTTCTAAATTTCACATCTCAATCCCCCATAGAACCGAGCCATCTTATCCTCCTCATCCTCCTGTACCTCACAACGCGACATGCCTATTTGTAGTTCCTGAAAGTATTCTTCTACAGACTTATCACCTTGGTCTAAGCGTTGCAACTTTTTTTTCGCAAATCTAGTTTGAAGGATGGAGGAATAAATCTTCCCCGCATAGCTCACTTTAGTCTATCCCATGTGTTAGGGTCTAGGCTAGATTTAACTAGCTCACTCCACCAAATAATAGCAAAGTCCTTGAACTCACTAGTTGCTTGCCTAAACCTATGAATTTCATGAACTAGATGGGAATTAAATTTCTGCTCTACTGTCATCTCCCAATCTAAATAAGCCTCAGGGTCATATTTTCTAGAAAAGGAAAGCAAGGTAAATTTGACTTTAGCAAAAGGATCTTCATGACCTCGCCCTTGGTGGTGGTTATGATACGAGAGTGCGCCCAACCTTCACGGTGTAGAATTGAAGATATTCGTGAAACCTGATGAGTCTTGTGCGGCCAACCGTTGCATGTGCAACAACCTGCAGCACGGAGTTCGCCCAACCTCACGTTGTCCACTCAACAAAGTCAAGCGGATTACAATCCTCGCTGCAATCACAAAGAGCTTGCAAGAACAACGGGAAGGAATGCACAATCTCAGAGATGATTCAGCCTGTGGCTAGAATACTCAAGAAAATGAATATAGCATATTGTATTGGTTCTTAAAACAAAAGTAATGTCTTAACAGATGAGAATACTCCTAATATATAGGAGAGATAGAATCTGGATGTTTTACATGGCTCAAGGCCAGTTATGTTGCATAACACCCTAATTAAAGCAAATAAAGCTATTGGCAGTTTCTGGTCACCACATTAATTTGTTGATAACTCAGCGCTTGGATTGAATTCAGGGATGGGGCCAGATCCATTGGAAAGCTTATCTCATAAGCTTTCCAAGCTGTGGTTGAACACATTTATTGGATTTAAGATGCAATTTCTATGAACATTTTATTCCCAGCTGCTCACTGGAAACCGAAATGGCCTTCATGGCATTCATTGCTTGATTGATGGCTGTTGATGACTTGGTGCTGCTCCTTTTGAGATTCTCCATTGTATTCATACCTAAGAACAATTAAATTATAGGCATTAGGTAGCAGCTGATTCTCATGTGTAATGCTATTCTTACTTAGGAGCGAGTTCACCTGTTGATTTATTTGCTTTGCACGAGCGCGGGTTATTGCTCCTTCAAAATGATTTGTAATATCTTGATCAATAGGGAAAGGAACTGACGATGATGCTAGACTGCCCGTATCATCCTCCCCTTCTTGAAAAGGAGTCGTCCTCGACTCTGTTTCTTATGGTCCAAAGAATGGTGACAAATCTACAACATTGAAAGTAGTACTCACATTGTAGTCATCTCCAGGAAGCTCAATCTTGTATGCCTTGTCGTTTATCTTCTCTAACACTTTGAATGGACCATCAGCACGTGGCAAAAGCTTGGACTTGCGCTTGTCCGAACAACGCTCTTTGCGTAGATGCACCCAAACCAGATCACCTGATTTGAAAAGCATTTTCTTACGTCCTTTATTTGCCTTTTGAGCGAAATACTGTGCCTTCTTCTCTATAGCTTCCTTGGTCTTCAGATGCAAAGCTTTCACAAATTCAGCGCACTTTGCCGCCTCCATGTTTGCTCTTTCTTGGACAGGAAGTGGCAGCAAATCAAGCGGTGTGAGTGGCTTAAAACCATACACCACTTCAAACGGGCACAATTGTGTTGTTGAGTGAACAGCTCTATTGTATGCAAATTCAACATGTGGAAGGTAGTCCTCCCATTCCTTTAAGTTCTTCTTGATCATTGTTCGCAGCAACATGGAGAGTGCACGGTTTACCACCTCTATTTGACCATCAGTTTGTAGGTGACAAGTTGTTGAAAACAACAATTTTGTTCCAAGCTTGGCCCACAATGTCTTCCAAAAGTAACTCATAAACTTCACATCACGATCTGAAACAATGGTTCTAGGCACCCCATGCAATCTCAAAATTTCCCTGAAAAACAAATCAGCAATATGTGAAGCATCGTCGGTCTTGTGGCAAGGAATAAAGTGTGCCATTTTAGAAAAGCTATCCACTGTTACAAATATTGAATCTCTCCCCCTCTTTGTCCTAGGCAATCCTACAATAAAATTCATGCTAATATCCTCCCAAGGTACACTAGGAACAGGAAGTGGAGTATACAAGCCATATGGATTAAGTTTGGACTTAGCTTTTTGGCATGTGGCACATCGCTGCACAAATCGTTGAACATCTCGTCGCATCTTTGACCAATAAAAATTGTTGGACAGCATGGCCAATGTCTTTTCTCTCCCAAAATGTCCCATCAAACCACCGCCATGTGATTCCTATAACAACAGCAAACGCATGGACGAATCTGAAACGCATAGCTTGTTAGCATGGAACAAGAACCCGTCATGAACATGAAAGTTTTTCCAGCCTTTTCCATCTTTACATTTAGAGTATGGCTCAGTAAATTCTTTATCTACAACATACAAATCTTTCAAACTTTCCACACCGGGAATTTGAATATCAAGTTGAGATAAAAGAACGATCCTGCGGGATAAGGCATCAGCAACAATATTTTCTTTACCTTTCTTGTGCTTCACAATATACGAAAAAGATTCAATAAACTCCATCCATTTGGCATGTCTGCGGTTCAGGTTAGCTTGCCCTCTCAAGTATTTCAAAGCTTCATGATCAGAATAAATGATAAATTCTTTGGGCAAAAGATAATGTTGCCATGTTTTCAGAACACGGACCAAAGCATACAATTCTTTGTCATAAACAGAATAATTCAATTGAGCACCACCAAGTTTCTCACTAAAGTATGCTACTGGTTTTCCCTCTTGCATCAAAACACCACCAATGCCCAAACCACTAGCATCACATTCAATTTCAAATAGTTTGTCAAAATTAGGCAAATTAAGTAAAGGTGCTTCGGTTAGACATTTCTTAAGTTCTTGAAATGCCTTTTCTTGTGGCTTACCCCAAACAAAGTTAATACCTTTCTTGGTGAGCTCGTTTAAAGGAGCAGCGATGGTGCTGAAATTCTTCACAAAGCGTCGATAAAACCCAGCAAGCCCATGACAAACATAACTTCTCTCAGTTCTGATTTAGTGGCTAACATAACTAATCTTTGTTTCTCACCCTTTTTATTCCCATTCTCATTTTGTTTGTGACATTCATTGGGTTTCTCAATTTTGTTGTTCTCCTGCTCTCTAACATTTCCAGCATTTACCTCATTCTTTTGCATTGTATCAGCATAAATTTGAATAGGAGACATTGGTCGAAGGACAATTTCTTTATTGTTCCACCTGAATGAGTACTGATTGGTGCGGCCATCATGTTGAACTACACGATCAAATTGCCATGGTCGACCTTGCAGCAAATGACACACCGTCATTGGAACAACATCACACTCTACCGTATCACAATACTCACCAATTTTGAAAGGCACCTTCACCATATGTTGAATCTTCACTTCTCCACAATCATTCAACCACTACACATGGTATGGATGTGGATGTCGCAGCTGCTTCAATCCAAGTTTTTCACACATTTCTTTGCTTGCTAAATTATGACAGCTTCCACCATCTATGATTACCTTACACACACGATCATTTACCTTTGCCTTCGTGTGAAAAAGACTGCAGCGCTGTTCATTATCTTGCTTTGGTTGTACACTCAATACTTTCTTTGTAACAATGAGGGATTCACTAGTCTCAAAATCACAGAAAGTCATCTCATTTTCCTCCTCACCAAACTCAGCAGTAGGATCATCCTCTCCTTCACTTGCAGATTCATATTCACCTCCCTCGGTTATAAGCATTGTGCGGTTGTTTGGGCACTCCCTTGAGATATGTCCACACCCCAAACACTTGAAACATTGAACATCACTACTCTTTGCTGTAGAGCCCACGGAAGAAGAAGAACTAACCGCTGGACCTTGCTTCGCATTTTGGTTAGATTGTTCCTTTCCACTTCGAGCTGCATTTGGACTAGAAAAAGCACTTGCACTAGAACTGTTAGCTCGAAAAGAATTGAACCGGGAGGTGGGTTTACTTGCTGTTGGTTGTGAATTGTTTTGAGCTGAACGGGAAATAAATAAAGGATTCTTTGTTATCTTGGAGTCTTGCTGCACTTGTCTTTCAGCTTTGGTTGCTTGATGCACTAATTCCACCACATTATTGTATGGCTGAAGTTCAGTGATGCGCTTGATAGGATAGTTCAAACCAGCAAGAAAATGTGCCATGGTTTGCTCTTCATGTTCATACACATTGGCACGAATCATGGCCATCTCCATCTCCTTGTAGTACTCATCCACCATGCGATTTCCTTGTTTCAATACCTGCAATTTATCAAATAGATCACGTTTGTAATGACGAGGAACAAACCTTGCTCTCATCTCAACCTTCATTTCAGCCCACGAAGCTACAGGAGGCTCATCATGATCCTCTCTTTGATTCTGAATTTGTTCCCACCAAATCAGTGCATATTCTTCAAATTCAAGCGAGGCCATTGCAAGTTTCTTTTCTTCGGTGTAGTTGTGCATCCGAAAAATTTTGTCAACTTTCAGTTCCCAAGTCAGGTAGTCTTCAGGATTATTTGTACCTGCAAATTTAGGCATAGAAAACTTAAGTTTACCAAACCTTTGTTCATCAAGACGATTGTTGTTGTTGCAGTTATGGCGTTGATTGGCTTCATTGCCTGGCGGTATATTAACATGAATTGGCTCATATGCAGCTCCTCCATGTCCCATGCCACGTCCACGACCCCTTCCATTGTTATGATCATCACCACCTCTGGCAGGCCTAGGAGGTTGATTATTAGCAGCACGAGCCCTTCGAGCAGCGGCTTCCACATCAGTCTCATCTACAACAGGACCTTGTTCATCTTGTGGTCGTAGTTGCCGTACAATGTCAGCAACTATGTTGGTGTGGAGTACGTTCAGTTGTTGATTCGCTTCAATCTGAAGATCTTGAATGGAGTTATGCAGTTCTTCTCTCAACTGCTCATTTCCAGCGGTGATCTCTCATCGTAGTGTGTCTCTCAATGCACAATATTCAGTCCAATTGACTGGGCCGTCAGAAGCACGTCGATCAGTCTCTTAATTTTCTCCTTGACCTGACATTGTTAGTTGTGCAAACAGCAAGAGAGAAAAATATATATGTATATATAATGTATGAGCAGTACTCTCAATCTCACTTATCCTTACCACCGAAGTTCTTACTTGCTCTTTGTTGATTGATAGAGGAGTTCACACTTTAGTGGTGAGGCAAAAACAACATGAGGTTAAGCGAACTCACAGCTGAGATCAAAGCCTACAACGATTTTATTTGTGGAGCTTGGCAGAAAAAATATTAATCCTACACAATCCGAATTCTCGATGTAGTCTCGCTAAGTAGTTATCGACATGAGAATGCAAAATCTAGTTGCTGAACACAAGGTTGGAAAGGTGAACAAAGCAACTCACACACAAGGATAATGGAACCAAATGCAATCAAAGGGGTGAGCTAGCAGAAGATATGAGTGATAATACAAATAGCTCAATTGCAATGGTTATGGAAAGACGCTAGCTGATTGAAATGATTACAAAATAGGGCACAAGATTGCACAAACAGAACGATTCTCCCAATATTGCAAATATTTTCAACAACACTTTTCTTTTTTTTTATAGCAAGCAGCCACTTTAGTTTTTTTTACTATTTTTAACAATGATTCATAGCTTTCTTTTCTATTGCAACTAAGAGAACAAGATCACCAAGTGCAGCCCTATGTAACAGATCAGCTAGTCTTTATGGGATCAAAGTATTCGCAAAGGAAAGATTGGCTATCAAAAAAAAAATTCAGGTTTTTTTTAGTATAACAGTAGCAAGATCCCACCCAAAATTTGTAAACTAAATTAGAGGAAATGTTCACAGCAAATTGGTAAAAATTTTATGACCCTTCCAACAAGGATGAGAAAACAATTATCTAAGTTTGCATGTGGGAAATATAACTAAAATATTGAACTGAACATAGGAGATCAAAACAAGTAACGCGAAAAAAAAATATGAACTATTCAGCAACAAGAACACAATCTCTTGGATTAAAACTTAACAAAACGCATGAAAACAACAGATCATAAACTAAGGTTCAATATTTTTGTGAGGCAATTTTCGGATAGGAAGAAACTGAAGCTACAACTAGGGATAAAGATTCTACCATGACAACCGAGGCTCTGATACCAAATGATACGAGAGTGCGCCCAACCTTTAAGGCGTAGAATTGAAGATATTCGTGAAACCTGACGAGTCTTGTGCGGCCAACCGTTGCATGTGCAACAACCTGCAGCACGGAGTTCACCCAACCTCACGTTGTCCACTCAACCAAGTCAAGAGATTACAATCCTCGCTGCAATCACAAAGAGCTTGCAAGAACAACGGGAAGGAATGCACAATCTCAGAGATGATTCAGCCTGTGGCTAGAATACTCAAGAAAATGCATATAGCATATTGTATTGGTTCTTAAAACAAAAGTAATGTGTCTTAACAAATGAGAATACTCCTAATATATAGGAGAGATAGAATCTGGATGTTTTACATGGTTCAAGTCCAGTTATGTTGCATAACACCCTAATTAAAGCAAATAAAGTTATTGGCAGTTTCTGGTCGCCACATTAATTTGTTGATAACTCAGCCCTTGGATTGAATTCAGGGATGGGGTCAGATCCATTGGAAAGCTTATCTCATAAGCTTTCCAAGCTGTGGTTGAACACATTTATTGGATTTAAGATGCAATTTCTATAAACATTTTATTCCCAACTGCTCACTGGAAACCGAAATGGCCTTCATAGCTTGATTGATGGTGACTTGGTGCTGCTCCTTTTGAGATTCTCCATTGTATTCATACCTGAGAACAATTAAATTATAGGCATTAGGTAGCCGCTGATTCTCATGTGTAATGCTATTCTTACTTAGGAGCGAGTTCACCTGTTGATTTATTTGCTTTGCACGAACGCGGGTTATTGCTCCTTCAAAATGATTTGTAATATCTTGATCAATAGGGAAAGGAACTAACGATGATGCTAGACTGCCCGTGCCGTTTGAATCGCAGCCGTTGTCGTAGGCGCTCATCACGAAATGCAGCGCGTGCGTCAGTACTGTCGACTTCCTCTTCTTCATTACCTCCGTCATCATCAACAAGTGGTGGTGGGTGACGGTTTGCTGCCAATTGCTTGATGCTATTAGTGAGGGTGGTAATGCTCCCCACTATAGCCTGGAGGTCTTTCTGCATAGCATTCATGGCAGCTACATTTTCCTCAATCTTCTGATCCAACTTAGTGATCTCCTCTTTTGAAGCACTATCAGCGAAATCATTCACCTCACCTGCCATGGTTAGTAAAAAATAGGAAACAAACAACACAAAAGTATGATCCCTATCAACTACTAGGCGCTAGAACACACTCTCAAGTGTCTTACCTTGCTCTTACAAAAATCTTACCAATTGAAGTAGGCGGTACGACTCGGAGAGGTGGGATTTTTGATGACGGCAGGGGTGCGATTGCGAGGATCAACCTGTACTGACCAGAAGTGGGTGGATCTCAGAAGGCAGTGTATTGTAGCAAGGGTTAGCAAAATTCAATAACAGAATAGCAAAGCTGAACAAGAAGCCTAAATACTTGTCACAATCGCTGGCCGAGACACGTCCCTAGGACTAGTATAAGCAAGCGAGAGTGAGGAACAAAGGAAACTAGGACACAAAGCTATAGATACACAAGACCCAGAACAGAGAACCACACGCTCTCCCCTTCTCTCTATCCTTTTTCTTTTTTTTCTCCTCTTTCTTCCTTTTTTTGATTTTTTCTCAACTAGGAGTACACAAGAAGCAACCACAAAAATTGGCAGCTCGATATAATGCATGGAGTGGCCCTAAAAAAACAAGCAGGGGATCTTAAAAGCGTGCAGGAACTTTGGGGCTTGAAAACTCAGTCTTGCAGGCCAAATTTCACAATTTTAGATCGGCCAAACCTGACAAAGTGGGGGAGAAGCGGATGTAGAATTTTCTGTAGATGTCCGTAGATATAAAATTTGTCTGATTTCGAGTCCGTATGCAAAAGTTATGGCCGTTTTACGGGAGGAGACACAGAATAGGTCTCTCTGCCACACAACTCATATATTCTACTAGGGCAAAAAATTTGAAGATAGGTTAAGTGCGGCTGACAAGGAGGCTAGTGATGCAGGGCGATTGACACAAGGCGGCTTGCGACCTATCTACACGGCTTGCGAAGCGGGTTATTAGCACAAGGCGGTTGCAAACCGAAACCGAGTAGAACCCGGTCTCTCAAGGTAGGCTCTTGCGCAATGCAACTGCTCGAACTAGATTCCATGAACATGACTCTAAACCAGCGACTAGACTTGATCTAGGACTCAAACTCAACAAAGCAAAGCTGAAATTAAACTTGCGAAGGCACAAAGGGGTTTGGACAGGGGAAAACACGGACTACGATGAAAACGATTTTTTTCGGTTTTTTCTGGACTCTAGGTAAAAGAAACAAAGATGGATAGATGGGAAACAGATAATACCTATCGGGCAACCTGTGCTCTGATACCATTTGATGCGAGACTAGGTGCTCGACCTTCCAATAGGTTTCATTTGGCGACGTGTGGACGTTCACGTTTTGAGGCTTCCGATCAGTAGATCGTCACCTCACACTCGCTACACCCGCGTGTCTTGTCGTTATCGTCACCTTCCGATAGGTTTGAAAGCTGAGTTCATATGCAATCTGGGCGACGATTTTAGTATGGACTGCTCCTAGAATCCAAGATGGACTCAAGCTCGATATGAATTGGGCCTCCAACTTGACTTAAACGCCTTTGCTGGCCTTGTCCGCCTCCTAGCCTCTCTCCAAGTGCTTCCTAGTCCTCTCCAAGGTTCCTAATCATAATTGAATCATTAGGTAGCAATCTATTCTCAAAGTCACCAAAAGAAGAACTTAGAAACAAGTTCGCCTAGAGATTCAATTGTCGTACCCGAGCTCTAGTAATTGGCCCTTGCATAACAACTTGAGGATTGTTGTAAGTATCCAAAGGAGTTATGTCCTCATCAAGCTAGCTGGTGCTCTGAGGCTGACATGTGGGTCCCACAGACCTGAGGTCCACTTGGCGGTGAAAGAAGCAAGGAAAAGGGCTGGAAGGAGCTTAATGTGAAATTTCATTTGACCACTCTCTCGAAGGCAATTGATGCAGGATTGGGGGGTCCCGATCTTTCGATAAGAGGAGGATAACTTTGATTAGGGGGAGGAGTCGACGTTAGAGGTCTGACTACAACTACCATTGGGGTGCTCCACCTTAGCAACCGGTACACGAACTCTGAATTGTTGCTGTTCTTGCTATGCCAAAAACAACCTTGAACTTTCTAGCAATCGAAGAATAAAGCAAGAATAAGTTGACAAGCAAATAGTTCACAGACGTTGCCAAAAAGATGAATCTGACACACACGAAATTGGGGTTCTGAATCAAGTATTTGGGTACGCAAGAATAAGGAAGTAGTAGAAGCTAAACTTGCATCTAAACAAAACCCAACCCTAAAAGTGGCAGCTAGGAGAACTTAAATATATGGAAGAACAACCAGGAATTGTGTGGGAGCAAACCCTAGCCTTGTGGAGCCCTAATAGGCTCTACTAGATACAAGGCCCAAGCTAAGTTGCTGTTCTAAACATTCTTCGGCTTATTGTGAGCATCACTGGTTGAATCCGATGGTGAGGCTAGACTCATCTGATAGTATAGGACGAGATCTTTCCAACAAGTACTCATATGCCGCCATTGCCCACTGGAGTAGAGAGTTTTGACTCATTCAATGCATTGTTGCCTAGAGGTTCGAACAGGTGGTATGATCTTTTAGTCCAAACATCCACTTTTGGCTCCTCCCGTATTCCTAGGAACAAGTAAATCATCAGAAGAATTTAGTAGAACCCAATTTGGAGAAGAACTTGTATGTATAGCTAGGAACGACTTTCCTGATAATTAAGTTTGTGAGCTCGAGCTCTAGTCCTTGGTCCTTGCTGTGCAATAAGTATGGTTGTATCATTGGAAGGGATGTCCTCATCATCTTTCCCTTCTTGTATTTGAGTCGTCCTTGACTCAAGCTCATCCTCTTCTGCCAAATATGGCTTCAAATCTGTAATATTAAATGTGGGGCTGACCCCAAAATCCACAGGTGGCTCAAGCTTGTATGCATTGTCATTAATCTTTTCTAGCACTTTGAAAGGACCATCAGCACTAGGCAGCAACTTAGACTTTCTCAAATCAGGAAACCTATCATTTCTCAAATATAGCTAAACCAAATCACCAGGCTCAAAAGTTACATGTTTCTTTTCATTGCTACCAACAACTTTATACTTAGCGTTCATGCGCTCTATGTTTTCTTAGTGGTTTCATACAATTTTAACATCAGTTCAGCACGTTGGTTAGCATCAAAGTTCACCCTCTCTGAAGTTGGAAGAGGCAAAAGATCAATTGAAGCACGAGGTACAAAACCATAAACAATATCAAAAGGGCATTTCTTAGTAGTAGAATTACAAGCATTCTTCCCACATTTTTATGTTCTTTTTAACCACAGCCCTAAGCATGGTAGACAAAGTTCTATTTACAACCTCGAATTGTACATTAGTTTAGGATGACAAGTAGTGGAAAATAAAAGTTTAGTCCCAACTTAGCCCACAAGGTTCTCCAAAATTGATTGAGGAATTTGGTGTTACAATAAGAAACTATCCTATTTGGCACACCATGCAAGCGAACAATCTCATGAAAGAACAAATCAGCAACATGGGTAGCGTCATCACTCTTATGACATGGTATGAAATGTGTCATCTTAGAAAATCTATTCACAACAACAAAGACACTATCCCTCCCCTTTTTTGTTCTAGGCAGTCCTAAAACAAAGTCCATAGAAATATCTTCCCAAGGTGCACTTGGAACAGGTAGAGACATATACAAACCGTGGAGATTAAGTCGAGACTTAGCGTGTTGGCTTTTTTTTAACAACGTCACTTTCAAAACATACCCTGTACTTGATAGGCTTGAATTATCATTAGTAAGGTCTTTGAGATAAGTGTCTCCATGATATTCATCAGATGATCCATATCCAATGTTGAATCCACTTTTCATGGTATTAACATTGCTAATGACCATGTAAGGTGCAGTTGCTGGGACTAGGAGTCGTGCCACTTGGGCATAGGCTTGGTTAGAGGCAGACTAATTGATTCTCTTCTCAACCAACAATTAGGCCATTAAGTCCAAGAGGAATATAATTCATCAAGAAAGAAACTCTAGTTTTCTTTTATTATTAACAAACATACAGATTGTCCAACACTGAAATTATCAAAATGAAACATTCATAAAATTCCAAGTCCATTTTCTATTTTCTTTCCTCTCTTATTACATGATTGCAAGGAACTGCAGTAAACAAAGGAAAGTGCTTGAACAAAGATACATTTGTTCTTGTGTGCCTTTGGATTAACATGAGACCTGACATACTCTGCATTTGCTTTATTAACCATGCTATGACAGATATATCCCTTTTGGTTCCTTGTGGCTAGATTGGTGTTGCGGTAACACTTCAATTGCGAATACCTCCTAGAGAAATGTTCTTCGTCCCTTTAGTAGTAACAACTAGCATTTTCTTTCCCTATCTTCTTCTTTCTACAGTTGATTGTCTGGCATTTGGTTTGGAACACTGTGTGCTACAAGGCTGCTGTTGACATCCATCCGACTGGTGAGTGCTTGAAAATGGAATAGAATACCATTGTATTGGCCTGATGTGTTCTCTTGATCGCGTTCAATTGGTACTATGGTTGTTGCGAGTCAAGCGGCTGAACTGTTACTGGTGGCATCGATGATGATTCGTTGCGGGAAATGCTTCGGCTTTAGAGAGTTGTTGGCAAACCAATGTTTCCATTTTGAGCACATGGTGGCAAAGTGTCCAGTGTCATGGTAATGATAACATGTGATATCTAATCGAACTCGAGGTATATCCTTTCAGATCTGCCCACTTGGATTTGAAGTTGGAGCTTGTCGGGAACCTTGGTCATTGTTGTGGGCTGTGTTGCCATCCTTTACCACATCTAGAGTTTGATTATGCTGAACATCAGTGGCATTTCGATTGTTGCTGCCGGTAGCCATGAGTTCACGACGGAGCTGGAAACTCTTCCGTTGAATCTTCGTAGCCTTGATTAGCAGCTCACTGTTTTGGCAATCTTTTGGCACATAATCTGTTCTTTCACACAGAAAACATGTGATCCTTCTTGTAGGACATTCGACTGATGGATGGTCTTCTTCACAATGAGGGCAGAGAACGGTACACAAGCTAGCAATATGTCCAATTTCTCCGCAACGGGTGCATGCCTTGAATTCCTTATGTTCCACAAGAGTATCTTCATCTTCCTCATTAGAGTCGTCATCAGAGGTTAGCTAGTCTAATAGCCCACTATCTGACTATATAGAGCCATGGCAGTGGAGATATTCAGTTAACTGACGTCCTACACAAAAGGTTCATCCTCTCAATCACTGAGGTACAGCCAACCTGTCCTTTGGTGAGAACTCTGTGACAGTGAAATTCCAATCCATGAAATCTTCTTCCATCACTATCGGTGCTTTGCTTTTCTTCATCTTAGGCTGCCATACTGTGGGATTCCCTGGATTAGTACAATCATGTGTCATCTATTCTTTGAGACTGTGTGGAACGTCTTTAGTCCTTGCATATGCCTTCTCAGGGCAGTTTCTTGCATAATGTCCCTGTTTACCACAAGTATTGCATACAGACCTTGCTTCCTTCATGCCTGACGGTGGCTTAGCTACACATGTCCCCTGAGAAGACGATGATACTATGACTTGCGTCATGGATGCTTGCACTGAAACAATCTGGCTTGGACTGTGATTTTGATGTTGCTGACATACTTGCAGTAGTGGTGGGGTAGGTAGCACATTGTTGTTGATTACATGCCGAATCAGCACAGTATTTTCTGCAGCGGGTGATTCACTTGTTTAGGAGGTTAAGGCATCACCGTCAAGGTTTCCGACTGTCGGCCTTTTTCCTTCGTCAGCCATTGTTTTAGGGAAACAAAGGGAAGGATAGATTAGAACTAAGGATAAGACTTTAAAAGATCCAATCTTTTATTGATATGATGTAGGTAGCATTTATTCTACAAGTTAATTAAACAAGCAACCTGGTATGGGCACATCATAAACGATGCAAGCCATACCATATACCCACAAGCAAAGGAACAGACGAAAAAGAAGATGCTACTACTCTTAGTTAGCTTAGGTTTCATCGAGGGGCTCTTCAGAATCTTCACTCCTTCTTGGGGCCTAGAGGGGAATCTTCCGAAATTGGCTCCTTAGCTTCCTTCACTCCGCTCGAGAATCCTGCTGTCTTCTGGAACTTCGATGGAGGGGCAGTGACTTCTTCTTCCTCTTCCTCTTCTTCTACTTGACATCTTGCCTTACAAGCTTCTAATCTTGCCTCAAGACCCTCAATCTTCTTGAACATATCATCCCAATATCCGTTGTAGCAAACTATTGCATCCACAAGCTTCTTGGCAAATCCGTCCATCTAAAACAAGTTGGAACCAAGGGAGGGATTAATAAACAGTTTACGAATAGCATAGGGGAAGAAGGAAAAAGGAGTTTCACAAATAGTTTTCTTTATAAAATATGTCCTTAGAGTTTATCCAGTTGGCTTATCCTACAGTCAAGATGGCTCTGATACCATTTGTCATGACCGGGAAAAATACCATTTTTCCCAATCGCTAGTGTATTAATCCATGTCCTAGGAAAAGCCGAGATACAGCGAAACAACATTGATACAAAAGTCACATCTTTATTAGATTGATAATATTTACATTATTACAAAGGTGCATAGGGCCTGACAACAAAAGAAAAATGAATACCAACGGAAAAGCGGGTCTACGGCTCCATCTTCACAAGCACTCAACTGGGGTATAAGTCAAAACTTCACCAAGGACTTCATCATCAAAGCTTTGCTTACTAAAGGGGGAAAGATTGAGCAAGAATGAGTACAACCATAGTACTCAGCAAGCCACATCATGGATATGCAGATTTAATGTGAGGGAGTACAAGGAACTGGTTTAATATGGCTATTTTGCAGCAAACAAGCCTTTTAAATCATTGTGGCAATCCAAGGCATTTGTAAAACACAAACCTATGTCTATCTCCAAAATTATTATCCAGGCCGCGAAAGCCACACAAACCTGCCTTAACCCAGGCCAACCAGACCAAACCAGGTCACCAGGCCTACCAGACTGGCCATCTATCAAATTTTAGACCAATAATCCATGGTTCCATTTTAATAGAGGAAACATCTAACTTGGGTACTGTAACGCCCAGAAATTCACCACCGAAATTCTGAATATTCATGTGTATAAAATCCCTGTCTAGGAAAAACAGGGTACACAACACCAAGTTGCCATACAGAGTGTGTCTTACAAATAGAATAAAATTGTCTTACATAAATGGAGTGGTAAAGATAAATAATGCTTATATACAGCTAGCTAAGCGAAAGCTTCCAATCCACAGGCATCTTGACGACGGAGCCAGCCTAGTCCTCCAATTGCTCCTCATCAGACCCGTACTCCACCACTGAGAGAGGGAAAAGGAGCAAGACTGAGTACCACCCACAGTACTCAACAAATCACACCCACAAATATGCATAATGCAAAGGGGGCAAGGATAGGCTGGAGGTTCATTTGCATAAAAGCAGTTGTAAACAGTAGTAGTTTGTAAATGGTAAAAAGGTTGACTAATTGATCAATATTAATCCTCCACTGATCAACGTTACACCACGTTAATCAGGCCCAACCATCCATCTAAACTCTACCAGTTCCATTAAGTCTAGTTAATTAAGGGTGAGACTAATCATGGTGAGTCTTGACCAATCACCCTTATCCACGGGCGCAGCTATTCAAATAGATTTAACTCTGATCAAAGGTGTACAACTGTACCCACCAGACACAGCCCCACACACATTCCTGTGCGCTGATGTGTCACCACGACACCCCATGAGAGGCTGTGACAGGACCGTTCACGCAACCTCTCCCTAACCATCCACACTGCGCTGAGGTTGCACCTACCGATAGGGCACATCATATCGGCCAGGCTACCCCCCTTGCACTACAATGGATTCAGAAGCCGATCAACCCATCCTCGGGCTGACCCAACTCCATCACGCCCATTCTCACCATCGGTGCCTAGGAAAGGGAGAAGGGACGTTACAAGCCCAGCCGTTGCCCACGCTGGCTTGTGGAAAGTATGATTAATTGCCCAAGGGATTCCCGTGAACCAGTCCTTAATTGCCATGGGTGCGACCAACAAAACCATGCACCTACAGCCCACCATTTAGGTCAAATTTTATTAATTTAACATTAACATATCCAAAATTCTATTTTCCGACATTGAGTCGAATCAAGAATGTAAATGTTAATATTTAATTCCCAGGTGAACTAATAGTTTCTAAGCATGGCTAAGCATCCTAAGAATAGTATTCTAATCATGTTGTTACCTAGGTGACAAGGGACAAGGTTCAAATACTAAGGCGTAGTCCTATCTATATAAAGGTTATAATCCATACCACATGAAATAATAAAAACGTGTAGGTTTATATGATAAACAAAGAATTTTAGCAAAAAGTAGGTGCAAAATGATGAAGATTACAGTGTGACTTGCCTTGCTCTGGCTCGACGTACTGGGCTACGACCTTGTAGTACACGGGACGATCGATAGCGTCGGATTCTATAACAGACAATGCACAAACAATTAAAAACAGTACATGAGGGAAGCTAAACATGAGCTGAAAATAATTTTAATGAATTCTTGGCATTTTTCTGGATTTAGTGAAATTTGAATGGATTTAATCGGAGTTCGTATGAATTAGTTATGAATTTTTGAAGTTTTACTTTGATTTCCAATGTAAAATCAATTATTAAGCGATTTATTGCGCAATTAAATGAATTAATGTGTCACTGGACCATGGGGAGCCGGCGCCGACAGGCGGGACCCATGGGTCAGTAGCGCAAGAGGACAGTGCACGGTGGACGTAGTCCACGCGCGTGCGGTGATCGCGGCATAAGTACATGAGCGGCCCTGATCTGCCAAGACAGATTGGATGACTCAAACCTAGTCAGGAACGAGACCTGCCGGCAAGCGGCGCGGCAACGGTGCACACGGCCCAATGGTCATTGCCGGTGACCATCCGACGCGGTAGAAGGCAGCGGCGAGCGGCGAAGGAGGTGAGAAATGCGGCCGAGTGCTCACCGAGGGCTCGCGGCGACTGGAGTGTGGCGAACGACGGCAAACAGAGGGAGTTGGCAGTGGCCGAGGTTCGGGATGGTGACACTGACTGGGTTCTGACAGTGCAGAGGAGCGACGGAGACAGAAATGTGATATGGGAGGACCTGGGGAAGATGTTGAATGTGTTAGGAGGAAAAAGACTGGGTGGGTTGACGGAAATCTGCGGCTAACTGTCGGTGGAGAGGCTTACCGAAAGGGAATGACGGAGAGAATGGAGTTCCGGCGGGATTCCGAGACGGCCGATTGCAGAATAGGATGGAGCCCAGTGCGGCGAAGCTACCGAGCACGAGCGTGGTAGTCGGCGACGGCTGTAGCGATGGCGGCGTGTGACTAGAGTCGGCGGAGCGCGGCGGCAATTCGGGAGCTCAGCACAAAGGAAGTTTGGGTACTCGGCAGGCATATGCAACTGAGGGGAAAATGAGAGCGGAGCATGGGGAGGGTCTATATATACTCGGCTAGGGGAGTTCGTGGCCTACTTTCACGGGATTGAGGGCGGTGGCCACGATGGCTAGTGGGCGCAATTCAACCGTGGTCGTGGGCGAGAGGGGTGGAGAAGGTGGGGGAAATGGGCAGGGACTCGGTCCGCGGCGTTTGAATCAAGGGCCGAGGCGTGTGGGAGCGGGAACGGCGTAATCCGATAGATGGGGCGGCTCGATCCCCTCCGGCTGAGTCGGCCAGAGGTTGGGGACGATGCTGACATGTGGAACCCTAGGCCCATGTGTCAACGAGAGGGGTGAGGGGAGCGGCTCGGGGAGAGCGGCTGACAGGTGGACCTCAGCTGGCCGTGAGAGAGGGTGAGGAATGCACAGGCGTGCAGGCCATGCAAGCAGGCCGGCACAATACTGGGCCGGCAGCCTAGCGGGAGGGAAAAGAAAAGAAAAAGAAATAGAAAAGGAAAAGGATTTCCAGTGCTCTTTTAATCCCGATAAGAGTTTTTGATTTATTAAAAATAATTCCAGTGCTCTAAAAATTCTAATAAAAATCCTATTAATGTATTTTGGCAAGAGGAATATAAGAAAAATATTCCCAGCCATGATAATTTATTATTTTGTATTTTCACATTTAATTAATTTATTTGGATGATTTAAATTGTTTTCTTGGGACATTTTCTTAGGTATATTTTGTGTGGCTATATTTAAGGGGAAACTCGGGGTGTGACAAACCTACCCCTTAAATGGAATCTCGTCCTCGAGATTCGGACGTGCTGGCGAAGAGGTGTGTGTGGATAGGCAGACTTTAGTTCATTCTCTCGCTCCCATGTGGCTTCTTCCTCTGAATGGTGGCTCCACTGTACCTTGCAGAACCTAATCACCCAGCTTCGGGTGTTCCTTTCACTGATCTCCAAGATCCAAATTGGCTTTTCCACATAGGTGAGGTCTTCCTGGATCTCAATCTACTCCAGATCAGCCTGTTGTACTGGTATCCTCAGACATTTCTTTAGTTGTGACATGTGGAACACGTTGTGTATACCTGCCATTGAAGTTGGGAGGCCCAACTGGTATGCAACCTCGCCTTTACGAGCTAGCACTTGGTAGGGTCCCACGAAACGAGGTGCTAGCTTCCCTTTAGTTTGAAACCTATGTACTCCTCGGAGTGGTGTGACACAAAGATACACATAGTCTCCTTCCTCGAAACTTAGATCTCTGCGACGGTTGTCGGCGTAACTCTTCTGTCTGGACTGAGCTGTCTTTAAGCGCTCCTGTATTATGGTCACTTTTTGTTCCGCCTCTTTGAGTGCGTCAGTTCTAAATACCTGGCATTCACCTGTCTGATCCCAGAAAAGGGGTGTAGGGCACTTCCTGCCATACAAAGCTTCGAACGGTGCCATCTGCAAGCTGGCTTAGTAACTGTTGTTGTACGAGAACTCCGCGTAGGGTAAGCTCTTATCCCATGTCCCTCCGAAGTCCAACGCACAAGCCCTTAGCATAGCCTCCAATATCTGATTGACTCTTTCAGTTTGACCATCGGTTTGTGGATGATAAGCTGTGCTAAAGTTTAGTCGAGTTCCCAGTTCTACTTGTAACTTCTGCCAAAACATGGAAGTGAACTGGCTACCACGGTTGGATACAATCCTCTTGGGTACTCCGTGTAAACACATTATGCGAGCCATATAAAGTTCTGCCAGTCTTTTACCCGAATATGTTGTATGCACGGGGATGAAATGAGCAACCTTGGTGAGTTGGTCAATGATCACCTAGATTGAGTCATATCCTGAAGATGTGCGGGGCAAACCAGTGATGAAGTCCATCCCGATCTCTTCCCAGTTCCACTTTGGGACTCTGAGCGGCTGTAATAGTCCGGTAGGCCGTTGTTGTTCTGCTTTGACTCGCTGGCACACATCACAAAGTGCCACGAATTCTTTGATTTCCCTTCTCATGCTGGCCCACCAAAACTTTGTTTTGAGATCTTGGTACAATTTAGTGCTTCCGGGATGAATAGAGTACTGCGTCTCATGAGCTTCCCGGAGGATTAATTCTTTGAGTTCCTTGTTTTCTGGGACACACAATCGTTCACACATCCATACTGTCCCGTTCTCGTCTTCCGTGAATCCTTGGGCCTTTCCAACTCTCATGTTTTTCTTGAGTTCTTTAATCTCTGGATCATTCGCTTGGGCCTCATGAACTTGATCGAAGAGTGTGGGCTGGGCCTCTAGGGCTGCCACGAATCCATGATCGACAATGCCCAGATTCAAGTGTTCAAATTCCTATTGCATTTCCTTGCACAATGTCTCTGCTCGAGCAGTGTTGCAGTAATTTTTCCTACTCAAAGCGTCTACCACGACATTGGCTTTTCCCGGGTGGTAGTGTATTCCCACATCATAATCTTTAATCTATTCTAGCTACCTTCTTTGACGGAGGTTCAGGTTAGGCTGGGTAAATATGTATTTCAGGCTCTTGTGGTCCGTGTAAATTTCGCTGTAGTTACCGATGAGGTAATGACGCAAAATCTTCAAAGCATGGACCACTGCAGCCAATTCCAGGTCATGTGTCGGATAGTTGCCCTCATGGGGGCATAACTAGCGCGATGCGTAGGCTACCACTCTACCTTCTTGCATCAACACGCATCCTAGCCCTTGACGAGATGCATCACAATACACCTGGAAGTCTTTCTTGGGATCTGGCAAGACCAAGACCGATGCCGAAACTAACTTCCTTTTGAGTTCTTTGAAGTTGCAGTTGCACTTGGCTGTCCAGACAAACTTTACATCTTTCTTCAACAATTGAGTCATGGGTCTCGCAATCTTTGAGAAGTTCTCGATGAACTGGAGGTAATACCCCGCAAGTCCGAGAAAACTCCGCACTTGTGTCACTATCTTGGGCGGTTTCCAATTGGTAACAGACTCCACGTTCGCTGGATCCACAGCAACTCCCTGGGCGGTGATGATGTGTCAGAGGAACTGCACTTCTGAGAAGTCGCATTTGCTAAACTTGGCATATAACTGGTGCTCTCTCAACTTCTCAAGAACCAAACGGAGATGTTGTTCATGCTCTTCTGTTGATTTCGAGTAGATCAGGATATCGTCAATGAAAACCACCACAAACTTATCCAGAAACTCCATGAACACCTTGTTTATCAGATTCATGAAGAAGGCCGGTGCATTTGTCAGTCCGAAGGACATAACAGTGCACTCATACAACCCATACCGAGTGGTGAAGGTTGTTTTCGGGATATCCTCCTCTCGGATCCTCAGCTGTTAGTAGCCTGATCGTAGGTCTATCTTGGAGAAGATGGTGGCGCCCTCCAATTGATCGAAAAGATCATCAATCCTTGGCAAGGGGTACTTGTTTTTGATGGTGACGTCATTTAGTGCACGATAGTCCACGCACATCCGCTTTGTTTTGTCTTTCTTTTCCATGAAGATGACTGGTGCACCCCAAGGTGATATCCTTGGTCGGATGTAACCCTTCTGTAGTAGGTCGTCGACTTGCTTCTTGACTTCTACCATCTCATTCGGTGCCATTCTATACGGCCTTTTGTATATCGGTGCTATCCCTGGTGCCAAATCGATTCTAAACTCGATTTTCCTCTCTGGTGGCATCCCTGGTAGATCTTTCGAAAACACATCCGGGTATTCCGTCACTATCAGAATTTCCTCTATTTTCTGATCAGGCTTCTTCCCACTTTCCGGCTCTTGCTCTGCTGCGACCTGATTTAAGCTTGCTTCCTATCTCTGTGGCACCAGTGACTTGAAGGTAACTGTCTTTCCTTCCGAACTGGTCACTATAACAGTGCGGTCGGCGTAGTTGATCACTCCTTTGTGTTAGGTCAACCAATCCATTCCTAGGATAACATCTAGGTCTTCGGATTCTAGGAGGATGAGATTGGCTAGAAAGGGTGATCCTTGGATTTCTAGGCTCACTGAAGGGCTATAGTGAGTTGTGGTCATGCGGTTCCCTGGGGTGTGAACCCGCATGGGGATCTTAAGTTCTACTACTTTAATCCCATGTGTTCCCACAAATTTCTTGGATATGAAAGAATGCATTGCACCAGAATCAAAAAGTACGGTTGCAGGTATTGAGTTCACAAGGAATGTACCCAGTACTACCTCCGGTGCAGCCTGCGCATCTCCCGTGGAGACGTGATTAACATGGCCCTTTATCACTTGCTGGTTGGTGTTGGGGTTCTGGGGAGCTGCAGGCCTAGGTCCCATGCGTTTTGGCTTCGGGCACTTGTCGGCAAAGTGGCCCGGTTCATTGCAGTTGAAGCAGATGAGGGCCTTGCCCCCGCTATCTTTCCGTGGCTGACTCTACTGCACTGGTGCCATTGGTGGCCATGGAGCGTTATGACGGTTGTGCTGCCCGCTGTTGCTACTGTTGCCTCCGAAGTGCCCTGGTTGGAACGGACGCTACTGGCGGACGATCATGATTGAAGGTCCACCCTGATGCCCCAGCATCACCCGTGGCCTCTGGTGCTGCGCCTGGTGAGCTCGGAACTGGGCCGCTTTTCTCTTGTGGTCCATCTTGTTGCACTGATTTTCCTGGCAGATCGCCTTATCCACCAGTTTCTCAAAGTATGGATAGTCACTTGAGAGGAGCTGGTTAGTTAGCTCGTCATCTAGTCCGTCCAGGAACTTCTCCTGTCTCTCCGCATTGGTGTGGACATCCTTTGGCGCGTAGCGTGCCAAATGGTTGAAGTCGTGGAGGTACTCCGTGACAGTCCTATTTCCCTGCACCAATTCCCTAAACTCCCTCTTCTTCTGTGCCATGATTCCTGCCGGAATTTGAGACTTCCGGAAGTTGTGGTAGAATTCAGCCCAGGTGACTTCGGCGATAGCAGTGCAGGTCACAAGGAAATTGTCCCACCAAGCCAATGTGGGACCTTGGAGGTGGTGGGTTGCAAAAACGACCTTTTCTTAATCGTTGCACTGGAGAAGATTGAGCTTCTTCTCGATTGCCAACAGCTAGTCGTTGGCGTCCATAGGGTTGGCGGTGCTAGAGAAGGTTGGTGGCCTGACCCTCAAGAACTCAGGCAACTTTGACTGAGGAGCGATGGCCGGGATGTGAGGTTGCTAGTGTTGCTGCTGTAGATTGTTTTGCTGCATCTGCTGCATCATAATTGCCAACATCTGGTTCTGGTTGGCCAGGACTTGTGCAAGTGTCGGGTTTTTCGGTAGCGGAGGTGGCATGTGATTGGGAGCTCCGGGGTTCTAGGGTGCTCCATCCTACTGGTTGGTAGCGCTGGTGTCACTGGCAGCACGATTACCATTCCTTGTATTCACCATCTGAAGGGGATAGCAATGGAAGGGAAGGAGAAAAACAGGGGATCAGAAACTAGAGTGATAGTTAAGTGCCTGGATTAAATTAACTGAAATTCATATTTGGAAACATAACAAAATCAATTCAACTCCTAATTGAGGTAGCCATACCACAACAGACGGTATGCCACCACCTAACCCCAAGCAAACATCCTAACATTACAACTACTCATGAAATCAAACTAAGGAAAATGATGAAAACTAAGGATGGCACATCTAGTGCTCTGAACGCCTCCTGCGGTCGTCCGAATTGTATTCCGGCTCCTGCTCGTCGCCCACCTCATCATCGGTGCAGCTCCTAGATCCGCTCACATAATCCACACTACCGTGAGCTGAGGAACTAGCCACACTGCATGTGCAGGATCCGCTGAAGGAGCTGCTGTCGTCGGTGGAAGTGAAGCCCCCGTGGATGCTGGTGCCTCCCAGAGAGCTGCCGTCGCTTAATGACGTGCTGATCATGCTGCCTGTCGGTGCTGGTGCCAGTGCTGGAGTTGGAGCGGGCACTGGCCCTAGAGTTGGAGGGTGCTGGTGGTGGTGCATGTGGCCCATTCCTGGGGGCCAACTGAACCCGCACTGGAGGAAGGGTCCACTTCCTCGGGGTCAGTCGAATCCTGGCCCCACTGGGTGGCGGCTGTCCCTTCAACTCCGCAACCTCCTTCTTCAGACGGTCGACCTGGTTCTGGAGACCAATGATGGTCATCCGGTTGGTGTCCTCCCGGTCGTGGGCTACCCGCACCTAGTTGGCGTGCATGTAGTCCATGGCCCACATCGCCTGCCTCATGTGGACGATGGTGGTGTCGTTCTCATCGACAGCTGGCTGGAAGGTGCTGTAGACCTGGTAGTGAGTCCGACTGGGGAGGTAGCGATAGGTGGTGGTGCGGAGAGTAGAGTGGTGCCTCTGGCGTAGCTCTCCGATCAGACAGAAAGCCTCCTCCTGGCAAGCGTGATTGTAGGTACGCCCACCAATCTCGACCTCCATGGCTGGTAGGAGATATAGTTCGCCTGGTAGCTCCAAGCGAACACGGTGTGGGAGCTCACCTTCCATGGGCTCCACTACAGTATACTCTGGGGCGTGGCTGTACCCCAAAGTGAAACTCATCATACGAAGCTCCTCCACAAATCCGCCCATGTCCATACCACGTTGGTTGGGAAGACTGTCCATCTATAGAAGGCAAGGAGGGAGAATCAATGTATGCTCAGATCCAAATAAGTGAACAGTAAATAATTTGAAAATAAACAACCATTTTATGCATGAAAGAGTTTGTATGTAAACTTCAGACCGACGGATTTATACAGTAGAACCAAATAGTACTGAATAAATTTTAAATAATAAATGCAAAACCAATAGGAATATTTTACGCATGCCTTGAATCACCCCGATTAACCAACGTTTTCCCCAAAATATGGACTCCTATGCCATAACCCTTGAATAAAATTTCCACCCCAAACTTGACCAGACTCGAAAATTTCAATCAAATAAAAGGTCAAGATTTTATCCCAATCTGAGAACAAATTTCTGCTTTTCCCAAAACAACTCAAGTGCAAGAAGCATATGCAAATGAGAATTTCAGAGGGCTCTTAGGGTTTTCATTTGGCTGGTCCTACGATCAAGCTTGGCTCTGATACCAACTTGTAACGCCCAGAAATTCACCACCAAAATTCTGAACATTCATGTGTATAAAATCCCTGTCCAAGAAAAACAGGGTACACAACACCAAGTTGCCATACAGAGTGCATCTTACAAACAGAATAAAATTGTCTTACATAAATGCAGCGGTAAAGATAAATATACAGCTAACCAAGCAAAAGCTTCCAATCCATAGGCATCTTGACGACGGAGCTAGCCTAGTCCTCCAGTTGCTCCTCATCAGACCCGTACTCCACACTGAGAGGGGAAAGGAGCAAACTGAGTACACCCACAGTACTCAACAAATCACCCCCACAAATATGCACAATGCAAAGGGGGCAAGGATAGGCTGGAGGTTCATTTGCATAAAAGCAGTTGTAAACAGTGGTAGTTCACAAATAGTAAAAAGGTTGATTAATTAATCAATATTAATCCTCCACTGATCAACGTTAATTAATAAGGGTGAGACTAATCAGTGGAATCTTGACCAATTGCCCTTATCCGCGGGCGCAACTATTCGAATAGATTTAACTCTGATCAGAGGTATACAACTGTACCCACAAGACACAGCCCCACACACGTTCCTGTGCGCGACGTGTCACCACGACACCCCGCGAGAGGCTGTGACAGGACCGTTCACACAACCTCTCCCTAACCATCCACACCACACTAAGGTTGCACCTACCGACGGGGCACACCATATCGGCCAGGCTACCCCCCTTGCACCACAATGGATCCGAAAGCCAATAAACCCATCCCGGGCGACCAACTCCATCACGCCCATTCTCACCATCGGTGCCTAGGAGAGGGAGAATGGACGCTACAGGCCCAGCCGTTGCCCACGCTGGCTTGTAGAAAGTACGATTAATTGCCTAAGGGGTTCCTGTGAACTGGTCCTTAATTGCCATGGGTGCGACCAACAAAACCATGCACCCACAGCCCACCATTTAAGTCAAATTTTAGTAATTTAACATTAACATATCCAAAGTTCTATTTTCCGACATTGAGTCGAACCAAGAATGTAAATATTAATATTTAATTCCCAGGTGAACTAATAGTTTGTAAGCATGGCTAAGCATCCTAAAAATAGTATTCTAATCATATTGTTACCCAGGTGACAAGGGACAAGGTTCAAATACTAAAGCGTAGTCCTATCTAGATAAAGGTTATAATCCATACCACATGAAATAATAAAAACGTGCAGGTTTATTTAAATAAACAAAGCATTTTAGCAAAAAGTAGGTGCAAAATGATCAAGATTACAATGTGACTTGCCTTGCTCCGGCTCGACGTACTGGGCTACGACCTCGTAGTACACAGGAGGATCGACGACATCAGATTCTATAACAGACAATGCGCAAACAATTAAAAACAGTACTTGAGGGTAGTCAAACATGAGTTGAAAGTATTTTTAATGAATTCTTGGAATTTTTCTAGATTTAATGAAATTTGAATGGACTTAATCAGAGTTCGTATGAATTAGTTATGAATTTTAGAAGTTTTACTGTGATTTCCAATGTAAAATCAATTATTAAGCGATTTATTGCGCAATTAAATGAACTAATGTGCCACTAGACCACAGGAAGCTGGCGCCAACAGGCGGGACCCACGGGTCAGTTGCGCAAGAGGACGGTGCACGGTGGACGCAGTCCACGCACGTGCGGCGACCATGGACATAGGTACATGAGCGGCCCCAATCTACCGAGACAAATCGGACGACTTAGACCTAGTCGGGAACGAGACCCGCTGGCATGCGGCACGGCAACGGTGCATGTGGCCCAATGGTCACCGCCGGCGACCATCCGACATGGTGGAAAGCAGCGGCGAGCGGCGAAGGAGGTGAGAAATGCAGCCGAGTGCTCACCGAGGGCTCAGGGCGACCGGAGTGCAGCGAACGACGGTGAATAGAGGGAGTTGGCGGCGGCCGAGGTCGGGATGGCAACGCCGACTAGGTTCCGGCGGCATAGAGGAGCGACGGAGACAAAAACGTGATACAGGAGGACCTGGGGAAGATGTTCAATGTGTTAGGAGGAAAAAGACCGAGTGGGTCAATGGAAATCTGTGGCCGACTGCTGGTGGAGAGGCTTACCGAAAGGGAATGACGGAGAGAATGTTGTTCCGGCAGGAATCCGAGACGGCCGACTGCACAATAGGACGTAGCTGGGTGCAGCGAAGCTACCGAGCATGAGCGCGGTAGTCAGCGATGACTGTAGCGATGGTAGCGTGCGACTGGAGTCAGCGGAGTGCGGCGGCGATTCGGGAGCTCGGCGCGAAGGAAGTTTAGATACTCGGCAGGCGTATGCAACGAGGGAAAATGAGAGCGGAGGCACGGGGAGGGGTCTATATTACATGGCTGGGGGAGTTCGTGGCCTACTTTCATGGGATTGAGGGCCGTGGCCATGACGGCTAGTGGGCGCGATTCAACCGTGGTCATGGGTGAGAGGGGCGGAGAGGTGGGGAAATGGGCGGGGACTCGGTCCGCAGCGTTTGAATCAAGGGCCAAGGCGCGTGGGAGCGGAAATGGCGTAATCCGACGGATGGGGCGGCTTGATCCCCTCCGGCTAAGTCGACCGGAGGTTGGGGACGATGCTTACATATGGGACCCCGGGCCCATGTGACAGCTAGAGGGGTGAGGGGAGCGGCACGGGGAGAGTGGCCGATAGTTGTGACTTGGCTGGCGGTGAGAGAGGGTGAGGGACGTGCGGGCGTGCAAGCCACGCAAGCAGGCCGGCACAATACTGGGCCGATGGCCCACGGGAGGGAAAAGAAAAGAAAAAGAGAATAAAAAAAAGAAAAGGATTTCTAGTGCTCTTTTAATCCCGATAAGAGTTTTTGATTTATTAAAAATACTTCCAGTGCTCTAACAATTCTAATAAAAATCCTGTTAATGTATTTTGGCAAGAGGAATATAAGAAAAATATTCTTAGCCATGATAATTTATTATTTTACATTTTCACATTAAATTAATTCATTTGGCCGATTTAAATTGTTTTCTTGGGATATTTTCTTAGGTATATTTTGTGTGGCTATATTTAAGGGGAAACTCGGGGTGTGACAGGTACATTGCACAGCTTGCCCATAACCGAGGACGTAACTATTTGAATAGTTCATACTCTAGCTAGAGATATACATCTTTACCCACAAGACACAATACTTGATTGCACGTCAGCAATGCACTCGCAATACCTAAAAGGTACCCGAAAATCTAAGATCGTGACGAAACCTTCCACTCGGCCCAATCCTAGATAAAAGGACCAACACCGACCCCCATCTACGGCCAGACCCCTGGGACAAGTAGACATGGTCGATGCCCTCGGCATCTCGGCCTCGGATCACCCCTAGTGACCTTCACTTGCTAGAGACGTCAGTCAACAACCAGACTTCACTCGCCTCAATCCTTGTTCCTTCGCCTAAGACTGATCTAAGCTTCAGGTTAAGCTTACCCATTAGAAATGTGGTAGTAAAGTTTATGCTTCGCCACAAAGGCCCAAAGACTGGTCCTTATATCGAGCAAGGTGCAACTAGCAGAACCCAACCGTGCACCTCAAGCCCAGCCGAAAACAGAATATTGAATAGAAGATTCATGTCCAGACAAACTAGCCATTTTTCGTACTTATCCAAAGAGACATAGTTGTTCCCAAAGTCTAGGTCATTGCAAAACAACTACATTGTTTCTAATTAAGAATGGCTAAGTATAACTAAAATAGCTAGTAGCATTGTTGGAAAAATAGCACATGTAGATTTAATTTATTCCATAATAAGTCATGACATTAACCACATAAGCTAGACGAATCATGTCACACAATCAAGACATGTATACAACGGAATAATACATGAATAGATCGAACACATAAAACATAATGAATACGTACCGACGATTCTGTTTAGGAGGAGAGCTCGGAGCAGAAGCACGCACTGCATGCACAACGTGCGGTACAGGATGGTGACGATGACGCGCAACGCCCGAATGTAGAGGAAGACAAGCCGTGGCGGACAAACAACGAGCAATCGCCCGGCTTGGCAAGGCGAGGCAAGCGAGCACGCACATGTGTATGTCAAGTTCTCTCCACCACACATTTCTCAAGTGGCTAGGAGAGCACTCACCCATTTAAGGAGGTCTCCCTCTCCTAGAATGACGTGGCTAGGTGCCTGATCTTCTGATAGGTTCAATTTGGCGACGTGAAGACATTCACGTTTTGAGGCTTCCGATCAGTGATTGTCACCTCGTAACCGCTACACCCACACATCTAGTTGTTATCAACCACGCTCTCACGTAGTCAACCTCACCATGAAGGTTTTAATCCCTACAAGGAATCGAAGAAACTCACAAGAACAAGGAAAAACGCAATCTGAATTGCAGATGAATGTTTAGTACACGAAGTTGGGGTTCTACAAACCGATCTAGACGGCGAAACTGCAATGGCAGAATAATCTAAGCAAAACCCGACTCTAAACGATGACAGCTACTGAATATATATGAGTTGGGACGTCCTAGGGTTAACCCTAGAGTGCACACCCCTTGACTTAGACCACGACACAATTACAAAGCCCAATGCCCAAAATAGACTCGGACTGGAAAAGGTATGTGTCTTGTTTCAATGATTCTAGATAGCTCAAGAGGAATTTTGACGTGGGACCAAAACCATCTGAAAGTAGACTCCATAAGCTTTCCAACAAGTACTCATGGGCCCTAAAAGTCCTTCTGGATCAGCGACTAGATCTGTTTGAAGTTGATGCCATTAGGAGGCCCGAATCCGAATTCAAAACGTGCAGAACTTCATCTCTTGCCTTCTATGGACCAAAAGTGATGTGGTGATGTAGGAGTACATTTGGGAAAGGTCTTGGTTTGGTCCCCAATCAACTTCTTTGATCATCCATGCGTTCCTTGCGCTCGGTCTCTTTTCCTGCACCCAAGCAAGTATCTCTACAAACAAGAACACACAAAACTCATGGTGCAGTAACGGCTGTTCAAATATATAACACATAAATCTTACGTAGAAAGCATGCACCTTTGGTTGATGAATACATAAGGTTGCTATGGTCATATCCGAGTCCTCATCATTCTCCCCTTCTTGATTGGAAACCGTCCGCGGTTTCACCTTGTCATTAAGCCTGATGAACATATCTTTATCTTTCACAACATAGGGTGGGTAGTGTTGTACATATGGTTGGATTTCTGAAATTTTTTAAACACAGAGAACACTTTGTGGTGTAGTGCAGCTCACAACACTCCCCTTCTTGCAAACCAACCTGCAACACATTTAAACAACTAGAGGAACTAGATAGAGAATTATTTATACTCATGCGGTCCTCTAGACAAGACATGTCATTATAAAAAGGAGGTATATTAAAATTCGAATAAATGTATACTCTATGCACATTATATTCTCCTTTATTATCATAATTGCCAATAACATGAAAAATCACATGAGAAGGACATGGCAAATCAGATCTAGCAAATAATTTCTTCTCTAAACAATTGAGTGGACAAAGATCATCAAATGAATATAGCCCCAAGTTTTTAAAGAAGATAGCAATCTAAGCTCTTCATTCCCGCTAGCAATGTGAACAACATGTCTAAAATCAACACATGGTGGTTCAACAATATTACTAACTTGTTCATTCACTAGTTGTGGCATGGATATAAGTGAAGCATTGCACAACTCTTCTTTATCACAAAAAATAGGAACCAAATCATCGTGTGACAAAGATAATTTAAGACACGATTCCACTAGTGATTGCTCTAAACTAACATGATTAGTGGACATATATAGCACATCAGAATTATCCATACCTTGAGTGAATGTAGCACTATTTCTGTTACCTTTGTTCTTATTTTCGAAAACTGTAGGTGCACTCTTAATTAAACCATCTTGAAACATGCATGGAACAACAGGTGGATCTTCTTTCTCTGTCTTTCTTCTTTTCCTTATTACCTTGGCTCTTCTCAGATATCTACAAAATGTCAGTGCCCAAAGCAATACATTTGTTTTGCAATAACTCAGATTTAGGTGAAGGCATCAAAACATTAGTATTATTATATTTATTTCTCAAAATCTCATGGTTTTTAATCTTTTCCCTCTCAAGATCATCTTTCAAAAATTCAGCAGTGGACATGGGTAGCAACTTAAATTTCTTGCCATTATGTGTGAAAGTGTACGTGTTGGTTCTACCACAGTGCACAACATCTCTATCATATCCCCAAGGTCTACCCAAAAGTAGAGAACATGCTTGCATTGGAACAACATCGAATATGGCACTATCATGATAATTGCCTACTAAAAACTCTACTTTCACAATTTTGCTTACCTTTAACTTACCGCAAGAATTGAATCATTGGATGTAATAAGGTAGAGGATGTGGTTGCATCGGCAATCCAAGCTTCTCGACAATATCTGAACTTGCCAAGTTGCTATAACTCTCGCTATCAATGATAATGCGACATGCTCGATTCATAACCAAAAACCTTGGTTGGAACAAATTGTGACATTGATTTTGCTCCGCTTTCTCCATTTGAGAACTTAGCACTCGTTGTACCAAAGTACTCTCATTATCCTGGAAAAGGTTAGTCACAAAAGAAGGGACAATGGGGGTTGCTTCTCTAAATGACACACTTTATTTTTGTAAGCAAAATTCTGGGATGGAGAAACAAATTTCTCTCGCATAAGTATTTTCATATAGTTCCAAGTTTGAGGCAATCTATCATGTGAAGTCGTTATTAAATTTTGCCACTATATTAAAGCATGAAAAGTCAAGACACTAGCAGCATTCTTAATCTTTCGTTTATCACACATATGACGATGAGAAAAATTTTTGTCAATCACAACTTCCCAACTCATGTATGCTTCCGCACCAAATCCATTATACAAAGGGGGAGATGACACAGTCTTACCTTCACTTGTCGAAGGTGATGTGGCAGCTATGGTAGGGCTCTCATCCAAATTCTTCGTCTCCTTTTCGTCCTTGGTGTGAACTGTGATAGTTAGTGGAAGACAAGAAGAAACAGTAGCTGGCTGCTGATGTCGTCTCAATTGTTCATATTCACTAAGGACACCTTTCGTGCTCTCAGCTATCGCTTGAAGGTCTTGTTGTATAGAGTACATGCTATGTCATCACATTCCTACCACTGTTAGTAGAAAACAGAAAATAACACAAAAGCGTTATCCCTATCAACTACTAGGTAGTGGACAGTGGAATCACACACTCTCAAGCAACCAAAAGCGTCTTACCGAACTCTTATGATATTCTTACCGATTGAAGCAGGTGGTACGACCGGAGAGGTGGGACGTTGATAGCGGTTAGTGTTGCGATTACTCGGATCAAATCTGTACTGATAAGAAGTTTGTGGATCTCGGGAGGCTCAAAAGTATGGTAGCAAGGATTAGCAAAAATTAATAACAGAATAGCAAAGCTGAATAAGTGTCCCAAATACTTGTAGATGTCGCTGGCCGAGACACATTCCTAGAACCAGCCTAACAAACGAGAGTAAGAAACAAAGGACTTAGGATAGCTCTCTCTCACGAAATCTCTCAAATATCTCAAAAGATCAGCAAAACAGTTCACTGAAAACAACTCTCTCTCAGCAAGCCTGCACACTTCTTTTGTTCCCTTTTGCTTATCACTTTTTTTACTTGATCTCTCTTTTTTCTTTCTTTTTTTTGATATATTTTTTCTCAACTAGGAACTCAAAAACAGCAAAACCTCAGGAAGCAGCAGCTCAAGCCGATGTAAGATGTGGCTTGGAGAGATTTGTGAGCGTGCTTTAAAACTCGTGCTAGAACTTCGGTGCTTGAAAACTCAGTCTTGCAGGCCAAATTTCGCTATTTTAGATCAGCTGAATCTAATAAAGTAAGGGAGAAGCGGATGTAAAATTTTCTGTAGATGTCCGTAGATATAAAATTTGCCCTATTTCGAGTCCGTATATAAAAGTTATGGCTATTTTAAGAAAGGTAGGGCGAACTAGAGTTTCGCGGCTCAACCCTGTTGCTCCGGCTAGAGTATAAGTGCCAATAGGTCAAGCGGGGCTGACAAGGAGGCTAGCGATACAGGGCGATTGACACAAGGCGGCTTGTGACCTATCTAAAAAGCCTTGCGAAAGCAGGTTAAAAGCTCAAGGCGGCTTGCAATCCGAAACCGAGTAGAACTCGATCTCTCAAGGCAGGCTCTCGCGCAACGCAACAGCTAGAACTAGAACCACGAACACGACTCTAAACCAGCGACCACTAACTTGACCTAGGACACAAACTCAACAAAGCGAAACTGAAATAAATTTTGGAAAGGCACAAAGGGGTTTAGACAAGGGATAAACCTAACACTACGAAGAACACGGTGGTAATAAATTTTTGGGTTTTCTGGACTCTACGTAAAAGAACAAAGATGGATAGATGGGAACAGATAATACCTATTGGGTAACCTATGCTCTGATACCACTTGATGTGGCTAGGTGCCTGATCTTCCGATAGGCTTGATTTGGCGACGTGAAGACGTTCACGATTTGAGGCTTCCGATCAGCAATTGTCATCTCGCAACCGCTACACTCACACGTCTAGTTGTTATCAACCACGCTCTCACATAGTCGACCTCACCACGAAGGTTTTAATCCCTGCAAGCAATCGAAGAAACTCACAAGAACAAGGAAGAACGCAATCTGAATTGCAGATAAATGTTTAGCACACGAAGTTGGGGTTCTACAAACCGATCTAGACGGCGAAACTGTAATGGCAGAATAATCTAAGCAAAACCCAACTCTAAACGATGACGGCTACTGAATATATATGAGTTGGGACGTCCTAGGGTTAACCCTAGAGCGTACACCCCTTGAGCTTAGCCCATGACACAATTACAAGGTCCAAGGCCCAAAACAGGCTTGGACTGGAAGAGGTACGTATCTTGTTTTGATGATTCCGGACAGCTTAGGAGGAATTTTAACGTGGGACCAAAACCATCTGAAAGTAGACTCCATAAACTTTCCAACAAGCACTCATGGGCCCTGAAAGTCCTTCTGGATTAGCAACTAGGTCCGTTTGAAGTTGATGCTGTTAGGAGGCCCGAATCCGAATCCAAAAGTGCAGAACTTCATCTCTTGCCTTCTATGGACCAAAAGTGACGTGGTAATGTAGGAGTAGACTTGAGCAAGGTCTTGGTTTGGTCCCCAATCAACTTCTTTGATCATCCATGCGTTCCTTACGCTCGGTCTCTTTCCCTTCACCCAAGCAAGTATCTCTGCAAACAAGAACACACAAAACTCATGGTGCAGTAACGGCTGTTGAGATATATAACACGTAAATCTTACATAGAAAGCATGCACATTTGGTTAATGAATACATAAGGTAGCTATGGTCATATCCGAGCTAGTGATGTCCTCATCATAGAATAAGCAAGGTGGTACTAAAGTTCACATGCATGCCTCCCATGAGATGGGCTTTTGAGATTTTTCTAGGAATTATTCTTCAATTAGGCCCTAGCCCCACTAATAATTCTAACAATCTCCCACCAAATCTCAAAGTCACACAGAGATTTGCCTTTTTTCAATATACTATTTTTATACTAGTGTTTCGATGGAGACCGGTTAAGGTTGAACATCCATCTAGATCTCCTAGCTACACTTACTCACAACTTGAACAATGGACTAAGACTAAAATTGTAAGTTTTGTGTGAGCAAGTTTCACTCAGAAACTTAACTGATACTAGGCCACCTGTTGGCTATCCCTCAGTTGGAGCGTATAAGTCAATACTTCTTGGTCTTTTCATGAGCTTCCTAGGAGATTTATCCAAAATCTCCATAGACTGCGGCTAACAATCAAGCTCATATAGGTGTGCTCTTTTAAGAATATTCTGCAGGATAGTATCTTTGCTATTTAAAGCCAACAGAACACATTAAGGCATAACCAACCTGCCTTGCAGCTTGTGAGAGTGTATGTATCTTCACTTAAAGAGGGTTAAAGGTACTCTCCTCCAATTAACTAATGGCTTGTTCTTCCTAGGTCCTATTTTACGGGATTTCCGATCACATAGGTTGGGTTATCACCATAGTATAACTCACATGGGTCTTATACTCATCTCCTTTGATGCATTATCTATCGCATTCCGTGATAATCCTTTAATAAAGGGATCTGCCAGGTTTCTAGATGTTTGAATATAATCCAATCTTATAACTCTAGAGTTCCTCAATTTCCTAACAGACTTCAATCGTCTCTTCACATGTCTTGACAATTTCATGTTATCCTTAGAAATATTCACTTTAGTAATGACAATTTGATTGTCACAGTTCGTAAGGATGGCCAGCACAGGCTTCTCAACCACAAATAGATCCATTAATAGATCACGTAGCCATTCTGCCTCAACAATAGTAGTGTCTAGTGCCATAAGCTCAGCTTCCATGGTTGACCTCATCAAGATAGTCTATTTTGCAAGACCTCCATGAAACAGCAGCATCACCTAGTGTGAAAACAAATCAACTAGTGGCTTTGATCTCATTGACATCAGAGCTCCAATTGGAATCACTATAGCCCTCTAATATCGACGGGTACCTAGTATAATGAAGTCCAAGGTTTCTAGTACCCTTTAGATAGCGCATAACTCGCTCAAGAGCACGCCAATGATCATCTCCCGGGTTAGAAATAAATTGGCTCAATTTGCTCACAGCAAAGAAGATATTATGTCTAGTCGTGTTAGCTAGATACATAAGTGAGCTAGTTGTCTAAGAATATTCTAATTGATTCCTAACTATTCTCTTGTTCTTGCGAAGCAACAAGCTAGGATCATAAAGTGTTGGAGAAAGCTTGCTATCAATGTAACCAAAACGGTTCAAGACCTTTTCCACATAATGGGTTTACATGAGTGTAATCCTATTCTCACCTCTTATTAGCTTGATGATCAAGATAACATTAGCTACTCCCAAATCCTTCATATCGAAATTCTAGGATAGAAATGATTTGACCTCATTTATCACATCAATATTTGTCCCAAAAATTAGTAAGTCATCGATATACAAGCATCGAATAACTCCCTCACCCTCACCATAGCAATAGTATACATATTTATCTGCCTCATTGACTAAAAGCCTATAAATGTTAGTGTTCTATCAAATTTCTTATGCCACTGCTTAGGAGCTTGTTTCATACCATACAAAGATTTCAATAACTTTAGCACCTTGCCTTCTTGACCTTTTACTACAAACCCATCAGGCTGTTCCATGTAAATTTTCTTATTCAGCTCTCCATTAAGAAAAGCTGTCATAACATCCATCTGATGAATGAAAAGACCATGTTAGCCACCCAAAGAGAGTAGTATTCGAATTGTGCTCAGTCTAGCAATAGGTGAGTAAGTGTCAAATAAATCTGCACCTTCTTTCTGAGTATAGCCTTTGGCTACAAGCCGAGCCTTGTACTTTTCAATAGTACCATTAGGTCTAAACTTCTTCTTGAACACCCACTTACAACCCACAGGTTTGCACCCATAAGGTCACTCTGTCAACTCCTAAGTCCCGTTAGCGATAATGGAATCCATTTCACTATGGACAATCTCCTTTCAGTAGTCTGCATTAAGAGATGCATAAGCTTCTAAAAGAGACTTAGGAGTGTCATCCACGAGATACACAATGAAAACATCACCAAAGAATTTAGCTATCCTTTGTCTCTTGCTCCTCCTAGCAGCTTCACTATCATCCTCCTCAGTAATAGATTTATGTAGGTGTTCAAATTGTTCAGGTGGTGTGATTGAACTAGGAAGTATTTCAGAAGGTTGAGTACAAATGTTATGCGTATCCTTCATTGGAAAAATGCTCTCAAAGAATGTAGCATCATGAGACTCCATAATTGTACCTAACATGCATGTCACGTACCTCAGATTTAACTATTAAAAATCTATAGGCAATGTTATGGTGATCATATCCCAAAAAGACACAATCCACAGTCTTAGGCCTAAGCTTGCGCTTTTTCGTTACTGATACATTGACTTTTGCATATTCACTCATGTATAATTCCATATTCCTCACAGAATAAGTCAAATTCATTTGAGAAAAACTCTCCACCATGATCTGATCTAAGTGTTTTTATCTTTTTGTTAAGTTGGTTTTCAACTTCTGCCTTATAAATCTTAAAATAGTCTAGAGCCCCATCTTTCGTTTTCAACAAGTACACATAACAGAATCTAGTAGCATCATTAATCAAAATCATGAAATATCGTATTCCACCCTTCGTCAACACCCCATTCATTTTACAAAGATCTGAATATCGCAGTTCTAGTGGTGCCAAGTTTCTCTCCTCGGTAGCCTTATGAGGCTTATGAGGTTGCTTTGATTACACATAACTATGACACTTAGAACCTTTAACAATGGAAAATTTTGAAATTAAATTCATACTAAAAAGCCAAGATATCAAACCAAAATTAATATGACATAAACGTGAATGCCAAACATTGGCCTCATCATCCACATTGTCACAAATATGGTTTACAGATTTATCGCTGAAATCAGTAAGGAAAAAAGGGAACAAGCCTCCGCACTCATAGCCTTTACCAATAAAATATCTATGTTTAGACACGACTACTTTATTACTCAAACACCAAGTTAAACCCATCTCTACATAAACGGGCACCACTAATAAGATTCTTGTTGATATTAGGGATATGTTGCACGTTCCTCAGCTGCACGACCTTTTCCAAAGTAAACTTCAGATCTACCGTATCAATACCACGAACAGTAGCATGCGATCTATTCCCCATTAGGACGGAGGAATCTCGAGTGACCTGATAAGAAGAAAACAACAAGATGTCAGCACAAACATGTACATTGGCCTCCCGTATCAACCCACCAATTAGTAGACTGAGTAACTAAAAGAACAGTAGGTAAATTACCATACCCGGTCCCATCTCCAATGTTGCCAATGGTCACATTGATAGATTTAGAAGTCTGTCCTGTAGGTGCCTTTATTCCCTTGCGTTATGGACACTTCTTGGCCAAGTGACCAGGTAAGCTACATATATGGCAAGTTCTTTCCTACTAATTGTTGTTGTTATTCTTATTTTTCTTGAAGTTGATGCTCTGATGGGCTTTGACAGATTGTCCTTTGTTCTTGTTTGATGGCTTCTACACCACATTGGCGCTAGACTGCCCACCATTGCCTTTAGTCGCAACGTCCTTTTCCCAAGCTTTCTCCTCAATATCAAGAGAAGTAATGAGACCTTCAACGGAGTACTCCTCTCTTGTGTTTTAGCGCAGTACAGAAACTTCTCAATGAAGGAGATAGTTTCACAATAATGCACACAGCCATAAACTTATCGAGTAGGACATACTTCAAGAGTTTGAGTTCCTTAGGGATAGTCTGTATGTCGCGAGCCTAATCGACCATAGAACGGTTATCAACCATCTTGTAATCGTGGAACTGCTCTATAACATATATATCATTGCTAGCATTAGTAGCACCGAATTTGGTATTCAGTGCATCCCACAACTCCTTAGCGTTTTGCATATACACCTCGACTAAACGATCACCAAGAACGCTAAGAATGCATTCCACAAAGATAGTATTGACTTCCTCTAATTCTTTCTGATGTTCAGCAGTAAGAACTTCTTCAGGTTTGCCAGTACTAACCCAGAACACTTTCATAGCCATCAGCTACAAAGTGATCTTAATCTACCCTCTCTTAAAGTACACACCGGAGAATTTATCCGACCTCAGTGCATTGACAAATCCAACTATAGTGCCTATAATAAGCCTTTTGATTGTTGAAAAATAAGCACATATAGATTTAATTTATTCCATAAATAAATCATGCCATTAACTACATAAGCTAGCAAAATCATCTCACACAATCTAGACATATAGGCAGCAAAATAATACATAAATAGATTGAACACAAAAAACATGATGAATACGTACCGACGATTTTGTTCAGGAGAAGAGCTCAAAGCAGTAGCATGCACCGCACGTAAAATGTGGGGATACCCGGTTTGAGTATGGTATCCTAAAACCACCCGCGATCGTCCAGGATTTCGATCGCACACAAATTGATACATAGAACTACTTTGTTTACATAACACTAGATTTTACACAAATATATTGCATAAAGCATAATATGACACATTTTAGGGACCGGCAGGCCAAATTTATAACACACCTAACCTACAAGCAAAAGATCCATGCACAAAAACCAACAGACCACCACAGGCATGTCTAAGAGCAGAAAAACCACATTTTATGTAAAGACCTAAAAATAGACTAAAACCACAGACCTAGAACTAGACCTAAAACTCCTTCCTACAAGGCGTCCAGAAAAACCACATCCAGAAAAAACATATAGAAAATCTTCTCATTCCTGCGCTTCCTCGACGAAGAACTGATCCTTTGAACCACTTTTTATGCAAGAGATGAGTACCAAGATACCTAACAAACCACGTCCAGAACAATTCAAATAAAATATATGCAAGGTGTACAAGGACATAGGGTTTATCAAGGAAAGCTTCATAACAAGACTATTTATATAGTTTTCCCCTACTTTCATAATTATTTTATTTGTAAACATTTACAAATCTGTAGTTTAAAACAGTAGCAATATTAATTCACTATCATACTCATCTTAATCATGTTTACATTTTAATTATAAAATCTACTCGTACCATGAGAAATAGGATTCACTCCATGACATATCTTCTTTACGGCCCATTCGAATGATTTAAAGACTCATCTCTGTAGACTGCCCAGCTTTACCAACACAATGTCAATAGTTTGCAAGGCTGAGGACCACAGAGCCATTCAAGAGTCCCACTTACTACTAGTTACTGCCTGGTAGGATATAGATCCGTCCTTGCAGTTAGGCAAGCAAGGCATAGAACTGTCACTGCTTTCACAGGTTCCACTATTATGGATCATGTCAACCTGGCCGAAGCTCCTTCCACATATCCACCCCTACCTGCTCATAGAGCCACCCAACATAGAGCCACCTCATAGTCTTTCATATAGTGGAACAATGCATTAGGCTATATCCGATTACTCGGTCCTGTCGATGGACGTAAATTACATCACTTTCCATGGCATAGGCCCGTGCATATCTCAAGCACAGTAATACATGGTCTCACAATCCACATCACCCATCTTCATCCAGAATTAACTTCTATGTCACTTCAGATAGGTGACTCACATAAAACCACATTTTATGTTGCCTAATACCGTCATCACATGACGGCAGAAAAATCAAATTGTGAGTATAGGAATTTGCTGGTATTATCCACTATAATATTAGGATGTGTAATTTAATCGCCTAGATTGACAATAAACATGGTGTATAACAATTCAAAGGGGTTTGGCAATAATAACAATATAATAATTGGACACAAACTAAATTATCAAAATTATTAGAAATTAGATTATACACCAAATAAATTTGTAAATAATTAATGCATGAAAAGAACTAAATGATTCTCTACTTAGGTTCTCAGGATAGATTCGTGGCTTGCTTTGCAAAACGTGGTCTTCTAAAGCTTCAGCATAGCCTTCGGAGTCCATGTCAGCTCGTGCAGGATCGTGCACAATTATAATTAATCCTACAAATAAAATACTACAAATAAATGATAAAATAAATGGTAGAAATATGAGTCGGAAAGGATGACACTTATGGATCAAAGGTGGAATGGATTTGAATGGTCTAAATTAATTTAGGGTTGTGATCATTTGTGTATGCACAGGCATATGGTGCCTAGGATTGCTGTAGTGTGTGATACAGGAGAAAACCGAAAGTTATTTGGCTCTGTAGGGCTTAAACCGGAGGCGAAAATCGCACTGAACTAGTTAATAGAGCATGAACCGGTTGAGCTGAAACGGTCCAGGTCTGGTTCGGGCATGTGGTTAGACTCAACCAGATTGCACAGTACCACGTAGTACTGTTCATCTTCTTCTCCTGTGAAGCACGAACACAAGCACACACACACAGAACACACAGAAAAGATGGGAAAATTGGAGGCTGGCTAGAGTGGTGGAACAGCAAGAACGTTTTGATGTACTTGCGTTCCCGGGTGACGCGAACTTGATGGTGTAGTCAGTCTTCAAAGGGAATGCCCGGAATGGCCGGAACGCCGGTTCCAGATCTGGGGCTATGGTGAACTCGGGCATGGCGGTGGCAGCTCCGGTGACGGAACGGATGGGAACGAAGAAGCATCATATGTTCCAGGACGAGGGGGTTCCGTTTTTATGGCTTTTGGAAAGGGAAGATGTGCAGGCTATGATGGCCACGGTGATGGCCTTGGCGGCACTTTGGAGCTCGGTAGGAGCTTGATACAGGCAAGAGAAAGAGGGGAAACCTTACGGGAATCTTCACTCCTGCCAGGAGGTACTGTTGGCACGGGGAGAAGGCGAGATGTGGCCGTCAGCGGCGGATCGGCTGACGACCACGGCAATGGCTTGAAGAAATTGGAGAGAGAGTAGAGCTAGGGAGCTCGATTCCTTCCTGGGGAAGGAGGAGGGGGGAAGGAAGATTAGGGCGGCCTTGTTGGCTCTAGTAGGGAAGCGGAGAGGGAGATCAACGGCAATGGCTCGGCCACTGCGACGAGATTTGTGCAGAGACGCGGTTCGAGCTTGAGCTGGCTTCTTCTAGGGAGTTCGGTTGGCGTGGAGGACATGCGGAATGCCAACGCGAGGGGCAGCTGGCACAGACGGTCGGTGCTCCCGGCCTCGGCTGTGGTGTGTGGTCTGCGATTGCAGCGGCGTCGGCTTGCGACCGGCAGCGAGTGAGGCGGTAGCAGCAGGAGCTGGCTCGGCTGGGTTAGTCGGCAGCTGCAGGTGGGCTTCTTGCTAGGCCGGGTTAGCCCAGAGACAGAAAGGAACTTTGAATTTTTACTGTTAATAATTTAATTTTTTTTAATTTATAAAACTAAATTTTAATTTTTTTTTGCGGAAATACCTTTTTGCTGTCGTGGGCCAGGGCGGCAAATGGCCTAGCCTAACGGTCCAGTGATGACGTGGGCCTCCGTTAGCCGGGGGGGCCACGTGGGCATTCGCCGCCGTGGCCCAGGGCGACGAATGCGGCATTCGCCGTCCTGGGGAGGGCGCTTTTAGCCCTCCCCTATAAAACCCTTCCGCACATGCCGGCGCGTCATTTTTCTCTTCCGCCTCCCGCGTTCGTCCGATAGAGCTGAGGCAAAGGAAAAGCAATACAGCGGCGAAGCCCTCGCGAATTTTTGAGCCGAACCCAGATATTTTTTGCTCTCCCTCCGTCATGTAGTCAATTTTTTAGACAAGTGTTAATTAGTACTAGACGCGTAGTGTAATACCCGACATAGTATGAAAATATTAGCGGTTTGGTATAACCATCGTTAGTGTTAAATTTATTTGACCGTACTAGAAGAACATAGCAGACAGGTAGTAAATTATAAATATTTTAGAAATAAATATGCTCCGCCATGGTCATCGTTGGTATACATCATTTCGACACGTTAGATAAACCTAGCGTATAACTTTATTAGCGCCGTTGGGTTAGTTTGTAAAATATAGAAACGATAATGGTTTGACTCATACCTATAGCCTTTTTATGGAACGAATATTGATTAATATAGATTAATAACTATAGTGAAAATCTTTTTTGTCAATAGAAATGGCAAATAGAGTTATATTCAAGATATATCACGGTGAAGGAAATGTCAGAGAAGGACAATATGGGGTAGATTTATCGGAGTTCAACGTAGCACAAAAGGGAATTATAGCCCCAGCTAAGAGAAGTTTTCTTGGAGTTTACAATTGGTTAATGAGGGGATTTGGAGTAGATCCTCAAGTAAATGCAATTACGGTGTATGCACTGGTTAGCTGGGCTGTGGAAGGTTTTTGGTGGGAATTGATGCAATAGATTCGACGGCTAGCTGGATATTTTTTGTGGAGAGTGCACTGCAGTGAGGATGGGCACCTAGCATCCTAGTGGTAGTGCATGACAGGGTCAGCATTGATCAGGCCGGTCCAAGTATAGCGGAAGGGCCCGATGAAACATGGGAGCAAAATGAGGCAGAAGACGAGGGTGCCGGAGAGGAAGGAGGCCAAGAAGACATGGGACCGGGGGGTTTGCAGATGAAGGGGAGAGACACCCAGGTCTAGTACAGGAGATGGAAATTGAAGACTCAGAACCTGAGCATCTGGAGGATGATGATTATTCGGAGGATGATGTATACCCGGCAGAATGGGACAACGAGGACTTCTCCGGACTCGTTGTCTCAGAGGAGTACACCGTGCCATGGGAGTATCGGCAGAATGAAGTGGTGCAAGGCGCTAGGTACGCCGAAAAAGTACAGTTGACAGAGGCTGTGAAGATGTGGGCCGTGTCACTTGGGAGGGAGTTCTGGGTATCAAAGTCCACCAGATCAGTGTACGAAGTGAAATGTGCAAGTTCAAGCGATGGATGTCCATGGAGGATGTACGCATCCAAGAAGAAATATGACGACTATTTGTCCATGTCAATCGTGACGGAGCACAACTGCCATCTTCCGGGTGTTCAGAAGTACCACAGGAACATATCATCTGCATTCATCGCTTCAGAGCTGTATTATGCTGTTGTGGAGAACCTCCGGTTCGAGCCCAAGTCAATTATCAGACGCATCGAGGAGAAGTACAAGTACACTATTACATATGCCAAGGCATGGAGGGGCAAATAGAAGATAATTGAAAGGAGATTCGGCAGTTTTGAAGCTTCGTATAATAATTTGCCTCGCCTACTGGAAACCATCTGTGCGAGGAATCCTGGCAGCTACTCCGAAATCAAAACTTTCCCATCGTTAGCAAATCCTGGACAGAGTGTCCTTCAGCGGGCCTTCCTCTCTCTCCAGGCGTGCATGTTTGCATTTCTTCATTGCAGGCCCATTCTCTGCATCGACCGCACATTCCTAACTAGAAAATACAGAGGGTAAATGTTGACGGCAATCGGAGTAGACGGGAACAACCAAGTGTTGCCCGTGGCCTTTGCCTTCGTCGAGAGCGAGAACACAGAGAGTTGGTACTGGTTTCTGAAGCTGGTTAAGGAAAAGGTGGTGGGGATGAGGCCAGAGGTATGTCTCATACATGACCGTCATGCAGGGATGCTGCGTGCAATTGAGGAGCTGCGAAACGGCTGCGTAGACAAGGGATACCCTCCGGTGTGGGAAGATGTAAAGAGTAGATGGTGCATGCATCATATGGGCGTAAACTTTTATAAGCAGTTCAGAAATGTGGGAGCCATGGGCCCCGGGTACCTCACTACAAGCACATGGGCCACTCGGATAGAGGATGGGCCAGATCATGTAATTAGAGATAAGATAGCACCCGGCAGGCTGTGCCTTGTATAATAAGGAAACATAGCCTTAGTCGGATAGGATTCTATCTCTAAGAAGGAAATCCCTTGGTCGTATCCGACTGGGATCCTTACCATGTACCCCTGTCCCCTAGTATATAAAGGGAGGCAGGGCGCCCCATGAGGGCATACCAGATCATTGATCATAAAACCACCTCAGAGGAATAACACCTCAACTGGACGTAGGGTATTACCTCGCATCGAGGGCCTGAACCAGTATAATTCTCCCGTGTTCCTCTGCAATCCACCGAATTCCAGGTCGCCGAGTAGCCCCATAGTATTATTGCCGGTGCAAAGCATCGACAGTTGGCGCGCCAGGTAGGGGCCCGGTGAATTCTTCATCAACAGATTCGATGGATCCCATCAACGGAGTCAAGAGCGACAAGTTCTCCAATGGAGACACCATCACCTTCGGGAGCCTTGTTTCGTTGCCGATCAACTCGGCAACCTTTCCTTGGCTGAGGCAGATCCGATCTTGCCAGCTGAGGAGCTAGCCGGCGTTGCGCCAGTCGGCCCCAGGGACGTCGCCATCTCCTTCGACGATCTACTACGACAGTCCCTCACATCGCCGGACATCGGGACAACTCTCTCCTTCGGCGTCCGACTCGCGCTAGGCCTTGAGCCAGCGCGGGTTAGGCCGAGAGGGGGAGAGATCGTCAATCTCCCGTACGGATTCGGCGACGCTGTGCATCTACAACCCGCGCAGCAGACCCGACCTCCAGCGATTCAGTTTGGACACGGTCATGAACCGTTTCAGATTGGATCTAGGGAGGTCGGAGTCGTCCTAACTCCGATAAACTACTCGGAGTCCGACACTAAGTCGGATGGTGGTTCGAGCATCAACTCGGACTCCACCTTGGCAAGCTTCCTCCTCCCCCGTGAGATCTTCATGGCTTCAACGCCACCTTCCGAGGTGCGCCGACTGCAAGAGGAGCAGCAAGAGGAGGCGCGCCGACTACAACAACAAGAGGAGGCCAACCGACAAGCTCGCAACGACGGGCTTCGACAGGCTGGGCGAGCCGCCCAGCAGCAAATCCTCCAAACCAAAGTCGGCGACCACGATGTCTTCGTCACACCACAACAGAATGTCGTGGCCGCCGCAACTCTGCTGGACACGCTCCAGCTTGGGCCGGATCATCAGGCCACACCAACCATCGCCAAGATAAGGCGATGATTACTGCTGCCGCCTGCCAGCAGCAAGAACAGTCAGGCAACACTCACATACCGACCCATCGAACGGGCTCTCCAGCGGCGGAGTCATCTGCATCAGCACGACGACGGGCGGCCGGCTCCACCCGGCAGCACGAAGAGTCCCGCCAAACAACACTCGGCAATACCAACTACGACAACCGGCGGCGTCACCAATACGACCGCCGACCCAATCAAGACCTCCGATTGCGATTACAACGCGATCTTTGCCACACCCTAAGGGCCCGGCGCGAAGAACGCGAAGAGGATGAACGCCGCCGACTGGAGGATGAACACGAGCGCTTCGGTCTCCACTACGAGCGGCTACACCGCCAAAACCGAAGCCCAAGTCCTCATGATAATGAAGGCATTCCAGCCTTTACTCGGGAGTTACAGGACGTCCGCTGGCCAGTCGGCTTTAAGCCTACCGGAATCGAAAAGTACGACGGCAAGACCAACCCAGAGTCCTGGCTCACCGTTTACGTCCTGGCAGTTCAAGCTGCTGGGGGCGACAGCAGAGCCATGGCTAACTACCTCCCAGTCGCATTATCCGACTCGGCGAGGACATGGCTGACAGGCCTCCCAAGGCGGTCGATCGGCTCCTGGGGACAACTCAGGGAGCGGTTCATCGCTAACTTCCAGGGGACCTACGAGAGACCGGCTTCCGAGCACGACCTTTACCAGCTGCATCAGAAAAAGAACGAGTCTCTACGTGAATTCATCAAAAGGTTTTCCGAGAAGCGCAATCAAATCCCAAACATCAAAGACGAGGTCGTCATCGCCGCCTTCCGCAAGGGAGTAAAAGACGCCCCGCTCATCGCGAAGTTCACTCGGAAGCCACCATCCACTGTCCAGACTCTCTTCGACATGGCCAACAAATACGCCGACTCGGCTGAAGCCGTCGCAGAGGCCTTCGACGAGAAGAAGGAGCCCCGACAAAAAGACAACAGGGCGAAAGCCGACAACGAGCCGCCTCAGAACAAGCCTGGCAGCCGCAAGCAGAAGTCGGACAATGAGGTGGCTAACATGGAGCGCAGTCGATCGCGGCCCCAGCGGAACAACGACTATCAGAAAGTCATGAGCGGGCCTTGCCCCTTTCACCCCAAGGGCCGGCACGCGGCCAAGGACTGCCACATGCTCAAGAAGTTTGCCTCCGAGCAAGCTTCATCGTCTGGCGCCGACAAGGACAAGGACAAGCCAGACTCGGGTCCGGCTGATGATTTCCAGGACCCCCAAGCCGAACTCAACCACATCTTCGGGGGGCCACTCGCGTACGAATCCAAGCGCAAGCAGAAGCTATCAGCGCGGGACATTAACGCGGTCTCCACAACGGATACCCCCCAATACTTGCGCTGGTCAGAGATGGCTATCACCTTCAACCGCGCAGATCACCCAGATCGGGTTTCCCACCCGGGACGATACCCACTCGTCCTGGACCCGGTCGTCAGAAATATTAGGCTGAAGAAAACCCTCATCGACGGAGGCAGTGCGCTCAACATCCTGTTCGCCAAGACTTTGGACGAGATGAGAATTCCTCGTTCAGAACTACGGCCGAGCACCGCGCCCTTCCATGGGATAATCCCCGGCTTGTCATCAACCCAGTCGGGCAAATAACCTTGCCGGTGACCTTTGGCACGCGGGACAACTTCCGTACAGAAAACATCTCCTTCGAGGTCGCCGACTTCGAGACCGCGTATCACTCGATACTCGGACGACCGGCCCTCGCCAAATTCATGGCGATACCGCACTACACGTACATGGTGCTGAAGATGCCCGGGCCAGCAGGAGTCCTCTCCCTCCGCAGCGACGCTAAGCAAGACTTCACCTGCGACAAGGAGAGCTGCGAGCTGGCTCAAACACAAGAAGCGGCAGTCGGGCGCGACAGCATCCGGCAAGCCGCTACATCTGAAGTCGATCAAGATCTAGTTCCGGCGAAAAAAGCAGCGAAGTCGGGAATTTCAGCGGACTCTGACACGAAGAAGATCCCCCTGGACCCTTCCGACCCCTCCAAGACTGCCTTAGTCGGGACCGGACTCGACCCCAAATAGGAAGACGCGCTCGTCACCTTCCTCCAAGCCAACAAAGATATCTTCGCGTGGAAACCGTCCGACATGCCGGGCGTACCAAGGGAGGTGATCGAGCACGCCCTACACATAAAGCCAGACGCCAAGCCGGTCAAGCAACGGCTGCGGTGCTTCGCTCAAGACCGCAAGGATGCTATCCGGGAGGAAATCACCAAGCTCCTCGCAGCCGGCTTCATCAAGGAAGTCTACCACCCGGACTGGCTGGCTAACCCAGTCCTGGTCCGGAAGAAAAACGGTAAATGGCGCATGTGCGTCGACTACACCGACCTCAACAAAGCGTGCCCCAAGGACCCATTTGGTCTTCCCAGGATAGATCAGGTGGTTGACTCCACGGCGGGGTGCAACCTACTCAGTTTTCTCGACTGTTACTCGGGATATCATCAAATTAGCTTGAGGGAACAAGACTGTTTAAAAACATCTTTCATCACGCCGTTTGGAGCGTATTGCTATATCACAATGCCGTTCGGTCTAAAAAACGCAGGCGCAACCTACCAAAGGGCTATTCAACGGTGTCTGCACACTCAGATCGGGCGCAACGTGGAAGCCTACGTCGACGATGTGGTGATCAAGTCTAAATCCAGACAAGACCTCATTGCCGACTTGGAAGAAACCTTCCAAAACCTTCGAAGATTCAAGATGAAGTTGAACCCGGACAAGTGCACCTTCGGGGTGCCGTCTGGGAAGTTACTCAGCTTCATCGTCTCGCACCGCGGCATCGAGGCTAACCCGGAGAAAGTCAACGCCATCAAGAACATGGCGCCCCCGACCAACCTCAAAGACATCCAGAAGCTGACAGGCTGCATGGCGGCACTCAGTCGGTTTATCTCCCGACTGGGCGAACGGGGCATGCCCTTCTTCAAGCTCCTCAAAAAGGCGGACACCTTTCAGTGGACCCCGGAAGCCCAGCAAGCCTTCGAAGACTTCAAAGAATTCCTCACATCACCCCCCGTGCTAGCGTCACCCCTGCCCCAGGAACCACTAATGCTTTATCTGGCGGCAACAACACAGGTAGTCAGCACGGTATTACTCTTGGAAGGCTGGGGCTTGACATGGAACAAGTGTCGGAAGAGGATGAAATGGGGCTCAACACCCAGAAAGCACTCGCAAAGAGTAACGAATATGGAGATCTGAAGGATCGAGTTGGGATTTAAATGCACCAACTCCAGCCCGTAGAAATCAAGGATGCGGCGGAAGAAATCAGACGACGAAAGACACAAGCCCCGATCAAAGAAAGAGGCGAAAACTACCGTTTCACCAGGCCGGGGGTTGGGGCTCGACTCATCCCTCGCCGACCGCCAACGGATCACTTCTTGGCTGGGCAATTTCAGCTCGCTCTCCAGCCGTCTCAACTTCACCGAGCCGCAATCCGAGATCGGCCAAGAACTCCCTGATGCACCCGCAGGATTCGTTGCCTTCGGCATGACTGGAGGTGGTGAGATTTGGGGGAAAGCAAATCGGGGGCTTGGATTAAACGAAGAGGATTGAAATCGCCCGAGTCCGGGTGGGGAACAGCTGTTGCTAACCCTAGCCGGGCGAGAGGCGAAAAGCTAGGCGCGAAGGTGGAAGACGAAGAGATTGGCTGCTTTGGGGAAGACGATGGAATCTTTTTCTCTCTCCCCATCCTTTTATAGCCTGTACCGACTAGATGGGCCCAGGCCTGCACAGTTGGTATTGGGCCGACAAGGCATGAGTTCCTACAGTAGCATGCTCCATGTGGGCCGCCCGCAGGCTGAGTTGAAATTATAGCGCTGATGCTACCCACAGGAATCGATGAGGTAAACAGATAAGCTTCATGAAAGCCTCGCTGCTAAACATATATGTTTGGGTATCTGTTTTATCCACCAGGTCTCGAGGATACATCCTTACAAGGATCACAAGCTGGTCTTCATTAAAATTGGGGATGCAGGTATCTTTCTCGGGAACACCTGACCACGTAATGGATTTATTTTCATAAAGTGGTACTCGGCCTACATGCATGGCCATCAGTTGCCATGAGCAATATTATTCCAGCCGACATGACGCTGAAGAGTCTAACTTTCGAGTAGTGCACTACTCGGTAGAGACTATAAATATCTATTCCCGCTGACATGATGCGGAAGAGTCTAGCTTTTGAGTGGGACGCCACTCGGAAACGACTATAAACTCGTATTCCGACTGACATAAAGTCGAAGAGTCCTATATACGAGTAGTCTCCTACTCGGCAAGACTATAAATTATATTCCGGTTGACATGATACCGAAGAGTCATATACCAGTAGTAATCTACTCGGGAAAGACTTCCAGGTTAAAGATCTTTGACTTTATGTTTAATTGTCTTCACAATTAAGCACAAAGTCGGGGGCTACACCTAATAGGTGCGCCTATTCGGCGCACACTATTCATTTATCTACATGAAGCCCTTCATAGCCTCGCTGCCAGCTGACATGAAGCAGGACTCGGGAAGACTTACTCGGACAAAGAGTACTCGGGAGCATCGCACTCGGGTAACCTTCACCGTGGAGGATGAGCACTCGGCATCAGCTGTGACTCAACTATGAAGGTCTCAGGGGCTACTGTGGGAGCCATGGGCCCCGGGTACCTCACTACAAGCACATGGGCCACTCGGATAGAGGATGGGCCAGATCATGTAATTAGAGATAAGATAGCACCCGACAGGCTGTGCCATATACAATAAGGAAACATAGCTTTAGTCGGATAAGATTCTATCTCTAATAAGGAAATCCCTTGGTCGTATCCGACTGGGATCCTTACCATGTACCCCTGTCCCCTAGTATATAAAGGGAGGCAGGGCGCCCCATGAGGGCACACCAGATCATTGATCACAAATCCACCTCAGAGGAATAACACCTCAACTGGACGTAGGGTATTACCTCACATTGAGGGCCTGAACCAGTATAATTCCCTCGTGTTCCTCTGCAATCCACCGAATTCCAGGTCGCCGAGTACCCCCATAGTATTATTGCCGGTGCAAAGCATCGACACCAATGAAACGCAACGCCCTTCTTTGTCAACTCATTCAATGGGGCTGCAATGGTGCTGAAATCCTTCACAAAGCGGCGGTAAAATCCTGCAAGTCCATGAAAGCTCCGCACTTGTGTCACGGTGGTGGGCGTTGGCCAGCTCTGTATAGCGTGCACCTTGGCTTCATCTACCTCAATTCCCTGCGAGGTCACAATATAGCCAAGAAACGATACTCGTTCGGTGTAAAAAATGCACTTCTCGAGGTTACCAAATAAACGTGCAGCACGCAAAGCATCAAAAACAGCACGTAGATGATTAAGATGTTCAATTAAAGACTTGCTGTATATCAAGATATTATCAAAATAAACCACCACAAATTTTCTAATGAAAGGACGTAAAACCTCATTCATTAAACGCATGAAAGTGCTAGGCGCATTAGTTAAACCAAAAGGCATTACTAACCACTCATATAAGCCGAACTTGGTTTTAAAAGCAGTTTCCATTCATCTCCTAATTTCATTCTTATTTGGTGGTATCCACTTCTCAAGTCTACTTTAGAGAAAATTATAGAACCACTTAACTCATCAAGCATGTCGTCTAGCCTAGGGATAGGATGACGGTACCTTATTGTGATATTGTTAATGGCTCTACAATCTACACACATGCGCCAACTGCCATCTTTTTTTGGAACCAAAATAACTAGGACAGCACAAGGGCTAAGGCTCTCACGTACATACCCATGGTCCAAAAGGTCTTGGACTTGGCGTTGAATCTCCTTAGTCTTCTCGGGGTTGGCTCTGTAGGCAGCTCGATTTGGTAGACTCGCTCCAGGAATCAAGTCAATCTGGTGCTCAATCCCTCAAATGGGTGGAAGTCCTGGAGGTAGCTCAGTGGGAAACACGTCACTATATTCCTGCAAAAGGTTAGTGACAGAAGGTGGCAAAGTGCTAGCTATATCATCAGTGAAAAATAAATCATCTTTGCATATCAAAGCATAGCACACATCATTAATCTCTGCAAGATCAGTTTTAGTAGCAAGCATAACAGGATTTTTCAATTTAATTGCTTGTTGTTTTTTAGGTTTAGCATCAACTTGTTTAGTTTCACTAGCAACTCTCTCTCTATCAGCTTGTACAATTTGTGCAGGGGTCATAGGTAGCAAAGTAATTTTTTGTCCCTTATGCATAAGTGTGTATTTATTACTTCTATCATGGTGTGTAGCATCATTATCAAATTCCCATGGACGACCCAATAAGAGAGAGCAAGCTTGCATCGGTACCACATCACAATCTACAAAATCAGAGTATGTACCAAGGGAAAAATGCACCCGGGCTGCTTGTGTTACCTTTGCCTTACCTGAGTCGTTGAGCCACTGAATATGGTACGGATGTGGATGTGGCCGCGTGGTCAAATCAAGCTTCTTGACCAAATCAGAACTCACCAAGTTGTTGCAGCTTCCTCCGTCAATGATGACTCGTGCACGCCAATTTTTAATGACGAATAAAATCTAAAACAAGTTGTGGCGTTGCAGCTTTTCTGCTTCCTCCATCTGTGTACTGAGAACTCGCTGTACAATGATGGCTCGATGGTTTCCTGCGTCGTCTATGCTCAAAGAAAGGCCATCTCCACCATGATCATCGTCCGAGGCAGCTTCATCAACAATATCTTCCTCTACATCAGACGTGCTAATGTAGCCTCCATCTTCTGTAGCAATGTATGCCCGTTAGCTAGGACAATCCTTCTGCACGTGACCAAGTCCATGGCAGCGGTGGCACTGAATGGAAGAAGAGCGCTCGGTGGAAGCCACAGATGATGCACTCTTGGCCAGCTCCTGCAAACGAGTCTTACCAGATTCCATGGTACGTGCGGCCGAAGGTTAAGGAGCTAAAGAACGTGTGCTCGCTGGCGGTGGAGGACGAGCACTCGATGAAGGGAGCGGTTTCGTTGGTGGTGGTGTCGTCGTCGTCGTCTTGGGCGTGAAGGAGCTGCTGAAGTTGCTGCTTCGGCTCCTTTGTTGTTGTCGTCCCTGCAATTCTTTTTCTGCAAGCATAGCAAGCTGGAACAAACAGTTGGTAGTAGTAAATTCTTTATAATCAACAATATCCTGAATTTCACGCCTCAATCCACCATAAAAACAACACACTTTATCCTCCGGATCCTCTACTACCCCACAACGTATCATCCCCTTTTGCAGCTCTGCATAATATTCCTGGACAGACATATTTCCCTGATCTAAGCGCTGCAATTTCTTACGCAAATCACGTTTATAAGAAGGAGGAATAAAGCGATCACGCATTGCTTCTTTTAGCCTATCCCATGACTCAGGTTGTAGATGCAAAGTAGCTAGTTCTTGCCACCAGATTATAAAAAAATCTTTAAATTCACTAGTAGCTTGTCTAACCTTATGTTGATCAGGTACAAGGTGGGAAGCAAATTTTTGTTCTACTGTCATTTCCCAATCAAGATATTCCTCAGCATCATATTTTCCATAAAAAGGTGGTATGGTAAATTTCATTTTAGCATAAGGATCATCATTATTAACATTACCACGATTACGCTGATTTCCATTACCTCCCATACCTGTACGATTGCGGTGAAGCCTTCGACGCAGAGTGTTCTCGCGTGTCGCCCTCGCATCAACTAGACCATCGTCACCGTAGACAACACCCTCGTCGAGGATCACGTCGTCGTCCTCGTCCTTGTTGTCATCGTTGGTCTTTGGAGGGTTGGCCTCAAGCTGTTGAACCTTCCCGGCCAGTGTGGACACTCGCCTGTCTACACTCTCAAGCGAATGGCCGACGTCCTTCATGGCCATTCTGACTACATCCGTTAGCTTGGCCACCTCTGCTAGCATCTGCTCCTTCAAGTCCTGCAAGTCACTTTTCAAAGCAGGCTCGTCATTTGGCATGGTTAGTTATCAAATAAAAAATCCCTATCAACTATTTATGGGTCGGTGGAATCACACCCTCACTCACGTCTTACCGAGTTCTTACCAAGTTCTTACCAACGCAAGCAGTGGATGGTATAACCGGCGGCTGGTTCGTGAAACCTGTGAGAAAGTGGCACCGAGATTGCAAGGATCTTTTTCTGTCTGATCTGAAGAATATGTGGAGCTTGGAAGGCACACAAGGAGAAAAAAAATATGTATATGTGGCACACAAGTCAGGAACAGATAGCAATGCTGAATTATAATCCCAAATACCTGTTCTCGTTGCTGGCCTAAAGGTGTTCTAAGTACAGGTGTGTGACAAACAAGGTGGTGGAAAACAAGGATGATGAGCAGCAAGAGTATCAGAATCAAGGCACAAGACAGCACACGCTAACACAGCTCAACTTGGTGTTCTCTATGTGCTCCTCTAAATATTGTTCCTCTTTTGCCCCTTTCTTTTTTTCTCTTTTTTGGGCTGTCTTTGTTTTTTGGGAAAATTGGACTTTTTCTTTTTATTTTTTTGATATTTCTTTTTGCCTTAGGAGCACACAAGAAGTAACCACAGAAAATTTGAGCTCAAACAAGTGAAAGACATGACCTGTGGAATTTTCAGAAGATGCGCCCAAAATTGGGAAAAAGCTTGCGGGCTCAGAAAGACGATCTTCCAGGCTGTTTTACGGAAAAATAAATTCGGCTAACCCACCATAGGTGGGGACAGACGGATGCAAAATTTTTTTCCAATTCTGAAACATATATGGTTTGCTAAAAACGGAGTTCGTATGCGAAAGTTACGCCTATTTTACGAATGGACTCCAAATTAGAGGACAAAACGGAAAGAAAGTGCGGAAAGTTGGCGTAGGCGGCTAGGGTTTGATAGAAACAGTGGGGGAAAACACACGAAGTGGACTCGAACACAATCTAAGCAGCAACAAGACCTCGACTTAGGACACAAACTCAACACGACGGACTCTGAGACTGAAAAATGCAAAGGCTATGGCGCGGATGGTTGTAGGATAGGAAAAGCGAGTATGGCAGTGGACTATGGGACGAAGGCGAAACACTCAATTAACTATGGGTAAGATGCGAACCTGATGGTATACCTGAAGCTTTGATACCACTTGATGGGGGATGGGGTCCCGATCTTCCGTCAGGTAGAGATAACTATCGTTTTGAGTGGAACGTGACACACCGATCCGGCTTCAGATCAATAGACCTGATCCCTGCAACCTTAGCACCACGACTCCTCTGGTTATCAACCGTGTCATAAATCCAGTTGACCTCGCCAAGAAGGCTAATCCCTGCCTGCGAAACGAAAAACACAAGCAAGAACCCGAAAGTATGCAACTCAATTAAAGTGACAATTGCAGATGAATGATTAAGCACTCGAATTTGGGGTTTCACAACCGATGACGGCAACTGTTCGAAGACAGATTGATCTAAAGCAAAACCCAAACCCTAATGTGGGCTACGGCTACTGAATATATAGCCTAAGGGTCGTCACACCCCCTGGACGCGCCCTCTAATGGGCTCTAAGACGATACACGGCCCAACGGACCAAAAGACGGTGACGCAGCACCCTGGCAGATTCTGGATGCTGATTTGTTTCAACGATTCCTGTTGACTCCAGTGGAATTTGGACGTCAAACCAAAGCCATTGGTTAGCTTATGAAATTATCTTTCCATGCATATGTGGATCGTCGAAAACAGAGTCCGTATGCATCCTGGGCGTCCGTTTTACTGCAGGTTGGTCCTGAAGGCCGAGGCAGACTCGAACTCGAGTTGGACTGGGCCTTCGGCTTGTCTTGGGTGTCCTTGCGGTTCTTCTCTGCCTCCACACCTCTCTCCAAATACTTCATGATCCTCTCCAATGTTCCTAAGCAAGATAACATCATTAGGTAGCAATCTATTCTCAAAACCATGAAAAGGATCGCTTAAGAACGAGCTTACCTCTAGATTTAATTGTCGCATTCGAGATCGGGTCATTGGACCTTGCATAACGGTTGGAGGATCAGCAGGTGCATCCGAAGGAGTGATGTCCTCATCAGCAATTATGCATACATGGAGTACCGAGATTTTTGGTTTTGGCATCGTCGGCACTTTCACTGAAGACACAAGCCCAGTTTATTACATCCCTGACCCGACGAAGGCAAGGAATAAGGCAGGCCGCCGTCGGACACGGAGGATTTGCAAAGATTTGGACGAATCCGAGGCCGGCGTTAGCACTAAACGTTGTAGTAGGTGTGGAGAGGAGGGACATATCTACAAGAAGTGCACGAAAGACGCCGAGGCCCCAAGTGCAGCGGAAGTTCGTGTGGAAGGATCAGGCGCCGATGGAAGGTGGCCAACTGGGGAAGGCACCACTGATAGGCAGGGTCATTGCAGGCATCCTCGTGCACCTTCGGGTTATGTTGTGTAGTATAGCCGCTGGTTGCTAATGTAATCTCCCTGTAATGTGTACCAATCTGCTGTCTATTAATTTTCTGACTGTAATGCACTATGTTTAATTGAGCTAATCCGTTCCGCTTCTTTTTCCTTGCAGATATGGACGACCAGACGCCTGAGCTGCTAGATCACGCCACCAATTAGACCCATCGGTTGTTTCTCTCGGCGGTGCAGAACCTCGAGCTCGGTACCTTACGTCCTCGACCTTCTAGGTGACTCCTTCCCGTGGACCCTCAGTTCACGACTAGGTATGTACGAACGTTGTACTGTGAAGCTTATATGTGAACTTACTAACTTGTTTTGTTTTGATTGTTAGGTTGCGGGAGGCAGGCCTACTGCCGCTGTGTAGGCTGGTAGCAGCCGCAGTGGACCTAAATGACCCGGTGAAGAAGTGGGGTATCGACCGGTCGCTGATCACAGCTCTTGTGGACCGGTGGAGACCGGAGACACACACCTTTCACCTCCCATGCGGTGAGATGGCCCCCACGCTGCAGGACGTCAGCCTCCTCCTTGGGCTGCCTCTAGCCGGCGATGCGGTGGGCCCAGTTGATGGGCTCCAGGCGTGGCGAGACGACATCCTGCAGCGGTTCGCCCCGGTTCACCATGCTCCGGGGCTTCCCCTCGTCGGCGAGATCTCCCCGTACACGCAAGCGGGCCCTCCTCAGGCTTGGGTACTGAGCTACACGGTAAGAATGCTTTCTTGTTGTTTTATGTTCGTCCTTCAGTCCGTACTAGAATTACAGTGTCAACTTCCTTATATGTTACTGCAGTCTGATCAGCTAGACCTGGAGGCCGACGCGTACTCACTGCAGAGGAGCCTGGAGGCATACCTATTGTGGCTGTTCAGGTGGGTGATGTTCACCAACTCGCACGGCCACGCAGTCGACAAGGGCTTGATCCCTTACGCAAGGGAGATAGCCGACGCCGAGGACGGTGCTGTTCCCCAATACAGTTGGGGATCGTCAGTCCTTGCCGCCACGTACAGGGGTCTGTGCGACGGTTGCAGGAAGACCGACCCAGAAGCGGTCTTCACGGGTTGTCCACTCCTCCTACAGCTCTGGGCGGTAGAGCGGTTCGCGATCGGCCGCCCCGTGGTGGACCACAGTCCGTACGAGCTGATCCTGTACGTGGATGTCCCACCGGAGGACTATCCGACGATGGGGACGGTGTGGTGTCGTCGTGAGGTATGTTCGGTGTTAGAATCGTCTTGGTTTTTTATGTTACTTGGACTAACGAAAACTCTTTACCTGTTTGTAGCGTCGGTACGCTCACGTGCAGGTGCAGAAGTCGTACCCAGACTTCGTGATGGAGTTCGACAGGATCACGGACGACGACGTTGTCTGGGAGCCGTATAGCGCCGCGGCGGTGATGGCACGTGTGCCACTTGGGCTGTCATCCCTCTGCACCAGGGACCAGGCGTACTGGCTGACGCTAACGCCGATGCTGTTCGACATTTCTGTCGAGCCGCACTGCCCGCAGCGTGTGATGTGGCAGTTCGGTATGCGCCAGACCTTCGGCCATCCACAACACCGGGCCGTACCGCAACACGTTCATAGGTATGTGTGGAAATGAATATTCCGTATTATTATGCATTGTGTCACCAGTTGTGCTCTGCAGGTTAAATCGGCGTGGCCAGGCCGCCGGTAGGTTGTGGAGGCCCACCGTCATCGACTACATCAATGACTGGCTCATAGCCACGGAGGACGTCATCACGGAGATCCACCCTCACACAGCCGCCAGGTACGAGCACTACCTTTCCTGGTACCAGCCCCGTACCAGACTACGGGTGACGTTCACTCTCGGGGCTCCATAGGCGCACGTCGCGGGGGTGTGAGACGCATACTCGACACACCGCGACCAGGACTACTTCCGCACAGTGAGTCAATGGTTTTCATACTATTTTCAACGGTAGTTACCACGCGCAACTAACCATGCATGTCCTGCTGAACAGGCGGACGATGCTAGGTAGGTCGACATGGAGCTCGGCCTACTGTTCTACCGCCTCGAGGCTGGCATCCCTCTCACGGAGCAGGAGCAGACGATCATGTTCCGCCGGATGCGCAACACGATGAGCTCGGTTGTCCGTGCTCTGACTTGTCGCCGTCCCGATGCAGCCCCGCCAATGCAGATACATATGCGAGGTCCCCATGGTGAAGGGATATCGGCAGGAGCGGCGGGTTCTGCAGGGGCCAGTACGTCGTGGGGATCAGGTCCTTCTGGTACCGCTGGAGGATCGAGGACGGTAGGCTCCATGTTCGGGCAAGGTTTGTTAGGTATGTCAGGTTCGAACATATTCTCCATAACTAACTGCACTTTTTATTCGGCTGACGCGAACTTTTCTTTACCAGCCCCACGCGGCGGATCTCACCACCACCTGGGGGACACTGGGCGGGGATCTGGCCAGAGCACCTCTACTTGGATCTCTACCGAGGACGACCTCGTTTCGGAGCAGGACGTGATCGGGTCATCACAGCTCGGAGGTGCACCGGACACATAGCCGCACGACGCTGGTGCTTCCCATACTGCTCAACTGGTCCAAGCCACCCGTGGGGTAGCGGCGGACCGCCTGACGTACTCACGTGGGCACGTGCGAGCGCAGCCTAGGAGGACGAGGAGGCGTACGGGCTAGGGGCTATTGTTGTATTTATTTATTTATAGGTCCGCATAACTTGTTGTATCGGTAAAATGTAATTGTCATTTTATCTTCGACAATAGGTCTCGCATAACTTGTTTGCAGATTGCTTCCGCTTTAGTTCAAATTTTTCATGTCCATATTCACCCCCTCTAGGCTCGATCCCACCCTTTAGATCGACCTTTCACAAATATTTACAACGGTACTCCGTCCTGTTTGTACCATTTTAAAAGGACAAACCACTTTCGGCGCATACTATGCACGAGTACGGACCACCTTTACTTGCATAATATAGGCCCCGTGTGCGCCGCATTGCGACAAGCGAGCTTTCGGCGCATCGCTTTAGTCATGCGTCGTCACAGGCATTCTGAATACATGGTCAGCCACTTCAACCGCTTTTTGCATATGCATGTCCCTTATATTTTGACCTGTACGTCTCATAGGGAAATAGACGCACGACAACCTATATAAAAGCACCATCATAGTAGCAGAGGGCCTTCACCCAGCCCCTCGGGCAAACTTCGCACCATTTATGAACTACGGCCACTACATGCCTCACTAATTTCCTTTTCTTCTTATAGCAGCATTGAACAATGCCTCCTACACCTCTTTTCGTGGAGGATTGCAACTGGCGATATTTAGGTTTCGCTTTGGTACTGCCACCTTGGGCTCAACGCTCGATATGCCTTTGTGGTGACCGTTGCTGGCTACGTGTATCTCATCAGGAGGAGACTTACGGCTGGAGATACTTCCAGTGCATGCACTGGAGTCCCCAGGTACGTGTTTCAGTCAAGTCTTTGTCATATTCGTTTTTACGCCCACGACTCTTACACCAGGATATTTACCTTAACAGACCGAGGGAAGATATTGCGGCTTCATCGAGTGGATTGACAACGACAACCTGGAATATGACTACCTCCCGTTAGACGAAAGCATGGCGCAATACATGGCCAGGAGGGCGGAGCACGAACAACGTCTAGAGCTAGAAGGGGCAGACTGGAGAAATCGACCTCTCGGACTACCGCGATGGGAGGACCGTCCAACGTGCGCTTGTGGTGATCGTTGCCAAGTCATCAGGTCGAGAAGGCCAGGAACTCTATGACGCAGAAGCTTTGTTTGTCCAAACATTCTTGACGACAATATCGATGTAAGTTCAAGCCGCACCTTACTTCCTGCAGATAGTTTACCTTCACCAAACGTGATGAATTTACTAATCAAACTCATCCCACAGGATCCTCCAAGGAGGTGTCAATTTAGACAATGGATTGACAATTTCACGCCGCCAGATCTATCACGGCACTAGAACATGCAACCAGAATTACCAGCCGACTACAGCCTGTCTAGATCGTACCATGAACGAATCACCCGCTTTTCTAGGAACCGGTGACTAGAACGAGCGGATACATTGTACTGCTCACAAGTTGTATCCGTTGTTGTATTTTGTACTAATGGTTGTCGCATTCATCATGCCGCAATGCGAACGGCTCGCATCTAGCTAATATCACTATGCTATTGTACGTGCACTGCGTTAAGTATCGACCGAGTGGATCACGAATAATACAATATATCATCTCCCAATGTCGAATTAAAAATCATTCAGTACGTACATTGTGCAAAAATTTGGGAAAAAATTCATATGCCCTAACATTCTGTTCGCCTGGGGGTCCTAAGCCCCTCACGTAAAATGGAGCAGCCTATTACCATGTCATTAATTAAGTATTACCGAAAATAAACTTGAAAAAATGATCAGTACGATTTTACAAACCAACGCCCACCATCGTCGGATTATAAAAAAAAACTTCAAAAAACATACCCTAAACCACGATTAAAACTAAATTTTGTGAAGCATGTAGGCGAAAGACGGGGAGGAGTGGATTGCGAGTGCCAATCCGGACATACGAGGAGTGGAATGCGAGTGGCGATCCGGAAATACCCTCAGTTTGACAAGTCTTCTTCACGACGTGAACAATCTATGATATTTTTGCGTTCAGCCCCCTGGAGCCATTCGCCGCCGTGGCCCAGGGCGGCAATGCCACGTGGCCCCCGGCCCGCTGACGCCGTGGGCCGCCGTCACGGCCTGCTAACGCCGCCGTGGGCCTCGGCCATTTGCCGCCCTAGGCCACGGTGGTTTTTAAATGCCGCTCTGCCCGACGGCGGCAAGAGTGTATTTCTGCAAAAAAAATTAAAATTTAGTTTTGTAAATTAAAAATAAATTAAATTATTAACAGTAAAACGCTGGAGGCGGAAGGGGCGCCGGCGAGTGCGCGATGGGGTTTTGTGGGGGGCTAAAAACCGCCGTCCCCTAGGGGCATTCGCCGCCCTGGGCCACGGCGGCGAATGCCCACATGGCCCCCCAACTAACGGCGGCCCACGCCGTCACTGGGCCGTCAAGCCAGGCCATTTGCCGCCCTGGGCCACGGCGGTTTTTAAATACTGCCATGGCCCATGACGGCAAGAGGGTATTTCTGCAAAAAAAAATTAAAATTTAGTTTTGTAAATTAAAAAAAAATTAAATTATTAACAGTAAAAATCCGGAAGAAAGCAGGACAAGAAAAAGGACTGTGTGAGAGAGTTTGGGTTCAAAGGAAATAAAGTGATTTCTAAATTTTTGATGGGAGTTTGAATGGAATTTTGATATAGAATTTTTGAATAGAAAAATTACTGGAATGATTTTCAGAGAGATGGTCTAGAGAATTTTGGAGAGATTTGGGGTTTGGTTTATAAGGGCAACAAATAAATTTAGATAGATGACAGAAATTAAAAAGAAACCAAAGATATAAAGCGAACTAGGAGGGTTCCAACTCGAGAAGAACATAAAACGACAACTTAAAAACATTTCGCAAAAATTTTTCCCTAAAAAATCTAGTATGTTACATACAACACGTGGTACATTCGTGATGACGACATGCAACATCCAAACGTAGAGGAAGACGAGCCGTAGCGGACAAACAACAAGCAGTCACGTGGAGCGCTTGACAAAAACTTTATTCGCCCTCTCCCGGTGCAGGACTTCACAAGGACGACGGTTTCGAAGAACTGCTCTCCCGATCGCCGGTGCATGCCAACGAGCGAGACGGAGTCGACGACATGTGCTGGTGCAATACAGTGGAGAGGCAAAACCCTACATTGATTTCACGTGTGTTGCGTGGAGGTGGCGGTTCGGTATATATAAGACGTGTGATCAGGACACCTTCCATAACCCATAACCGAACCGGATAAGTCACGCGTAACCTACCCGGACTTAGCACCAGTCCAACATGAGTTCCAAACAAACACCGGAATATCCGTTGGATGCAGCAAGACCAAAACTGCAAAAAGAAGCCATGTCCGAGCAAGCATGAGAAGCCAATTTTGGTGGACCATTCATAAGCATGTCGCGTGCGCGCGCCCCCCGGTGAGGTAAGGCGAGTGAGCGCACGTGTGTTTCTCTAGTTCTTTCCACCACACATTGCTTAAGTGGTTAGGAGAGCACTCACCCTTTTAAGGAGGTCTCCCTCTCCTAGAATAAACAAGGTGGTACTAATGTTCACATGCATGCCTCCCATGAGGTGGGCTTTTGAGATTTTTCTAGGAATTATTCTCCAATTAGGCCCTTGGCCCACTAACAATTCCAACAATCTCCCACCAAATCTCAAAGTCACACAGAGATTTTCCTTTTTTCAATGTACTATTTTTATACCAGTGTTTCGATGGAGACCGGTTAAGGTTGAACATCCATCTAGATCTCCAAGCTACACTTACTCACAACTTGAACAATGGAGTAAGCCTTGAATTGCAAGTTTTGTGCTAGCAAGTTTCACTAAAAAACTTAACTAATGCTAGGCTACCTATCGGCTCCCCCTCAGTTGGAGCGTATAAGTCATATTCCTTAGTCTTTTCATGAGCTTTCTAGGAGATTCACCCAAAATCTCCGTAGACTGTGACTAACAATTAGGCTCATATAGGTGTGCTCTTTCAAGAATACGCTGCAGGATAGCATCTTCGCTATTTAAAGCCAACAGAACACATTGAGGCATAACCAACCTGCCTTCCAGCTTGTGAGAGTAAATGCATCTTCACTTAGAGAGGGTTAAAGGTACTCTCCTCCAGTTAATTAATGGCTTGTTCTTCCTAGGTCCTATTTCACGGGATCTCCGATTACATAGGTTGGGTTATCACCATAGTATAACTCACATGGGTCTCATACCCATCTCCTTCAATGCATTATCTATCACATTCTGTGATAGTCCCTTAGTAAAGGGATCTGTCAGGTTTCTAGATGTTTGAATATAATCCAATGTTATAACTAGGTTTCCAAAGCAATAATTTAAATCAAAATAATTTTCGTAAACTAGGTTTCAATATACACAAGGAGAGCGTGACTTGGCTTGCTCAAAGAAAAGCGGTCTTCCGATGCCTTGATTAGCACTTCCGGATCCTCTGAAACGACCGAACTACACGGGACATGCAAAATGATACTAAAACACTATTCAAGAAGCAAAAACAGTACATGAAAAGCACATATTTGAGTTCTTCAAGATTTAACCAAAAATTAGAGACTTGAACGGGTCAATTTGGAGTTCGTATGACCAAGATATGGCCATCCGAAGTTTAAATGAAATTTAAATGAAAAATCCCTTTATTATGTCAGCCCTGGGTGAGAGGGAGAGCTGTGCCACAGATATGCAGGACCCGCATGTCAGCCACTGGTCCTCCGTGGACTGGGTGCACCGAGATGGTCCATGGGGTTAGGGAAGCAGACCCCATTTGTCAGCCGAAGAGAAAAGCTAACAAGCAGGCCCCACTTGGTTGCCATGCCAGCGGCCACGGGCGACCGCCATGCGGGCGTGCCAACCAACGTGGCACCACACGTCGATGCCACATCGGCAGGGCGCACAACCAGCGCCGGCGGCAAGAAACCTGTAGGTCGCCGGCACGCAGCAACACGGCAAAAGACGGCGACGGCACGGGGAGGCAGCAAACGAGTTGGAATCATCACCATAGCACGGAAACAGTGGAAGGACATTGGCGATGACAGACAGCGAGAACACGGCGGATGGGGCTCTGGGGCGGCGGCGGTGCTTTGGGTTGATGGCGACAAGGCGGCTCCAGTGGGCGTTGAGCGATGGGAAGGCGAGGCTGAGGTAGCTCGTGACATCACGGTGCCGATGGAGGTGCTTGTGGAGTCCTACGGTGATCCCATGGAGAGAAATAGCCTGCTTGAGGAGCTCCAGTGATAAGGGGAGAGAAGACGATGCAGGTTGATGGCTGGAGAGTGAGGGAGCCCGAGAGGATGGAAAAGGATGGAAGAGGAGGCGGAGGGGCTCCTTTCATAGGCAGAATGGCAGTCGAGAGCTCGGCCAGTGGCTGTGGAGGCCATTGGCCCTAGGTATCTCAAGGAAGGCAAATACGGCCATTCGGATAGGGGGTGGGCCGGCCCATACAAATAGGGATATATTAGAACTCGGCTTCATGTAACCTTGCATGATAAGGAAAATGATATAGTCCTAAACGGTTACTCTGTGTTCTGATAAGAAAATCCCTTGGTTGAGTCCGACTGGGATTCCTACCCTGTTACCTTGCCTCCTCGGTATATAAGGAGAGGCAAGGAACCCCCTAGGGCATACCCAATCTCATCATACAACCTGCAAAAGAAATACACAAATAACTAGAAGTAGGGTATTACCTCACATTGAAGGCCTGAATCAGGAGAAATCCCTGTGTCCTTTCAGGTCCATCGAGTTTAGATCCGACAAGTAGCCCTGTATTCAATATTGCCGATACAGAACATCGACAGTTGGTGTGCTTGGTAGGAGATTTATCAAGATCATCATCGACAAGCCTAATGGATCCAACCATTGGAGTCGTCGGCATCACCTTCTCTCCCAGGCAAGCAATTAGATTCAAGAGCCTCGACTTTATCGCTGACGACTTCGGCAACCTGACCCTGTCTGACTCGGTTTCAACCCAATTGGCTAGGGACCAAGCCAACTTCACCCCAGCTAGCCTTCTCGACGCTGCGGTAGTCTTCAACAACATTCTCTGGCAATTTCCAAGGTCTACGAGCCCCGGGGCAACTCTCTTTCCTAGTGTTCGACTAGGACACGGCCCTGAGCCAGTCGAGATTGGATCTAGGGGAGACAAGATTGTCGATGCCCCACTCAAACTCAACAACACCGCAGCCATCTGCAACTCCAATTTGATGTGGCAAACCCAATCTGCTAGAGTTCAACTCGGATATAGCCCAGAGCCGCTCAGGATTGGATCTAAGGAGGTTGGAGTCATCATCACGCCGCTCCACTATTTGGACTCTGACTCTCAGTCGGAGAGTAGCTTGGGAAGCTTCTCACCTCCATGCAAAATCTTTATGGTGTCCAAGGGTTCTACCCCAAGTCAAGATGCGCGCTGACTACGTGAGCAATAAGAGGAAGATGCTCGCCGACTGCGTGAGCAAAAAGAGGAAGAAGATCGATGCTTGTAGTCGAACGGGAGGCTTTCAACCACGAGCTGTGTAAAACTGGGTGGCAAGCACAATAAGAAATCCTCTAGAATAGAGTGGGCGACCACGACATCTTTGTCACTCCATAACAAAACGTCATGGCTACTGCAACACTTCTGGATACCCTGCAGCTAGGACCTGATCACAAGGCGCACCGACTATCGCCAGAATCAAGGCTATTGATAACGGCAGCAGCGGTACAATAGCGCCTGGAATCTGGAGATACTTTGATCCCTTCTAACAAGACAACTTTTGACGCTGCAACTTCATCAACCACAGCGTGACGCCGGGCAACGGGGTTCGATCGCCGTCACTCGGGGTCCAACCGTGGATTACAAGGCCACAACGACCTAAGATAACAACACGACGGGCACCGGGATAACCCCGAGAATGACTACGCTGTGATTTTCGACAAGACCTTAACGCTCATCGGCGTGAACGCAAGGAAGATGAACGCCGTCGACTGCAAAATGAACATGAGCGCTTCGGCCTCCACGATGAGCGGTTTCGCCACCGCAGTCAGAGCCGGAGCCCCCACTCAGACGAAGGATTTCCAGCCTTCACGCGCGAGCTACGCCAAGTCGAATAGCCATCAGGTTTCAAGCCGACTGGGATCGACAAGTACAATAGCAAGAGCATCTCGGAATCCTAGCTGACAGTATAAACTCTAGTAATCCAAGCAGCCGGAGGTGACCACAAGGCAATGGCAAATTATCTCCCTGTTGCACTAGCTGACTCGGCACGAATGTGGTTAACTAGGCTTCTTAGACGGTCTATTGGCTCCTGGGGGAACTCCACGAGTGCTTCATGTCTAATTTCCAGGGCACATACAAAAGACCGTCATGTGCATACAATCTGTACCAATGTCACCAAAGGAAGAACGAGTCTCTCTAGGATTTTATCAAGCGCTTTTCCGAGAAGAGGAATTCTATCCCCAAGATCAACAACGAGGTGGCCATCGCAGCCTTCCACAAGCAAATCAGAGACACACCGTTCATTGCCAAGTTCACTCGGAAGCCGCCCAGCTCAATCAAAGCCCTTTTCGAGATGGCTAACAAGTATGCTGATTGAGCCGACGCAGTTGCCGAAGCACTAGATGACAAGCCTCGACAGAAGGAACGATGTGGCATCATCCAAGCTTGGGAACCGCAAGCACAAGTCGGAGGGCATCGTGGCCACAGTCAACCGCTATCATGCCCGGAAATTCACTATAAATTTTCAAAGCTAATTTGTGCATTAAATCCTCGTTCAGGAATCAGCCAAGGTACACAAATCGATAATTTGATAAACATAACCAAAATGAAATAACGATAAATACTTACAAAAGAGGCACTTAGTCCTCACACAGAAGAAAACTACAGCGGAACAATAATTCTAGTGAAGCTTCAAGACCAAACCCACTGGTAGCTCAACTAGGGTATAAACCAAACACCAAATCCTTCTCCTTCCTCGCAAATCTTCACTCTGATGATGGTAATATTGAAGACTAAGTACCACCCACTGTACTCAAGAAGCCACACAAGAATGCAATGTAATGCAATAGGATTCCAAGCAAAGGCATAGTATGGCTCTTTTGCATAAACGGCATTTAAAATGTTTGCATTTAAAAACATTGCAAAAATAGTATAATTTAATTATTACCATTATTAAACCATTCACCGAACAACACTACAATGCAGTTCAGGCCCAAACCAAAACCTTCCATCAATTCATTGCCATTAATGAGTAGTGTGGGACTAATCACGAAAAACATTGCTAGGCCACCCATAACCACGGAAACGGCTATTTGAACAATTTCACTCTGGCTGGAGGTGTACCAATTTACCCACAAGACACAACCCCACAGCATGTTACCATGCGCCTCAATATCACCACGGTACCTCAGAAAGGAGTTGTGACAAGACCATCCATGTAATTCGCCCAATAGGAGTGCCACCCGCCAAGCCTCCGGTCTCCAGTAGGGGTGAGCAAGTGCTTTCCCGTGAGACGGCCTGACGCTCGAACTCATTGACTTACAACTGCCATGTGTGGACTTACAGCAGCTAAAATACGCCCTGGTGCCTCCTATTGAAAGCGTCACACTTCAAATCCCTCCATTACCGATTCTAGCCTGTGGTTTGTATGGGTATTGCTTCGCAATCAGTAGCTCGTGAACTGGTCCTTAACTGTCATCGCCACTAGCTTCATCATCCTTCCATGTGCTCACAACCCACCATCAGTCAACTTTTAGTGGGCATATTTTAATTAACCAACCATGACCAATCATCGTGAAATAATCTCATTAACCAGTTATTAATCATGAGTGAATCAATAGTTATCCCACATAAAATGACGCTAATGTTTCTAGGCAGGGCTAAGCAAAACTATTTATTGTAGCTAGATCATTAATTAGACATCTAGCTAGTCAAGATTAATTACCCAAGGTATCAAGGTAAAAGTATCAATAGCTAAGTGGCCATGCTCAAGGAATATAGGGAAAACATTAAATTTCCGTAATAATGGCATTCCAAAGTTTTGCATGCAATAAGTTAAAACAAAATAAGTTTTCACAATTGGGTTCAACATGCTCAAGGGGATTGTCGTGTGACTTGCCATGCAATAGAAAAGTTATCAATTGGTCGTCCAAACTCTTCCTCAAACTTCGCACTCTTCTAGAATGGCGAAACTACATGTCTACACACAAAACGAGGAAAAATACTAAGAAACTCCAAATAAATAGTATATAAAAAGTACATGTAGATCATGATTTTAGATGAATTTAGAAAGAAGAACGGATCAAATCGGAGTTCGGACGGAAAAGATATGGCCTCCGGAATTTTGAATTCATAGAAAATCCGACAAGAAGTTTGGTAAAAGGCTGACATGTGGGGTCCACCAGTTAGTGACTCGGTCTACGATGGAATTGGTCTATGGACCGAGAGATAGAGGGGTACGATGGACAGGCCGATGTGGCAACCACGTGGTGCCTAGGGCTAAGGTGGGGCTGAGGTGGTTGATGACGTGGCAAAAAGGGCTGATGTGGCAGGGCGATTGGATTATGGAGGTCCTACGGCTGACATTGATCTCGCGAAGATCGAACGGCTGTGGTTGGGCCAGTGGTTTATGGAGATCGAGCGGCTCATATTGGATCTTGGAATCGGATGGCTAGGATGGATCGAGGGCGATCCGACAGTTGAGATTTCACCGGAGTTATGCGCGTAGGGTCCACACGTCGCCAGCTTGGGGAGGTACAGCAGTGGGGCCTGTGTGTTGGTCACATGGGGAGATATGCTGGTGGAGCTCACTGGTCAGTGGCCTGGGGCATGGCAAACATGCGCCCGTGCCATGGTGCAACGCGCAGCGGTGTTCGACAGCGGGGCGACAGCAGCCGACTATAGAGGGCGGCAAGATAGGGGTGGCACAGCAAGGAGATAGCAACGCCAGTGCATCGGTGAACCACAGACGGTGGAAGGCGGCTAGCAGGGGAACGACGGGGACGAGGTAGAGCTGAAGGGGACGATACGACCTTGTCACCGGGACGGCGGCGTGTCAGCGACCGCGCCGGACAAGGAGGAGATGACGTTGATGGTGGAGGCTTTAGACCGGGTGCTCACCAGCAGCGGGCGGTGGACGCGAAGGTGATGACGGTGGCAGCTCGGCTTTGGGTAGCAGAGGCGGTGCAGGACGACGACGTCAGTAGAAATTAGGGCATGGGGGGTAGGGGGAGCGGAGGCCGGGAATTTATAGGGGAGGAGGGGATGACTTGGGCAGGTGGCGATGGCGGTAGGGTGGCGATTTCCGCGGCGGCAGCGGCTGGGCCAAAGGAGGTGTGGAGTGCCGTGGGCCGGGCTGGGCCGAGGAGGAGGACGGCACCGAACGGTGGGCTCGGGCCCCTAGCCGACAGAAGGAGAGAGAGAGCAAGGAGGAAGAAGAATGTAACGCCCAGAAATTCACCACCGAAGTTCTGAACATTCATGTGTATTAAATTCCTGTCCAGGAAAGCAAGTGTACATAATTTCAAGTTGCCATACAGAGTGTCTTACAAACAAAGTAAAATTATATTACATAAATGCAGCGGAAAACGGGAAAATAAAGTCTATAAACAACGGGCCCAGCAGCAGCTTCCATCCCACAAGCACCTTGACGGTGGAGCCAGCCTATTCCTTAGGACGATCCTCGTCGGATGCGTTCTCCAACACTGAGAGGGGGAAAAGGGAGCAAGGCTGAGTACCACCCACAGTACTCAACAAATCACACCCACAATTATGCATATGCACGGGAAGCAAAGGTAGGCTAGGGTTTGATTTGCGTGAGAGCAGTTGCAAACAGTAGTAGTTCGCAAATAGTAAAAGTTGATTAATTTAACAATATTAATTCTCCACCAATTAACGTTACCCCACGTTAACCAGGCCTAACCATCCCTTACTGGTTAACGTTACACCACGTTAACCAGACTCCACTGATGAACGCTACACCACGTTCACTAGAATCCTCCAGTTAACGTTACACCACGTTAACCGGACTCCACTGATTAACGTTACACCACGTTAACCAGTCTCCACTGATCAACGTTACACCACGTTGACCAAGCGTCACTAATGAGCGTTACACCACGCTCACCAGTCTCCACCGATTAACGTTACACCACGTTAACCGGCCACCACCGATCAACGTTATACCACGTTGACCAGACTCCACACCTTCCACCCGAACCGTACCAGTTTCATAAAGCCAGATTAATTATCTAAAGGTGAGACTAATCACGGTGAGTCTTGACAAACGTGCCCATAACCACGGGTGCGACTATTTAAATAGATTTAACTCTGATCAGAGGTGTACAACTTTACCCACAAGACACAGCCCCACACACGTTCCTGTGTGCCAGTGCATCACCATGAAACCCTATGAGAGGCTGTGATAGGACCGTTCACACAACCTCTCCCTAACCATCCACACCATGCTGAGGTTGCACCTGCCGATAGGGCACACCATATTGGCTAGACTACTCCCCTTGCGCCACAGTGAATCCGGAAGCCGATCAACCCTACCCCGGGCCGACCCAACTCCATCACGCCCACCCTCATCTCCGGTGCCTAGGAGAGGGAGAAGAAACAGTACAAGCCCAGCTGTTGCCCACGCTGGCTTGTGGAAAGTACGAGTAATTGCCCAAGTGGTTCCCGCGAATAGGTCCTTAATTGCCGTGGGTGCGACAAGTAGAACCATACACCCACAGCCCACTCTTTAGGTCTAATTTTAGTAATTTAACATTAGCCTATCCAAAGTTCCATTTTTCCGACATTGAGTCGAATCAAATAAAAAGATAATATTTAATTCCCAGGTGAGCTATATTGCTAAGCATGGCTAAGCATCCTAGGAATAGTAATCTAATCATATTATTACCCAGGTGACAAGGATTCAGGTTTCAAAACTAAGGCAAAGTCCTATCATTATATAGGTTATAACCCATCCACATGAAATATTGAAATAATGCAGTTTGTTTAAGTAAACAAAGCAATTTAGCAAAAAAGGGTACAAAATGATCAAGATTACAATGCGACTTACCTTGCTCTAGCTCAATGAACTCGGCTACGACCTCGTAATACACCGGAGAATCGACGGCATCGGATTCTATAACAAACAATGCACAAACAATTAAAAACAGTATGTGTGGGCAATCAAACATGGGCTGAAAGTATTTTTAATAAATTCTTGGCATTTTTCTAGTTTTAATGCAATTTGAATGGGCTTAATCGGAGTTCGTATGAATTAATTATGAATAGTTTTACTATTATTTCCAATGTAAAACTAATTACTAAATGATTTATTGCGCAATTAATCGGTTTATTGCGTCACTGGACCGAGGAGCCAGCGCCGACAGGTGGGCCCCACCAGTCAGCGGCACACAGGAGGACGGTGCATGGTGGACTCGGTCCACCGTGCCGGAAACGAGTGTGCCACGTGGTGCACACGTGGCGGCCACACGGGCGACCGCGCGGGCGACCGACGGACAGCCCTGATCTGCCACCCGGCTGATCGGACGGCCCAGGGGATGGCAGCCATAGCCAGCCATCTTGAGCGGGAGGCGGTGATGTGCATGCGACCCAATGGTCGTTGGCGGTGACCACTCGGTGCGGCGGCAGCACGTGGATGGGCAAAAGGGAATGGGGAAACAGCAAGGTGTCTCACCTGCGGCTCGCGGCGATGAGCGACGATGCCGGGATGACGGCAGCGAGGAAGGAGCGGCAGTGGCTTTGGGACAGCGTCGGCAACAAAGCTCCGACGGCGGCGGATGAGCTAGAAGCGGCAGCCGAGATGTTCTGGAAGATGGGGAAGACGGGAAACAGGTTAGGACAGAGAAAGGAGGCGTGGCGCGGTGGAATTGGCCGGCCGAAGAGGACATAGAGGGCTGGAGCTCACTGTGCACGAGGACGGAGCGTTCCGACGGGCTTTGGCTTCCACGGAGTGGCAGCCAGCGGGCTCCTCGGCACGGCAGAGACGATGGCGGTGGCGGTGCAGCCTGGCGACGTCTGGAATGGCGGCGAGCGAAGGCTGGGTTTGGTGAAAGGCGGTGGAAGCTCGGGTACGCGGTGGCAGTGGTGTTTGAGGGCATGGGGAGGCTCGATATGCTGGGGAAAAGACGGAGGAGGCGAGGAACCTTTTTATGCACACGGGCGAGCGAGATCGAGGCCATAACGGCTCAATCATGCTCTGGATTGAGGGCGGCGGCGATGGGTCATGCGCACGATTCGCGTGCGAGAGGGGGCGACTACGCCGGAGAACGTGGGGAGTGGGTGCGGACTCGGTCTTTCCTCGTTTGAACCAGGCGCGGGCGAGCGCGGAGGCGGGAGGCAGTGCTGATCGGATGGGAGAGGAGATTTTCCCCTCCGCCCGATTCGGATGGAGGAGGAAGACAGGGCTGACAGGTGGTCCCAGTCTATCAGCGGGGAGGCACGCGGGCGCACGGGCGAAGCAGCCCGACAGGCGAACCCCACAGCACAGAGAGAGTAAGTGGGAGGGGACGGCCGACAGATGGGGCCTGCGGGAGGCAGGCGCGTGCGAGCCGCGCATGCGGAGGCAGCACAGTGTTGGGCCGGCGGCCCAGGGAGAGGAAAAGGAAGAAAAAAGAGAAAACCGAAGGAAAAGAAAATGGAAAATGATTTCCTGAGCGAATTTAATTCTGATAATCGTTTTTGATTTTTTAAAAATAGTTCCTGTGCTATGAAAATTCCAATAAAAATCTAGTTAATATATTTTGGCAAGAGGAACATAAGAAAAATATTCCCAGCCACAATAATTTATTATTTTGCATTTTATACATTTAATTAATTCCTCTGGCCTTTTAAATTTATTTTTCTTGGGCGTTTTCTCAGGTATTATTTTTGTGTGGCTAAATTTAGGGTGTGACAAACCTACCCCCTTAAACGGAATCTCGTCCCCGAGATTTGGACGTGCTGGCAAAGAGGTGGGGATAGGCGGACTTTAGTTCATCCTCTCGCTCCCAAGTGGCTTCTTCTTCTGAATGGTGGCTCCACTGTACCTTATAGAATCTAATCACCTGGCTTCTGGTGTTTCTTTCATTGATCTCCAAGATCCGAATTGGCTTCTCCATGTAGGTGAGGTCTTCCTGGATCTCGATTGTTCCAGATCTGCCTGTTTTGCTGGTATCCTCAGACACTTCTTCAGTTGTGACACGTGGAACACATCGTGTATACCTGTCATAGAAGCTGGGAGGCTCAACTGATATGCCACTTCGCCTTTATGGGCTAGCACTTGGTACGGTCCCACTATGCGAGGTGCTAACTTCCCTTTGGTTTGAAACCTGTGTACTCCTCGGAGTGGCATGACACGTAGATACACATAGTCTCCTTCCTCGAAGCTTAGGTCTCGGCGACGGTTGTCGGCACAACTCTTCTGTCTGGATTGAGCCATCTTTAAGCGCTCCCGTATTATGGCCACTTTCTCTTCTGCCTCTTTGAGTGCGTCAGTTCCAAACACCTAGCGTTCGCCCGTCTAATCCCAGAAAAGGGGTGTACGGCACTTCCTGCCATATAGAGCTTCGAACGGTGCCATCTGCAAACTGGCTTGGTAACTGTTGTTGTACGAGAACTCCGCGTAGGGTAAGCTCTTATCCCATGTTCCTCCGAAGTCCAGTGTGCAAGCCCTCAACATGTCCTCCAATATTTGATTTACTCTTTCAGCTTGACCATCTATTTGTGGATGATATGCTATGCTGAAATTCAGTCGGGTTCCCAGTTCTGCTTGTAACTTTTGCCAAAACTTGGAAGTGAACTGGCTACCACGATCGGAGATGATCCTCTTGGGTACTCCGTGTAAGCACATTATGCGAGCCATATACAGTTCAGCCAGTTTCTTACCCGTATATGTTGTATGCACGGGGATGAAATGCGCAACCTTGGTGAGTCGGTCAATGATCACCCAGATTGAGTCATACCCCGAAGATGTGCGGGGCAAACCGGTGGTGAAATCCATCCCAATCTCTTCCCACTTCCACTTTGGGACCTTGAGCGGCTGTAATAGTCTAGCAGGCCATTGGTGTTCTGCTTTGACTCGCTGGCACACATCACAACGTGCCACGAATTCGGCTATTTCCCTTCTCATACTGGCCCACCAAAACTTTGTTTTAAGATCTTGGTACATCTTTGTGCTTTCGGGATGAATGGAGTACTGTGTCTCATGGGCTTCCCGGAGTATTAGGTCTTTGAGTTCCTTATTCTCTGAAACGCACAAACGTTCACCCATCCATACTGTCCTGTTTTCATCTTCCGTAAAACCTTGAGCTTTTTCGACTCTCATGTTCTTCTTAATTTCTTGAATTTCTAGATCATTTGCTTGTGCATCACGAACTTGATCAAAGAGCGTGGGCTGAGCCTCTAGGACTGCCACGAATCCATGTGCGACAATGCCCAGATTCAAGCGTTCAAATTCCTGGTGCATTTCCTTGCACAATGCCTCTGCTCGAGCGGTGTTGCAGTAACTTTTCCTACTCAAGGCGTCTGCCACGACATTGGCTTTCCCTGGGTGATAATGTATCCCCACATCATAGTCCTTAATCAATTCCAGCCACCTTCTTTGGCGGAGGTTTAGATCAGGCTTGGTAAATATGTATTTCAAGCTCTTGTGGTCTGTGTAGATCTCACTGCGATTACCAATGAGCTAATACCACCAAATCTTCAAAACATGGACCATTGTGGCCAATTCCAGGTCGTGTGTCAGGTAATTGCCCTCATGGGGGCGTAACTGACGCGATGCATAGGCTACAACTCTACCTTCTTGCATCAACACGCACCCTAGCCCTTGGTGGGATGCATCACAGTACACTTGGAAGTCTTTCCTGGGGTTCGGTAAGATCAGGACCAATGCCGAAACCAACTTCCTTTTGAGTTCTTCAAAGCTGTGATTGCACTCGGATGTCTAGACAAACTTCACATCCTTCTTCAGTAATTATGTCATAGGTCTAGCAATCTTCGAGAAGTTCTCGATGAACCGGCGGTAGTAACCCGCAAGTCCAAGAAAACTCCGCACTTGTGTCACTGTCTTCGGCGGTTTCCAATTGGTGACGGATTCCACATTCGTTGGGTCCACGGCAACTCCCTGGGCAGTGATGATGTGTTTGAGGAACTGCACTTCTCTCAGCCAGAAATCACACTTGCTGAACTTGGCGTACAACTGGTGCTCTCTCAACTTCTCAAGAACCAAACGAAGGTGTTGCTCATGCTCTTCCGCTGACTTCGAGTAGATCAGGGTGTCGTCGATGAAAACTACCACAAACTTGTCCAGAAACTCCATGAACACCTTGTTCATTAGGTTCATGAAAAAGGCAGGTGCATTTGTCAGTCCGAAGGACATAACAGTGCACTCGTACAGCCCATACCGCGTAGTGAAGGCTATCTTCGGTATATCCTCTTCTCGAATTCTCAGCTGATGATAGCCTGATTGCAAGTCTATCTTGGAGAAAATGGTGGCACCCTCCAATTGGTCGAAAAGATCATCAATCCTTGGTAAGGGGTACTTGTTCTTGATGGTGACGTCGTTTAGTGCGCGATAGTCCACGCACATCCATTATGTTTTGTCCTTCTTTTCCACGAAGATGATTGGTGCTCCCCAAGGAGACGTGATTGGTCGGATGTACCCCTTCTGTAGCAGATCGTCGACTTGCTTCTTGACCTCTGCTATCTCATTTGGTGCCATTCTATACGGCCTCTTGTATATTGGCACTGTTCCAGGTGCCAAATCAATCCTGAACTTAATTTCCCTTTCTGGTGGCATCCCTGGTAGGTCTTCCGGGAACACATCTGGGTATTCCTTTACTATTGGAATGTCCTCTATTTTCCTTTCTGGCTTCGTCCCACCTTCCGACGGTTGCTCTGCTACGACCTGATTCAAGCTTTCTTCCTGATGTAGCAGCACAGGTGACCTGAAGATAACCACCTTTTGTCGATGTTTTACACTGGCAATAAATATATGGGGCTACTCGGCGGATGGAAACTCGGTGGATTGCAAAGGAACACAGAGAGATTTTATACTGGTTCAGGCCCTCGATGTGAGGTAGTACCCTACGTCCAGTTGTGGTGTTATTCCTTTGAGGATTTGCGATGCCCTCAGGGGGCGCCCTGCCTCCCCTTATATATTGGGGGACCGGGTTACAAGGTAGGAGTCCCAACCGGATTACAGCCAAGGGATCTCCCCTTAGAGACATAACGCAGCCAACTAGGACTGTGTTTTCCTTATCGTACAAGGCAAAGTCGGCTAGGGATTACTGTATCTCTAATTGCAAGGCCAGGCCCATCCTCTATCCGAGTGGCCCATATGCTTGTCATGAGGTACCCGGGGCCCATGGCACGCACAGTAGCCCCTGAGACCTTCATAGTTGAGTCACAGCTGATGCCGAGTGCTCATCCTCCACGGTGAAGTCTTCCCGAGTGCATTGCTCCTGAGTACTCTTTGTCTGAGTGCTTCTTCTCCCGAGTCCTGCTTCATGTCAGCTAGTAGCGAGGCTATGAAGGGCTCCATGTAGAAGTATAAATAGTGTGCGCCAAATAGGCGCACCTATTAGGTGTAGCCCCCGACTTTGTGCTTAATTGTGAAACAATTAAACATAAAGTCATAGATCTTTAACCTTGTAGTCTTTCCCAAGTAGTATACTACTGGTATATGAGACTCTTCGGTATCATGTCAACCGGAATATAATTTATAGTCTTGCCGAGTAGGGAATGACTCGTATGTAGGACTCTTCGACTTCATGTCAGTCGGAACACGTGTTTATAGTCTTGCCGAGTAGGATGCTACTCGTATATGGGACTCTTCAGCTTCATGTCAGCTGGAAAGGGGGTTTATAGTCTTTCCCGAGTGGCGTCTCACCAAGAAGTTAAGACTCCTCCGCATCATGTCAGTGGGAATGAGAAATTTATAGTCTCTCCCGAGTAGTGCACTACTCAAGAGTTAGACTCTTCAGCGTCATATCGGCTGGAATAATGTTACTCATGGCAACTGACAGCCACGCATGTAGGCCGAGTACCACTTTGTGAAAATAAATCCACGGCGTGGTCAGGTGTACTCAAGAAAGATACCTGCATCCCCAATTTTAATGAAGACCAGCTTGTGATCCTTGTAAGGATATATCCTCGAGACCTGGTGGATAAAACAGATACCCAAACATATATGTTTAGCAATAAGGCTTTCATGAAGCATATCTGTTTACCTCATCGACTCCTGTTAGTAGCACCAGCGCTATAATTTCAACTCAGCCTGCGAGCGGCCCACATGGAGCATGCTACTGTAGGAACTCATATCTTGGTGGCCTACTACCGAATAAGCCGGCCTAAACCTACCCACCCAGCGTAGGCTCTATAAGAGTAGCATCCATCGCATGTCAGGATGAGTACTCCTGTGTTGGTAACCGCCATCAGCCAAAGGGATCCTTGTCCGCAAGCCTTTCTGACTTATGTTCTGGATGTAGCCTGGTTGCCATAGAAGCCTAAGTAGGTATATTGCAGAATCTGCTTGCCCTCCCCAGGTGTGACACAGTGCATGAGAACTCCGGATGCGCTTTGACGATGTAGATCTTCTCTGACTTCGGTAAAGCCGAATAAGGTACCCGAACCTTACATTAGCATAGGATTCGGCTAGCGACCCCCATGGGGCTTACCCTATCGAACAAAGTTATGACCAGATAAGGTACTCGAACCTTGCATTAGCATATGATTCGGCTGGCGACCCTCATGGGGCGTACCCAACCTGGCAAAATTGTAGCCGAATAAGGTACCCGAACCTTGTAGGATTCGGCTGGCGACCCTCATGGGGCGTACCCAACTCAGCGAAGTGATACCCGAGCCCCGACTAGCGCCGGAGGTCGGTTGTTGGCCGAATAAGGTATCCGAACCTTGCATTAGCATAGGATTCGGTTGGCGACCCTCATGGGGTGGTAACTGAATAAGGTACCCAAACCTAGCATTAGTGTAGGATTCGGCTGGCGACCCTCTTGGGGCGTACCTCACCTAGCCAAGTGGTATACAACCCCCGACTAGCGCCGGAGATCGGTTGTTAGCTCACATGGTGTGTAGCCGGGGAAGATGACGTCCCGATTGGTGCAAGTACTCGGTAAGTAGCCCTCATGGAGCATTCCAAGCGTATCTTGGCAGACTAGTCCAACCCCCGAGTGTAGGAGATAGGCTCGCAGCCCTGAGTTCCTGTGACGCGTATCCGGAGCTGGCCCTGCACCATAAAGATATCGGATGAGTAGCATCTGATGATGAAAACAATCACCCGAATAAAATGTATTTTACAATATATGTAAATACATGTTCTTCCTCTTATTGATATTAATATCCCCGAGTAGTTGACCCCTTAGTTTAAGCACTCTGCCCGACTAGTCATAGCCCCCTAGCGTCGGGAGTTGGCTCATGGCTCTTTCCCAGACACGTGTTTCGGGTGACTTGAGTTCGTCTTTCATGGAGCAAAGTTTCACTGATCATGATTTATGCTACTCAAGTACTTTTGCAATCATTTAAGAGCAAAAACAGAAAAAAAAATATAGCTTGTACACCTATTAGGTGTAAGCGGCTGCGGCATTGGCAAAGCCAAGTGAGGAAATATTTATCAGAGAGCGACTTAGCTGTTCGGTATTTGGGAATGGGGATTCCATCCTTGTGTTCAGGCTTTTGAGCCCCCGAGCATGTCACTTGTTGTTCTGATAATCTCCAGTTGTTGGATGTCGAAGACGGTTGTGACCGACTGCCACAATGAAGCCAACTGACTTGCCTTTGCGGTTCCCAACTTTAGTCGAGGTCGCATCATCGGTGTCCTTCCGCTCTTTCTGTCAAGTTGCCTTGTTGTCATCGAGGGCCTCAGCAACAGCGTGGGCCGAGTCGGCGTATTTGTTTGCCATGTCGAATAAAGCCTTGACAGAGTTGGGAGGCTTCCGAGTGAATTTGGAGATGAACAAGGTATCTTTGACTCCTTTTCGAAAGGCGGCGATGACGACCTTGTCCTTGATCTTCGAGATAGAATTCTTCTTCTTAGAGAACCTCTTGATGAAGTCACGAAGAGACTCGTTCTTCCTTTGATGCAACTGATATAAGTCGTACTCGGAAGATGGCCTCTCGTATGTTCCCTAGAAGTTGGCGATGAAGCGTTCCTGGAGTTCTTCCCAGGAGTTGATTGATTGCTTGGGAACTCCTGTTAGCCATGTCCTCGTTGAGTTGGCTAAAGCGACTGGGAGGTAGTTACCCATGACTTTGTGATTGCCTCCAGCTGCTCGGATTGCCAGAGTGTAGACTGTGAGCCAGGACTTAGGATTGGTCTTGCCTTCATATTTTTTGATGCTTGTAGGCTTGAAACCCGACAGCCAGTTGACCTATTGTAGCTCCTAGGTGAAGGTCGGTACTCCTTCATCTTCATGAGGACTTCGACTCCGCTTATGACGGCGAAACCGCTCGTGGTGGAGGCCGGAGCACTCGTTCTCATCTTCCAGTTGGCGTTGTTCGTCTTCCTCTCGTTCACGGTGCTGAGCGATGATGTTGTGGCGAAGGTCGCGTTGTAGTCATCCTCGGAGATCCTGATTGTCCCGACGGTCGCTTCGACGCTGCCGGTTGTTGTTGGGGTTGCCGAATGACGTTTGGCATGACTCCGTGTGTTGCCGACTAGAGCTGACCGCTCGGTGTCGCTTTGAGGTGGACGAGACTGCCATTGGGGCAGCCGACCGGTTGGTCGGTATGAGTGTGTTGCCCAACTGTTGTTGCTGTTGATAAGCGGTACCGATGATCATAGCCTTGATCTTCGCGATGGTCGGGGTGGCCTGGTGATCAGGCCCAAGCTGGACTGTGTCTAGTAGGGTTGCAGTGGCCACGATGTTATGTTGAGGAGTGGCGAAGACGTCGTGGTCACCGACTCAGGTTTGGAGGATTTGTTGCTGAGCAGTCCGCCCAGCCCTGCGCAGGTCGTTGTTGTGGGCGTGCAGGTGTCTTGCTTCTTCCTCTTGTTGTTTTTGCAGTCGGCGGGCCTCCTTCTATTGCTATTCGCTAGACGGCGTGATTCCTGAGTAGGAGTAGAGCCTTTGGATGCCATGAAGATTTCTCATGGTGGAGAGAAGCTTGCTGAGCTGCTGTCCGACTTAGAGTCGGAATCCGACTGAGAGTCAAAGTCGGAATAGTTGATGGGGGTGATTATAACCCCAACCTCCCTAGATCCGATCTCGAGCGGCTCTGGGCCGTATCCGAGTCGAACTCCAGGGGATCGGGTTTGCCGCGTCGGATGTTGTTTGAAGATATCCGCGACGTTGCCGAGTCTGTATGGGAGATTGACGATCTCTTCCCTTCATAGATCGATCTTTGCAGGCTCAAGGCCGAATCCGAGTCGAACACCGAAGGAAAAAGTTGTCCCGAGACCCAGACAAGAATGAAAAGATGCCCAGCAAGTCGGATGAGGGTTGCTGTAGCATCATTGGGCCGACATGGCGCGGAGTCGGCCGGTTCCCTGGAAGATCAGATCGAGTCCGAGTTGGCCAAGGTGAGGTTGCCGAATTCGTCAGCGATGCAGTCGAGGTTGCCAAACGTGATCGTGTCTCCAGGGGAGAACTTGCCACCGTTGACTCTTGTTGTTGGATCCATCGAGCTTGTAGATGTAGATCTCGCCGAAGCCCCTACCTGGCACGCCACTGTTATGTTTTACATCGGCAATAAATATATGGGGCTACTCGGTGGATTGCAAAGGAACACAGAGAGATTTTATATTGGTTCAGGCCCTCGATGTGAGGTAATACCCTACATCCAGTTGTGGTGTTATTCCTTTGAGGATTTGCGGTGGTGATTCTGGTGAACCAACTCAACCTGCCCTCAGGGGGCGCCCTGCCTCCCCTTATATATTGGGGGACCGGGTTACGTAGGAGTCCCAACCGGATTACAGCCAAGGGATCTCCCCTTAGAGACAGAACGCACCCAACTAGGACTGTGTTTTCCTTATCGTACAAGGCAAAGTCGGCTAGGGGTTACTATATCTCTAATTGCAAGGCCAGGCCCATCCTCTATCCGAGTGGCCCATATGCTTGTCATTAGGTACCTGGGGCCCATGGCACCCACACCTTTCCTTCCGAACTAGTCACTGTTACGGTGCGGTCCACACAGTTGATCACCCCTTTGTGATGGGTCAACCAATCCATTCCTAGGATGACATCTAGGTCTTTGGATTCCAAGAGGATAAGATTGGCTAGAAAAGGTGATCCTTGGATTTCTAGGCTCACTGAAGGGTTATAGTGAGCGGTTATCATGCGGTTCCCAGGTGTATGAACCCTCATGAGAGGATTTAAGTTTCACTACTTTTATCCCATGTGCCAACCCCACAAATTTCTTGGATATGAAAGAATGTGTTGCACCAAAATCAAAAAAGTACGTTGCAGTATTGAATTCACAAGAAATTACCCAATACTCACTTCCGATGCAGTCTGCGGCCTCTTTCCGCGGAGACATGATTGACACGCCCTTTATCACCTGCTGATTGCATTGAGGTGCTAGGAGCTCTCAGGCCAAGATCCCAGCTTCGCCTCGCTTCAGACATTTGTTGGTGAAGTGACCTGGTTCATTGTAGTTGAAGCAGATGAAGGTCTTGCCCCCACTCGTGCTTTCCGTGATTCTGACCTGCTGCACTGGCGCATTGGTGGGCATGGAGCGACTGACGTTGTGTTCCCACTATTGCTGTTGTTGCCTCCGATGTGCCTTGGTGGAACGGGTGCGGCGACGATCATGTGGACGGTCCACCCTGATGCCCAGCATCATCCATGGCCTCTGGGGTGCTGCCCCTACAAACGGTGAGCTCCGGAATTGAGCAGCCTTTCTCTTGCGGTCCACCTTGTTGCGCTGACTTTCCTAGCGGATCGCTTTATCCACCAGCTTCTCGAAGTCTGGATAATCGTTTGAGAGGAGCTGATTGGTTAGCTCATCGTCCAGTCCGTCCAGGAACCTCTCCTATCTCTCCATATCAGTGCGGACAGCCTTGAGCACGTAGCGCGCCAGACGGTTGAAGTCTTGGAGGTATTCCGTGACCGTCTTGTTTCCTTGGACCAAGTCTCTGAACTCACTTTTTCTTGCCACAATTCCTGCTGGAATTTGAGACTTCTGGAAATTGTGGCAGAATTCTGCCCAAGTGACTTCCGTGGTAGCAGTGCGGATTACAAGGAAGTTGTCCCACCAAGCTGATGTGGACCTTGAGTTGGTGATAGTGAAAGCGACTTTCTCTTGATTGTTTGCACTAGAGATGTTGAGCTTCTTCTCAATTGCCAACAGCCAGTTGTCGATGCTTTGCACCGGCAATAAAACTATGGGGCTACTCGGTGAGGGTGAATTCAGTGGACTGCAGAGGAACACAAAGGAATTATACTGGTTCAGGCCCTCAAGATGAGGTAATACCCTACGTCCAGTTGAGGTGTTATTCCTCTGAGGTATATGTAGATCGATGATCTAGTTGCTCTTGTTGTGCTTGCCCTGAGGGGCGCCCTGCCTCCCTTCATATACTAGGGGACAGGGGTACATGATAAGATCACCAGTCGGAACGACCAAGGGATTTCCTTCTTAGAGATAGAATCCTATCCGACTAAGACTAGGTTTCCTTATTATACAAGGTAACAGCCTGCCGATGCTAATCTTATCTCTAATACATGGTTCCGGCCATCCTCTGTCCAAGTGGCCCAATGTACTGGTAATGAGTACCAGGGCCCATGGCCTCCAAGTAGCCCCTGAACCTTCATAGTTGAGTCACAGCTGATGATGCCATGCTTCCCACAGTGAAGTGCCCGAGTGCGGTACGCCGAGTAGGTCTTCTCCCGAGTCCTGCTTCCATTCAGCTGCAGCGAGGCTATGAAGGGCTTCATGTAAATATATGAATAGTGTGCACCGAATAGGCGCACCCTTTATTAGTGTAGCCCCGAGTTTGTGGCTAATTGTGAAAACAATTAGACATAAAATCAAAATCTTTAACCTGGAAGTCTTTCCCGAGTAGATACCACTGGTATTTGTGACTCTTCGTATCATGTCAACCCGGGAATAAACTTCATAGTCTTGCCGAGTAGGATGCTACTCGTATATGGGACTCTCAGCGTCATGTCAGCTGGAGAAAGGGGTTTATAGTCTTTTCCGAGTGGCGTCCCCACCAAAGTTAGACTCCTCCGCATCATGTCAGCGGAAAAGATATTATAGTCTCTCCCGAGTAGTGCACTACTCGAAAGTTAGACTCTTCAGCGTCATGTCGGATGGAATAATGTTGCTCATGGCAACTGGTGGCCACGCATGTAGCTGAGTACCACTTAATGAAAATAAATCCATGCGTGCTAGTGTACTCGAGAAAGATACCTGCATCTCCAATTTAATGAAGACCAGCTTGCGATCCTATAAGGAATATCTCGAAACCTGATGACAAAAACAGATATCCAAACATATATGTTTAGCAATAAGGCTCTCGTGAAGCATATCTGTTTACCTCATCGGCTCCTGTTAGCAGCACCAGCACTATAATTTCAACTCAGCCTGCGAGCGGCCCACATGGGGCATGCTACTGTAGGAACTCATATCTTGTTGGCCCAGTGCGGATGGTGTAGGCCCAAGCCCACTTAGTCGGCATTGGCTCTATAAAAAGACGGGGAGAGAGAAAAAGATTCCGTCGTCTTCCCCAAATCAGCCAATGTCTTCATCTTCCACCTTCGCGCCCAACTTTTCGCCTCCCGCCCGGCTAGGGTTAGCTGCTGCTATTCCCCACCCGAACTCGGGCGATTTCAATCCTCCCTGTTGCTCCAAGCCCCCCGATTTGCTTTTCCCCAAAATCTCATCGCCTCCAGTCATGCCGAAGGTTTCGGATCTTGCGGGGGCGCCGGGAAGTTCTTGGCCGGTGTCGGATCGTGGCTCGGTGAAGCTGAAGCGGCTGGAGAGTGAACTGAAGTTGCCTAGCCAAGAGGTGATTCGCTGGCGGCCGGCCAGGGATGAGTCGAGCCCAAATCCCCGACCCGGAGAGACGGTAGTTTTCGCCTCCTTTTTCGATCGAGGCTTGTGCCTTCCATCTTCTGATTTCTTCCGCCGTATCCTCGACTTTTACGAGCTAGAGTTGGTGCATCTGAACGCCAACTCTATTCTTCAGATTTCTATATTTGTTACTCTTTGCGAGTGCTTCTTGGGTGTTGAACCCCATTTCATCCTCTTCTGGCACCTGTTCCACATCAAGCCCCAACCTTCCAAGAGCAATATCAATGTGATTGGAGGGGCTGGTCTTCAACTGAGGAGCGATGGGAAGAAAACGTATATCGATCTGCCCTTGAAATCTTCTCTGAAGGGCTGGCACAAGGAGTGGTTTTATTGCGCCGATCTGGCTCCTTCCTTGCGCCCATTTACTGGTATGCCGCCGACGGTGTTGCCAAGCTGGTCCGCGGAGCCGACCTTTGAAGAACTGGGCCAGGCACATATATTGTTGACAAAGATAGATGACCTCAAGAAGGCCAGCTTGACAGGTCCTTGGGTGGCTCGTCGCTTCCTGACAAGGCGCGTTCAGCCGCTGAAGCTTAGGAGCTCATTCGGCTAGGCGTTCAAAGGCAAAAATGATCCTGACCAAGTGAGCAACGAGTCGGCGGATAAGAAGGAGGTGGCCGCGACCTTGTTTGGCTATTTCTCTGAAGGGGTGATCGCGACCGAGGACGACAAGCGCTGGATCGCGGCTTATAGCTTCATTCGGCCTCGGACCAAGGTAACCTTTAATCCTTCCTTTGTGACGAATGCCCGTGAAACCGTAGTTGTTCAGCATATCATGACGCATTTGGTTGACTCGCTTGTAGTGGCATGAAGAATTTGATGAAGACTCCCGTCCGTTGTCGGCGGTCGCGTCGAAGAAGAGGCCGAGGAGTCCCTCTGCTGCCCAACCTGACTCTAAGAGAGTGGGGAAGAAACCGATTTTATATCGGGGCGAGGGGGCCATGATGGCGCGCGCCGTGAGCGGAAGCTTGAAAATAAAGGACGCCGCTGCCGCAACGCCCACGCGGTCAAGTCCCAGGCTGAGACCTGCGGGTTTGAGCCAAACGTTACCGAGCCCGGCGGCGGCACCACCAAGGGGCCGGCTGGAGCAAAGGCCGCCTGGGGCGAAGGCGCTCGAGCCGACCATACCAGAGTTGGGGCCGACTCGGGTTGATACGCCTCCGCCGACGATGACGCCGACCAGGCCAACTGCCGGAGCTAGCGCTCCGCCGGGGGGCGGGCCGCCCGGCAAGAAGCTGAGGTTCTCCAAGAGGTGCGCTACTTCGGGACTTCCGTAGTCTCTGTGTGTTGAAGTAATGTCTTGATGTCTTGGTTCGTTGTGCAGGAAACAGGCCGATATTGATCTCAAGGAGGTCGACCCGTCTGCTCCACTTGATGAGCCTGCCCCAGCCGAGCCAGCGGCCGCGAACACACCTGTCGAGCCGGCGGCCGACCCGGTTGCTGAGACCGAGGCAGCTCCGACTATAGGGCCGCTGCCGCCACCCTACCGAGCGGTGGCTGGTGAAACTGAGGCCCCAGCCCCCGAGGCGCCTCACGTTGCGGAGACCGCAGACGGAGCCCATGAGCCGGAGATCCCGCATCTGCCTCGGATCGAAGCTCCTCCAACGTGTGATGGCCCGGACCTTTACGTGGACAACTTGCGACGGCACCGTGAAAAGCTTCCGGCTTGATGAAGTCGTTGCAAGGAGAGAGCGCGAAAGCCTGCTTCGTGCCGCCATCAGCGGGTCCCAAGGGGTCGCGGTATGATTCTTGTAGTAGAGCTCCAGCAATCTTCTTGTTTTGATGTTTGACTCCGTCCTTGATCCGTCTTTTATCCCGAACAGAAGCTCATCGACCGCAACGAGGCGATGACGGAAATCTTGGTCGAGGTAGCTCCCCACCTTGCTGAGCTGGAACAGCTCCGGGCCTTAAAGGCCGAGATGGAGAAGCGTCATGCGGGGAGGGAGGCCTGGCTGAAGAGTGGCGCCGATCAGCTCAGGGCGGAGACATGGGCCCTAGCCAGAAAGATCAGAGGTAAAATCCTCGGGTATATCTTCCCGACTGAACCGTCGATGCATTCATCCAGCTGCGCTGTTCCCGACTGCCCAGTTATGTCACGACTGCATGGTTGAGCTCTTGGCTAATCTGTGGTGCAGACCTCGAAGCGGAGTTGAAGACCCGAACAGAGAGGGAATCGCAGCTGAAGGAGGCCGAAGGAGCCAGGGCCGAGCTTGAGAAGGTCAAGGTCAACCTGACAAAGGCCAACACCGAGCTTGACCGGGAGAAGTCCGAGTTGGAGAAAGCCGTCGTCAAGCTCGGTAAGGAGAAGGCTGAACTGGAGAAGACCGTGGCCGGGTGGGAGGCCGACTACGAAAGTAAGTCCTCAACCCGACTGTGATCTTGGCCAATCCATTAGTTATCCTGTGTGTAGCCGATTTTGACAAGCTTACTTGCCGGCTGATCTGGGCAGACATGAGAACCAATGTCCAGGCCTAGTATCAGTTCTACACGGAGGAGATAAGGTTGATCAGGGAGATCACGGGAGCCCTTGTTCAGGTCCGTGAAAGGGCTCCTTGACCTTATAGATCCCCGCCCAGTGGGAACCAACTGCAGCAGAATCCCTCAGATAGTGGGGCGTCTCGAGGATGCACCGAGTGCCTTGAAAAGGTACTCGGATGAGCATGTTATCGCCGGCGTGGCCCAGACCCTGGTGATGACCAAATCCATATACCCTAGGGCGATATTGAGGGCCATTGGGGAGGGGTTTGCCGAAGAACGACACCAGAGGAGGGCGCTGGAGCTAATCGCCTGGGCGAAGCCGACTGCAGAAATAATTACCCGAGACCTGGTCGTAAGGGTAGCAAATATGTAGTCGGAATATATGAACTCGTGTAAACAAACATGTGTAAATATGTGTACAGGTGCCGCCAAGCTTATTATTCATTGTCATTAGCTTTTACTTGACCGTGTTGTAGTATGCACCGAGTTAGTCAGTCAGAACTTAATCAAAAAACGTTCGAGTAAAGAGCTGTACTCGGGCAACGTGACAGTCATAGTAGGCTTCATATAACCGAAGTAAATAAGCTCGTATGTTATTGACAACGCACATATATTCATATGCAGCCCCCGACTCCCTACTCGTTGATACAACGACGTAGTGAGTCAGAGGAACTGTACACATGAAAATTATAGAACTCAGGTATAGAAAGGACATAGCTGTTCTATGTTTCCATGAGTGTGCTGAATGAGAACACCGTCTTCGGTCTTCAGTCGGTAGCGCCTGGCCGCGTAACCTCCCTTATAATAACAGCCGTCCAGATTGGGGATAGTTTATGCTTGTCTTTGGTGTTTGTATTTTCCATAGGACAGATCCCGACCAAAAAGGCGCGGCACGGACATTGCAATTGTGGTAGCTGCGTAGCCTTGAAGATACCTTTGCGACTGATGGTTCGCCGGTGTCTTCTGCTTCTTCCAGCTGATCTAGTTCGACCAGTCGGTATTTGTGAGTCATCTTCTGAGTATGCCCGACTCGTGGAGAGCCGAAACTGTACTCGGTAGTACTGAGCATAGCCTCTGCACCGTAGACTAGAAAGAAAGGGGATTGCCCTGTCACTCGACTAACCGTGGTCTGAGAGACCAGAGAACGACGGGAGTCTTGTACCCACCGGCCCGCATATGGTTGTAGTCGGTCAAATATCCTGGTTTCTAGCCTTGTAAGACCATGCGTTGGCTCGTTCAACCTGCCCGTTGCTCGCGGGTGTGCCACAGATGCATAGCAGATCTTGATGCCGAAGTCGTCGCAGAAATCTGGAATACGCCAGCCGCGAACTGAGTACCGTTGTCGGTGATATGCGGTTAGGGACTCCGAACCGTATTAGTATACTCATTATGAAGTCCTTGCTCGTGCCGCTGTAATTGTTGCAACGGGTTTAGCCTCAATCCACTTGGTGAAACTTATCCACTGCGACGAATAAATGTGTGAACCCTCCTGGCGCTTTTTTGAAAGGCCCGACCATATGAGCCCCCATACTGCAAATGGCCCAAGAAATGGGGATAGTTGGAGTTCTTGTGCTGGAAGATTTGTTTGTCTTGCGAGAACTGCAACTCTCGCACTTGCGAACGATGTCTTTGGTGTCGTTACTGCTTGTGGGCCAGAAAAATCCCTGCCGGTATGCCTTTCCGACTAACGTCCTGGATGCAGCGTGGTGCCACATATGCCCGAGTGGATCGAGTGCAGGATCTGCTTGCCCTCCTCGGTGGTGACGCAGCGCATGAGACACCGGATTGCGCTCCTTCGGGTACAGGTCTTCTCCGACTAGCAGGAAGCTTTGCTTCGACACTTTATCTGCTCGCTTGACTCGATCTTCTGGGAGTTGGTCGTCAGGAGGAAAGTTGACAACAGGAGTCCTCCAGTCTTGACATATGTGCAGCACCTCGTCTGTGGTCGGTGTAGGCTCGCCTCCCGACTGCTCCGGTGCCGGTTTCTTCTTGACCGATGGCTCCATAAGTTGCTCGACAAAAATTCCGGTTGAACCGCTTCTCGCTTGATCCCATGTTTGCCAGCTCGTCTGCTGCGTCGTTGTATTGGCGCAGGACATGCGTGATTTCCAGCCCATCGAACTTGTTTTCCAGCTTGCGGACCTCTGACAGTATGCCCCATGGTGTCGTCGAGGCAGGTCCAGTCTTTCATGACTTGGTTTACCACGAGTTGAGAGTCCCCGCGCACAACCAGTCGACGAATGCCGAGTGATATAGCGATGCGGAGCCTGTGGACGAGTGCCTCGTACTCGGCGACGTTGTGGGAAGCCGGGAAGTGGATTGTAGAACGTACTTCAGTTTGTCGCCCGTGGGGGACGTCAATGACTCCGGCCCCGGCAGCCACCGATCTGTAGAGAACCGTCGAAGTACATTGTCCAGTATCTAGCTTTGCTGTTGGTGGTGGGAGTTGGACTTCTGTCCACTCGCAACGAAGTCGGCTAAAGCTTGAACTTGATTGCTGTCCGTGCTGAAGGTGATGTCAAATGCCATCAGCTCGAGTGCCCATTAGCGATTCGGCCAGTGGCCTCGCGATTATGAAGGACATCCCCGAGTGGAAATGCTGTGAACCACCGTGACTTGTGTGCTTGGAAATAATGCACCAGCTTCCGGACTGTGATAAGTAGCCATATAGCAGCTTCTGGACTTGCGGATATCTCGTTTTGGAGTCGGCAAGGACCTCGCTGACGAAGTAGACTGGCCGTTGTATTTTTGAATATGGCCCTGTTTGGATCGCTCAACCACCACCAGCACCGTGCTGACTACCTGTGTTGTTGCCGCCAGATATAGCATTAGCGTTCCTGGGCAGGTGACGCCAACACGGGGTGAATTGTGAGGAACTCTTTGGAAGTCGTCGAAGGCTCGCTGGGCTTCCGGAGTCCATTGGAAATTGTCGGCCTTTGAGTAGCTTGAAGAAGGGCATGCCCCGTTCGCCCAGTCGGGAGATGAACCGGCTGAGTGCCGCCATGCAGCCTGTCAGCTTCTGGACGTCTTTGAGGTTAGTCGGGGGTGCCATGTGCCTGATGGCGTTGACTTTCTCCGGGTTGGCCTCAATGCCACGGTGCGAGACGATGAAGCCGAGTAACTTTCCGGATGGAACGCCGAAGGCGCATTTTTCCGGGTTCAACTTCATCTTGAATCTTCGAAGGTTTTGGAAGGTTTCTTCCAAGTCAGCAATGAGGTCTTCTTTAGACTTGGTCTTGATCACCACATCATCGACGTAGGCTTCCACGTTGCGTCCGATCTGAGTATGCAGACACCGCTGAATAGCCCTTTGATAGGTTGCGCCCGCGTTCTTCAGACCGAATGGCATTGTGATATAGCAGTACGCTCCAAACGGTGTGATGAAAGATGTCTTCAAGCAGTCTTCTTCCCTAAGGCTGATTTGATGGTATCCCAAGTAGCAGTCGAGGAAACTGAGTAGGTTGCACCCTGCCGTGGAGTCAACCACCTGATCTATCCGAGGAAGACCAAATGGGTCCTTGGGGCACGCTTTGTTGAGGTCGGTGTAGTCGACGCACATGCGCCATTTACCGTTTTTCTTCCGGACCAGAACTGGGTTTGCCAACCAGTCCGGGTGGTAGACCTCTTTGATGAACCCGGCTGCGAGGAGTTTGGTAATTTCCTCCCGGATGGCATCTTTGCAGTCTTGAGCGAAGCGCCGCAGCCGTTGTTTGACTGGCTTGGCGTTTGTCTTCACATTTAGGGCGTGCTCGATCACCTCCCTTGGTACGCCCGGCATATCGGACGGTTTCCACGCGAAAATATCCTTGTTGGCTTGGAGGAAGGTGACGAGCGCGTCTTCCTATTTGGGGTCGAGTCCAGTCCCGACTAGAGCAGTCTTGGAGGGGTCGGAAGGGTCCAGGGGGATCGTCTTCGTGTCGGAGTCCGCTGAGATTCCCGACTTCGCTGCTTTTTTAGCCGGAACTTGATCTTGCTCGACTTCAGATGTGACGGCTTGCCGAATGTTGTCTGCGTCCGACTGCCGCCTCTTGTGATTGGGCCAGTTCGCAGCTCTCCTTGTCGCAGGTGAAGGCTTGCTTGACGTCGCTGCGGAGGGAGAGGACTCCTGCTGGTCCGGGCATCTTCAGCACCATGTATGTATAGTGCGGTATCGCCATAAATTTGGCGAGTGCCGGTCGTCCGAGTATCGCGTGGTACGCGGTCTCGAAGTCGGCGACCTCGAAGCAGACAGTTTCTGTGCGGAAATTATCCCGCTTGCCGAAGGTTACCAGCAGGGTTATCTGTCCGAGTGGAGTTGATGGCAGGCCGGGAATTATCCCATGGAAGGGTGCGGTGCTCGGCCGTAGTTCTGAACGAGGAATTTTAATCTCGTCCAAAGTTTTGGCGAACAAGATATTGAGCGCGCTGCCTCCGTCTATGAGGGTTTTCTTCAGCCTGATATTTTTGACGACCGGGTCCAGGACGACTGGATAGCGTCCCGGGTGGGAAACCCCGATCTGAGTGATCTGCGCGATTGAAGGTGATGGCCATCTCTGACCAGCGCAGGTATTGGGGGGCGTCGGCCGTAGAGACCGTGTTGATGTCGCATGCTGAAAGCTTTTGTTTGCGCTTGGACTCGTACGCGAGTGGTCCCCCGAAGATATGGTTGAGCTCGGCTTGAGGATCTTGGAAGTCGTCAGCCAGACCCGAGTCTGGCTCTCTTTGTCCTTGTCGGCGCCAAATGATGAAGTCTGCTCGGAGGCAAACTTTTTGAGCATATAGCAGTCTTTGGCCGTGTGCTTTCCCTTGGGTGAAAGGGCATGGCCCGCTCATGACTTTTCTGGTAGTCGTTGTTTCCGCTGGGCGCCGCGACCGGCTGCGCTCCATGTTGCCACCTCGTTGTCCGACTCCGTTTACGGCTGCCGGGGACATGTTTTGAGATGGCTCGTTGTCGCTTTTCGCCTTCTGTTCTTTTTGTCGGGGCTCCTTCTTCTCGTCAAAGGCCTCGGCGACCGCTTCGGTGAGTCGGCGTATTTATTGGCCATGGTTGAAGAGCGCGCCGGACTGTGGATCGTGGCTTCTGAGTGAAATTTTGCAATAAGCGGAGCGTCTTTTACCCCTTTGCGAAAGGCGGCGATGACAGCTTCGTCTTTGATCGTTGGGATTTGGGCGCTTTTCTCGGAGAACCTTTAGATGAATTCACGCAAGGACTCGTTTTTCTTCTGGTGCAGTTGATAAACCGATCATGCTCGAAGCGAGTCTGTCGTAGGTCCCCTGGAAATTAGCGATGAACCGCTCCCTGAGTTGTTCCCCAGGAACCAATCGACCGCCTTGAGGCCTGTCAGCCATGTCCTCGCCGAGTCGGCTAGCACGACTGGGAGGTAGTTAGCCATGACTCTGCTATCACACCAGCAGCGCGAACTGCTAGGGTGTAGACGGTGAGCCAGGACTCGGGGTTTGTCTTGCCGTCGTACTTTTCGATCCGGTGGGCTTAAAGCCAGTCGGCCACAAGACGTCCTGTAGCTCCCGAGTGAAGGCTGGGATGCCTTCGTCTTCGTGAGGGCTCCGACTCCGATCTTGCGGTGTAGCGCTCATGGTGAGGCCGAAGCGCTCGTTTTCGTCTTCCAGTCGGCGGCGTTCATCTTCTTCGCGTTGTTCGCATCGTTGGGCGTTTAGGTGTGGCGGAGGTTCCCGGTGCAGTCGAACTCGGGGTCCTGATTGGGTCGGCGGTCGTATTGGTGACACGCCAGTTGTCGTTATTGGTATTGCGAGCGTTGTTTGCCGGACTCTTCGCGTTCCGACTGGAGCAGCCGCTCATCGTCGTGCTGATGCAGATGAGCCTGCCGCCGGAGAACCCGGCAATTGTCGGTATAGCGGTGTCGCCCGACTGTTGTTGCTGCTGACCGGCAAGCAGCTGTGATCATCGCCTTGATCTTGGGCGATAGTCGAGGTGGCCTGGTGATCGGCCCCGAGCTGGAGTGTGTCCAGCAGAGTCGCTGTGGCCACAACGTTCTGTTGTGGTGTGACGAAGACGTCGTGGTCGCCGATCTTGTTTTGGAGGATTTGTTGCTGAGCGACTCGCCCAGCCTCGCGCAGCTCGTTGTTGCGGGCTTCGCGGTTGGCCTCCTCTTGTTGTAGCCGGCGCGCCTCCTCTTGTCGATCCTCTTTGTAGTTGGCGTACCTCAGGAGGTGGTGTTGAAGCCATGAAGATCTCGCGGGAGAGGGGGAAGCTTGTCGAATTAAAGTCCGAGCTAGCGCTCGAACCGCTGTCTGACTTGGTGTCGGACTCCGAATAGTTTATCGGAGTGAGAACGACTCCGACCTCTCTAGATCCAATCTGAAACGGCGCTTGGCCGTGTCCAAACTGAATCGCTGGAGATCGGGTTTGCTGCGCGGGGTAAAGTTGCGCAGCGTCGCCGGAGTTGTTCGGGAAGTTGACGACCTCTCCCCTTCTCGGCCCAACTCGGGCTGGCTCAAGGCCTAGCGCAAGCCGAACGCCGAAGGAGAGGGTTGTCCCGATGTTCGGCGATGTGAAGGACTGCCGCAGGAAGTCGCTGAAGGAGACGGTGGGGTCCTGCATGCCGACTGGCGCAACGTCGGCTGTTTCCCCGGCTGGCAAGATTGGATCTACTTCAGCCAGGGTGAGATTGCCGAATTGATCGGCGGTGAAGTCTAAGCTTCCGAAGGTAATTGCATCTCCGGGGAAGAACTTGTTGCTGTCGACTCCGTTGATTGAATCCATCGAATCTTCAGATGAGGAATTCGCCAGAGGCCCCTACCTGGCGCGCCAACTGTCGATGCTTTGCACCGGCAATAAAACTATGGGGCTACTCGGCGAGGGTGAATTCGGTGGACTGCAGAGGAACACAAAGGAATTATACTGGTTCAGGCCCTCAAGATGAGGTAATACCCTACGTCCAGTTGAGGTGTTATTCCTCTGAGGTATATGTAGATCGATGATCTAGTTGCTCTTGTTGTGCTTGCCCTTAGGGGCGCCCTGCCTCCCTTTATATACTAGGGGACAGGGGTACATGATAAGGATCCTAGTCGGATACGACCAAGGGATTTCCTTCTTAGAGATAGAATCCTATCCGACTAAGACTAGGTTTCCTTATTATACAAGGTACAGCCTGCCGGATGCTATCTTATCTCTAATTACATGGTCCGGCCCATCCTCTGTCCGAGTGGCCCATGTACTGGTAATGAGGTACCCGGGGCCCATGGCCTCCACACCAGTCGTTGGCATCTATGGTGTTGGTGGTGCTGGAGAAGGTTGGTGGCCTAACCCTCAAGAACTCAGGCAGCTTTGACTGAGGGGCAGCAACCGGGTTGTGTGGTTGCAGGTGTTGCTGCTGCAGATTGTTCTGCTGCATCTAATACATCATAATGGCTATCATCTGGTTCTGGTTGGCCAGAACCTGTGCCAACGTCGGGTTCTCTAGTAGCGGTGGTGGCATGTGATTGGGTGCTCCATGGTTCTGAGGTGCTCCTTGCCGCTGGTTGGTGGCGTTGGCATCACTGGCAGCTCGAGTACCACTCCTTGTGTTCACCATATGAAGGGGAGAGCAATGGAAGGGAAGGAGAAAAACAGGTGGCTCAGAAACAGGGGTGATGATTAAGTGACTGAATTAAATTAACTAAAATTTTTGGTTGAAAACATGAGGAAAAATCAATTCAACTCGTAATTACGACGGACATACCACAATAGACGGTATGCCACCAACTAACCCCAGGCAAAACAAACATTCCTAACATTACAACTAAACAGGAAATCAAACTAAGGAAAATGACAAAACTAAGGGTGGCGCATTTAGTGCTCTGAGCGGCTCCTGTGATCATTTGAGTTGTACTCTGGCTCCTGCTCGTCGCCCACCTCGTCGTCGGTGCGGCTCCTGGACCTACCCATATAGTCCACACTACCGTGAGCTGAGGAGCTGGCCTCACTGCGGGTGCGGGACCCGCTGAAGGAGCTGCTGTCATCGGTGGAAGTGAAGCCCCCGTGGATGCTGGTGCCTCCCTGAGAGCTGCCGTCGCTTGACGACGCGCTGATCCATCCACCCGTCGGTGCTGGTACTGGAGCTGGAGCGGGTGCTGACGCTGGAGCTGGAGCTGGTGCTGGTGCCGGTGGTGGTGCGTGTGGCCCGTTCCTGGGGGCCAACTGAACACGCACTAGAGGAAGGGTCCTCTTCCTCGGGGTCAGATGAATCCTGGCCCCACCAGGTGGCGGCTGTCCCTTCAGTTCCGCGACCTCCTTCTTTAGGTGGTCGATCTGGTTCTGGAGTCCCATGATGGTCATCCTATTGGCATCCTCCCGGTCGTGGGCTGCACGCACCCAGTTGGCATGCATGAAATCCATGGCCAACATCACCCACCTCATGTGGACGATGGTGGTGTCATTCTCATTGTCTACCAGTTGAAAAGACTGTAGGTTTGGTAGTGCGCCTGGCAGGGGAGGTAGCAGTAGACAGTGGTACGGAGGGTAGCATGGTGTCTTCGGCGCAACTCTCCAATCAGGCGGAAAGCGGCCTCCTGGAAGGCATGGTTGAAGGTGCGCCCGCCAACCTCGACCTCCATAGCAGGTAGGAGGTACATCTTGCCTAGCAGCTCCAAGCGAACTCGGTGTGGGAGCTCACCCTCCATGGGCTCCACTGTAGTGTACTCAGGGGCATGGCTGTACCCCAAGGTGAAGCTCATCATCCGAAGTTCCTCCACAAAACCGCCTATGTCGGTGCCACGTTGGTTGGGTAGGTCATCCATCTATAGATAGCAAGGAGGGGAAATCAATGTATGCTCAGATCCAAATAAGTGAATAGCAAATAATTTGGAAATAACAACGATTTTATGCAGAAAATAGTTTTGTAAGTAAACCTGATACCGACAAAATACTAGTGTGAAACCAATTAATACCGGATAAATTTTTTCATAACAATTGCAAAGCAAATAAAGATTTTTTTTATGCCTGCCATAAATCATACCTTCCCCTAGATTAACCAATGTTTTCCCAAAATTTGGACACCCATGCCAACCCATGAATAAAATCTTCACTCCAGATTTGACTTGACTCAAAAATTTCCGTTAAATAAAAGGCCAAAATTTTATCCCAATCCGAGAACGAATTCCCACTTTTCCCAAAATAACTTCAAATGTGAGAAGCATATGCAAGTGAGAATTTCAGATGGCTCTAAGGGTTTCCATTTGGCTGGTCCTACAGTCAAGCTCGGCTCTGATACCAACTTGTAACGCCTAGAAATTCGCCACCGAAATTCTGAACATTCATGTGTATTAAATCCCTGTCTAGGAAAGCCAGGGTACACAATTCCAAGTTGTCATACAGAGTGTCTTACAAAAAGAGTAAAATTATATTACATAAATGCAGCAGAAAATGGGAAAATAAAGTCTATACACAACGGGCCCAGCAACAGCTTCCATCCCACAAGCACCTTGATGGTGGAGCCAGCCTATTCCTTAGGATGATCCTTGTTGGACATGTTCTCTAGCACTGATAGGGGGAAAAGAGAGCAAGGCTGAGTGCCATCCACAGTACTCAAGAAATCACACCCACAATTATGCATATGCATGGGAAGCAAAGGTAGCCTAGGGTTTGATTTGCGTGAGAGTAGTTGCAAACAATAGTAGTTTGCAAACAGTAAAATGTTGATTAATTTAACAATATTAATTCTCCACCGATTAACGTTCCCCACGTTAGCCAGGCCCAACCATCCCTTACTGGTTAACGTTACACCACGTTAACCAGACTCCACTGATGAACGCTACGCCACGTTCACTAGACTCCTCGGGTTAACGTTACACCACGTTAACCAGACACCACTGATTAACGTTACACCACATTAACCAGTCTCCACTGATCAACGTTACACCATGTTGACCATTCTCCCCTAATGAACGCTACACCACGTCCACCAGGCGTCACTGATGAGCGTTACACCACGCTCACTAGTCTCCACCGATTAACGTTACACCACGTTAATCGGCCACCACCGATCAACATTACACCACGTTGACCGGACTCCACACCATCCACCTGAACCATACCAGTTTCATAAAGCCAGATTAATTATCTAAAGCTGAGACTAATCACGGTGAGTCTTGACCAATATGCCCATAACCGCGGGCACGACTATTCGAATAGATTTAACTCTGATTAGAGGTGTACAACTTTACCCACAAGACACAGCCCCACACATGTTCCTGTGTGATGGTGCATCACCATGATACCCTATGAGAGGCTGTGACAGGACCTTTCACACAACCTCTCCCTAACCATCCACACCACGTTGAGGTTGCACCTGCCGACAGGGCACACCATATTGGCTAGGCTACCCCCCTTGCGCCACGGTGAATCCGGAAGCCGATCAACCCTACCCTGGGCTGACCCAACTCCATCACGCCCACCCTCATCTTCGGTGCCTAGGAGAGGGAGAAGAAACGCTACAAGCCCAGCCGTTGCCCACGCTGGCTTGTGGAAAGTACGAGTAATTGCCCAAGTGGTTCCCGTGAACCGGTCCTTAATTGCCATGGGTGCGACAAGCATAACCATATACCCACAGCCCACCCTTTAGGTCCAATTTTAGTAATTTAGCATTAGCCTATCCAAAGTTCTATTTTTCCGACATTGAGTCGAATCAAATAAAAAGATAATATTTAATTCCCAGGTGAGCTATGTTGCTAAGCATGGCTAAGCATCCTAGGAATAGTAATCTAATCATATTATTACCTAGGTGACAAGGATTCAGGTTTCAAAACTAAGGCAAAGTCCTATCATTATATAGGTTATAACCCATCCACAAGAAATATTGAAATAATGCAGTTTGTTTAAGTAAACAAAGCAATTTAGCGAAAAACAGGTACAAAATGATCAAGATTACAGTGCGACTTGCCTCGCTCTACCTCGATGAACTCGGCTACGACCTCATAATACACCGGAGAATCGACGGCGTCGGATTCTATAACAAACAATGCAGAAACAATTAAAAAAGTACATGTGGGCACTCAGACATGGGCTGAAAGTTTTTTTAATAAATTTTTGGCATTTTTCTGGTTTTAATGCAATTTGAATTGGCTTAATTGGAGTTCGTATGAATTAATTATGAATTATTGAAGTTTTACTGTTATTTCCAATGTAAAACTAATTACTAAATGATTTATTGCACAATTAATCGGTTTATCGCGTCACTGGACTGAGGAGCTGGCGCCGACAGGCAGGCCCCACCGGTCAGCGGCGGACAGGAGGATGGCGCATAGTGGACTTGGTCCACCAAGCCGGAAACGAGTGTGCCACGTGATGCACACGTGGCGCCAACGCGGTGGCCACACGGGCGACCACGCGGGCGACCGACGGATGGCCCCAATCTGCCACCCGGCGGATCAGACGGCCCAGGGGACGGTGGCCATAGCCGGCTGTGGGCACCCCGGAAGTGCATTATGGAGAGTAATTATTATGACAACGCGAAATATCTAGATGGATGGGGTCTCGAATAAAAACCGAATAAATGCGGTAACCATCAATCCTCATCGCAGCCTTGCCATAATCTTTACCCACTCACAATACAAATCCAATGCGCCGAATTCAGAAATAAAGAGATATTTGAAGAGTTGATTCACCAATCCCAAACGGCGAAGTGTGCCCGTCAAACCACACGAAGGTGGCGACCAAACACGATACACACTTCTGGGGACATGGTCTATGGTTGAATCAACGTCTATGCATCTCATCATTTCTAAATTCATACTCATGTTCAGCTAGTCCCCAGGAAAGCGACTAACTTCACACTTTCATCGCAAGCAATTGATAAACATTACAAGTACTCTAAATATGGATAAAGAGTAGCAGAGTTATATATATAACATAGAGGGTTCACACCCTAATTCAACACTAAGTGACACAAAAGATAGCAGCGAAAAATATAAACATCAAGGATAAAACCAGTGGTGTCATACCAAACCACAGGGCAACCGACTGGGGATAGAGCATAACTTCAACTACACATTATCCTCGCCACCCTCGGCAGGATAACATTAGACCACATCAATGTTGTCGTTGTCCTCACCTGAAAGATGCAGCGTGAGTACACAAGTACTCAGCTAGACTTATACAATAATAATAGTTCAAAGGAGTAATGCTAGTCTCTAAATCAAGGAGTATGGCTATGTTGATCTGATTTTGCATAAAGCTAATTTTATTGAGCAAGTACTACATTTAAAACATAAGCATTTGCAAAATATAGCAATCTGAAATTCTAGGACAGCAAGCTTATAGTTCTAAAACTGGAATATAAATAAGCACAAACCATGCTCTAATCATCATCGATGGGCCACCATTGTTCAATTATATATGCTACACAAGCACATCATCTTTCATGACTAAACCAAGTCATATTTAACATCAAAGCTTTTTATATGAACCCATCCATCCATGACTATCCTAAGTCATGATATAACCACATGATCCCATAACTACATATCCCAAGTTGGATGCTAACATGACTGAGGAACACATCAAGCGGTCGTCTGTAACCGTGGACACGGCTATTCGAATAGTTCTTACTCTGATCAAAGGTGTACATCTTTACCCACACGATGTGATAGAAGCCAAACGGCTACACTCTAGTTTGATCCGTACATATCTGTACCCACACTCTACACATTGAGTGTGAACTAGAGGTCACAACAAAACCTTTTGCACGCTTAGCCCCAACCACCTAAACCACGTTTGGGCCCCCGACGACTTAGTCACGTGCGTGCGTGGTAACTAAGGTGAGCTCACCGTCGCGGGAGGCACCTCCGGCCAAAACTTGGCTCGCTCGAGGTCCTCCAAAGGTCTCCCCTCACGACTGACGGACAGGCATAGATGGCCACAGCCTCCCATGCTACTGAGTTAAGCCGTCCCATTCCCGGCATGTAGAAGTACGTAGGGTGCTTCAATAGACGTCAACATGTTCGGTCCTTAACGACCCAGACGGAGCTACGTGCATTGGGAAAACACCATCCCGTCATCGTCTTATCATCCGTCCAAGTCAAACATATTTTTATTATTATTCAGAGGTTATTCTTTTCAGATTTTAACCCATCCATTCGCTTTAAAACTAGTTTTGAACCGATAGCTCCATCTATCGGATTTCTCTAGAAATAAGCATGGCTAAGCATTCGGTAAAATAGAAGTATCCCAAAATCCTTAACCAGTGGTGACAAGGTATAAATATGGAATCAACAACCAAGGAATAGAAATGCATACAATTGGGTAATATGAACTCTACCCGTTTTTCCCATTTTATCAAGACTGAACCATGCATATAGATATTTCCTTTGCAAACAAATCAATTTATGGAAAATATAGGTTCAATATGCTTAGATACTTGCATAGATGCTTGCCTTGCTGCTGCGATGGTTCAAACCCAACCTCTGGTTCTTGCTCCACGTACTCCGAATTGTCTGAATCTACCGATAAAAGCGAATATGCAAATAAGAATCAATTAAATATGCTCATGCAAAAATGATTAGATAAATATGAGATAAATACAGTAGGTAGGGCATGTCCTAACAAGATTTTAGGAAAAAGAACCAAGTCATTTGCATCTCTGGTTTGGGAGATACAAAAATAATAAGCCATATACGCTGAAAATGGAAGATTTGGAATTATTTGTGTATCACCCTAGTGTATTAGGGGTAACTTGCATTTCCCATTAAGGTTTTATTTGTGTGATCATTTTTAGATGAAAGTGTATAACCTACTGGTTCTAACAAAATTGAGTTCACCGAAGTTTGATTTAAAAAGATTTAGATATGAATTTTACAAGTTTATCAAAAGAAAGGTTAGAAATTACTTTGGGCCTATTTTGGGAGGTAGTTTTGTCAAATACAAATTATCCACAGTAAAGGTTACAATTTTCTGAATTTAACAGAAGTGGTTTCACATTTTTATCAATTAGGATGAATTTTCTAGAAATTTATAAACTTCTAGGTCACAAAGAGGTATATAAAAGATATTTCCATTTTTAGAGAAAAATCCTACACAGAAGGTCTCACTTTTTATTTTATAAAATTAAAGAGCAAATTTTTATGAATCCACAGAAATTTGGTTCACCTCAGAAGGAGTCATAATGGATTTTATGGAAATATTTCAAGTTCTTAAGCACAAAATAAGTTACTTTTGCTTCATATTATTTTATCGATATTTTCTGTACAGAAGTGGTCATAATTTATTTGTCAGTAATAAATTTCACAAATTTACAGAACTAACAAAATTGGTTTCACTCAAAAATGTGCTAAGATGGATTTCTTATGTATTTTTGAAATTTACCCATTTTTCAGTTACAAAATAAATCAAAGATTTGTTTTTCCTCGGATTCTCTTTTTCTCTCTTTCTCTCTTACAGGTGGGGCCAGGGCGGCATAGAGACAAAGCAGAGCAGGCGCAGATAGACTAGGCCACCGGCTCTATTCGCCGGCGCCGGCGGCGAACGGCGCCGCGGCTCGGGTGGCGGCCAACAGATGAAAGATAGAGGGGACCTTGGCGAAACCATTAGTGGCCTTCTCGTTGCCGGCGGTGCTAGGAATCTCACCAGTGGCGAGTTCTAGTGGCAGATGCTCTCGGGACGTTGAGGCAAACCGAGCTACGGGCAGGTTTCAGTCCAGCCAATGCATGCAGGTGTTCCTAAAAGACTCCAGGAGGCTCACCAGAGGTTGCGCGGGGTCCGGCAGGGTCAGCGCAACAGCGGCAACGTCAGAGATGGCTCGGCGGCGGTGATATTCCTTGGCTCCACAACGACGGTTCTCTTCGGTCGATCTGCGGCCGAGGTAAGGTGTCCACCAGGTCATAGACTTCCTAAGGATGGTTCCTGTACAATGAATCAAAGCGGGGCTCACCACAGGAGGAGTAATCGACGACGGCGGCAGGCGGCCGGATTCGGGGAAGACGACGCCGATCTCTAGCTTCACGGCGTCATACCGCGATTCCTCCGGCCAGCTAGCTTCTAGGGGTGAGGCGACGTTGCTGGCGAGCTGGCTCCGTCGGCGGTGTACTGGACCGGTCGGGACAGCGAGGCGACGCCGGCGGCGGTCCTGCGGGACAGAGACAGAGCACGGCGGCTCCACGACTACTTCGCCAGCAAACCTAGGGTTGTGCAATACAAAAATGGAACGATTAGGATGTGATCATCATGTTCCTGTGGTTAGGAAAGGATGGAGCTCACCGGCGTTGGCTCGGGACCGATCGAACACCTTCGGCAGAGGAGCAGATAGGCTTGCCGGCGGTGATCTTTGGCGATCCCGTGGGTTTCTCCGGTGGGAACGTGGAGAGGAAGAAGAGGAGAGATGGCTGGCGAAAATTTAGGCGAAATGGCCAAGATTTCCCAGGGGTGTGCTCATCTACTGTCTCTGTAAACTGTGAGGGAGAAGAAGGATGAGCTGCTGACACGTTGGCTCATGCAGTGCTGAGTTGCTTTGGTGCTACAGTGCCCAGGGTGGGTCCCACATGTAAGACAGCACTTTTCTACACATATTTGGCTAGATTTACTCTATGGTTTGTGGGCCCTTGTAGTTAAAACCTATGGAGAGGAGAGAGGTGTGGGTAGAAATGGGGTGAAACTCACTGTCCCATGCTGGGCTATGGCTTACAAGTGGGCCAGGTCTTGTGGGTCCCACTGGTCAATGACTTGAGAGAGGAGAAATCTCTAGAGACTGTCTTGTGAGCTGTCCAAAATATGCAGTCTTTAAATTACTGTTTCACTAGGTTAATGAGGAGCATAAATTATGGGAAAATTACTGGAGATAGAGAAGAATGCGATTAACCTGTTGATAAAATTTTGTTGCTAGAAGTGATCTGGTTTATATTTTTGGTGAATTTGCAAAGTAGGGGGATTGATCCAGTTTTTCTGCAGTTTCATTTATTTCTCTAGTGCCTTGATCTTATCATTTTATGTGTTTTCTTTGGGAGATAAATTAAAACAAAATTCCTGGTGGTAGGGTTCATGGTGGCACACACTTTGGCAAAAGGGCCCTGTCTAATTAGTCTTCATTTTTATGTGGTGAATTTTAGAAGTATACCCATTCAGTTTTTGCTAGCTCCCTAGTCCAGCTGATTGAGGAATTTTATTTATTGGAGTGATAAAATCATGTAAAATTTACAGTGGGTTAAGTATGTGGGATAGGGTTTACAGGAACTTTTCCATGATTTTATGTGCAGCCAAACATCTTTAGAAAAATCCTTACACTATACAAATGCATATGTCGAGGAAAAGGACCCAGGCTGAAACTGGTTTGAAATTTTAAGGGGTCTAAGCTATTGAAATAAATTCTGGAAAAAATTATGTTAATTCATGATAAATAAACTAGTATTTGTATAAATTATTTCCCACACATATTTCTGTTCAACTTGATGCACTTTTTAGTAGTGGTTTGTTTTTGCCGATTAGGGTTTGATTATTGAGGGTTTAAATATTGAAAACTTTATCTTGCAAGAAGTGACAATGCAAAAATTTAAGTTGTGCACTCTAATGACAGAAGGGCATAACACTAATTACCTGAAATTAGATTTAGGGCTGTGACACCGGCCATCCCGAGCAGGAGGCGGCGGCGTGCATGTGACCCAATGGTCGCCGGCGGTGACCACTCGGCGCGGCAGCAGCACGTGGATGGGCAAAAGGGAATGGGGAAATGGCAAGGGGTCTCACCGGCGGCTCGCGGCAATGAGTGACGATGCGGAGATGACAGCGGCGAGGTGGGAGTGGCGGTGCCTTCGGGATGGCATCGGCAACAGAGCTCCGATGGCGGCGGACAAGCTAGAAGTGGCGGCCGAGATGTTCTGGAAGATGGGGAAGACGGGAAATAGGTTAGGACGGAGAAAGGTGGCGTGGCCCGGTGGAATTGGCTGGCCAGAGACGATACAGAGGGCCGGAGCTCACTGTGCACGAGGACGGAGCATTCCGACGGGCTTCGGCTTCCACGGAGTGGCGGCCGACAGGCTCCTCGGCACGGCGGAGACGATGGCAGTGGCGGTCCGGCCTGGCGGCATCTGGAACGGCGGCAAGCGACGGTCAGAGTTGGTGAAAGGCGACGAAAGCTCGGGTGCGCGGTGGCGGTGGTGTTTGAGGGCACGGGGAGGCTCGATATGCTGGGGAAAAAATGGAGGAGGAGGCGAGGAAGCTTTTTATGCACGCGGGCGAGCGAGATCGAGGCCGTAACGGCTCAATCGTGCTCCGGATTGAGGGCGGCAGCGATGGGGTCGTGCGCACGATTCACGTGCGAGAGGGGGCCTATAGATGGGGCTTGCAGGAGGCAGGTGCGCACGGGCCGCGCGCTTGGAGGTGGCACAGTGCTGGGCTGGCAGCCCAGCGAGAGGAAAAGGAAGAAAAAAGAGAAAACCGAAGGAAAAGAAAATGGAAAATGATTTCCAAAGCGAATTTAATTCTGATAATCGTTTTTGATTTTTTAAAAATTGTTCCTGTGCTATGAAAATTCCAATAAAAATCCAGTTAATATATTTTGGCAAGTGGAACATAAGAAAAATATTCCCGGCTACAATAATTTATAATTTTGCATTTTTACGCATTTAATTAATTCCTCTGGCCTTTTAAATTTATTTTTTTAGGCGTTTTCTCAGGTATTATTTTTGTGTGGCTAAATTTAGGGTGTGACAAAGAAGAGGGAAGAAGCAAGAAAATGAGGAAAAAGAAAAGAAGGGGAAAAAGAAAAGGGAAAAGGAAAGAGGGAAAAAGGGTAATAGGAAAAATGGGGATATTCAAGAAAAATCCAAATTTCAATAATTGGATGTTTTGGGATTCGTAGGAAATATAAGAATAAAAGGAGTTTTGGAACACCCAAAATATACAAATATTTTGGGAATTGGAAATTGGAGAATATTCCAAGGAGATTTAAATTGGGCAAAAACTCGGAATATTGAGGATTTGTGTTTATTTCAAAAGTCCTTGGAGGAAATGTAGAGGATTTATTTCCAACGGAAATGAATTTTAGGGATTTGGAATCTGGATATATTCGTGAATTCCGAATTTGGGATTTTCAGAGAAATCAAGGATTCAGGATCGACACAAAACATTCAAAGCGGAAGGGAACCCGAGTCCGGGCAAAAAAGAAAGATGAAAGGGCATTGGGCTAGGATCGACCCAAGAAAATGTTTTTGAATTTGTTTAAATAATTGCTGAAATGATCTCTGTAATATTAAAATTCAATCTTGAGCTCCGAAAAAATCCGAGAAAATTTCAGAGAGTTTAATTAGACATAGAGAATTTATTAAAAATGAATTTAACTCTGATTTATGAAAAAAAAATTTATTTCCTATTTTTACTTCACTTAATTAATTTACTTTACAATTTAATATAAAGTATAGAAAATCCATTATTAATTAATTATTTAATTCATAGAAAATCGGGCTATGACAACCGCAACCGGCCACGAGACCCCAAGGCGGATGACTACTAGAAAGACTTGAAGGGACCCTGTCCTTTCCATCCAAAAGGGAAGCACGTGGCCAAAAACTGTTTCATGCTGAAGAAGTTTGTCACCGAGCAAACATCTACATCTGGCGAAGCCATGGACAAGGACAAGCCAGACCTGAGCCCAACTGGCGACTATCAAGATCCCCATGCTAAGCTCAATCACATATTCGGAGGGCCATCGACGCATAAGTCCAAGCGGAAGCAGAAGTAGACCGTGCACGAAGTCAACTCGGTTTCAGCCAATACCCCTTAGTACTTACGCTGGTCCGAGGTCGGATCATGTTCGACCGCATGGATCACCCCGACTAAGTGGCACATCCGGGGCGCTATACACTTGTCGTGGACCCAGTCATCAAAAACATAAAGCTGAAGAATGTTTTGATCGATGGCGATAGTGCTCTCAACATCCTTTTCACCAAGATGCTTGATGAGATGAAAATACCTTGTTCTGAACTTCGGCCGAGTACAACTCCCTTCCACAGGGTAACCCCCGGCCTCTCTTCAACGTACTCGGCCAAATCACTCTGCCGGTCACCTTTGGCACGCAGGATAATTCCTGCATGGAGAATATCTCTTTTGAGGTCGCTGATTTCGAGACAGCCTACCATGCCATACTCGGACAGCTATCACTCGCCATGTTTATGGCAATTCCTCATTATACCTACATGATACTGAAGAAGCCAGGACTAGCAGGAGTACTCTCTCTATGCAGCGACGTCAAGCAAGCCTTCACATATGACAAGGAGAGCTGCGAGTTGGCACAGTGTCATGAGGCCTCAGTCGGATGTACCAGATTGGCTGGCAAACCCAGTCTTGGTCCGAAAGAAGAATGGTAAATGGTGCATATGCATCGACTACACCGACTTAAACAAGGCGTGTCCCAAAGACCCATTTGGTCTACCCAGGATAGATCAAGTGGTCGTCGATGTTTTACACTGGCAATAAGAATATGGGGCTACTCGTGAGACCTAAACTTGATGGATTGCAAATGAACATGGAACAATTTATACTGGTTCAGGCCCTCAAGATGAGGTAATACCCTATGTCCAGTCGTGGTGTATTGCCTTTGAGGTTTCTCTGGTAAGATTCTATGCTTTTTTTTCTGCCCTCAAGGGTGCCTTGCCTCCCCTTATATACCGGGGGACAGGGTTATAGGGTAGGAATCCTAGTCGGACTTCGACCAAGGGATTTGCTTCTTGGAATACAACGTGCCCGACTAGGACTATATCCTTTCCATGTCGTGCAAGGTAATGTATGCCGAGTCCTATTGTATCCCTAATTATGAGGTTAGGCCCATCCTCTATCCGAGTGGCCCTTATGCTTCTGATGAGGAACCCGGGGCCGATGACCTCCACAGTAGCCCCTAAGACCTTCATAGTTGAGTCACAGCTGATGCCGAGTGCTCATCCTCAACGGTGAAGAGATTGTTAACGCCAAAATTTGGCACAGCTCATATCAGATTCGGTAAAGAAAGAAGCTATATCAACCGAAGGAAATTAATCTAGAAGAAGCCGGATTTGAGAAGGAATCGTGAGGACCACATTGTGGCAGTTATTTATCTTATCTATTAGATAGTTTTATCTTTTAGGAAACCTGATCTCTTGTCCGATCGGGTCTGTTAGTTTTCCTTTTCTAGTTAGGAAAGTCCTGTTCCGTAGCCGATCAGGACTCTATCCACCCGGGCTATAAATACGTGCGCCCGGATACATTGTAAATCATCTCAACGATCAATAAACTTTAGCGCATCGCCACCCTTTCGACGGGTTCTTGCTTCTCGAGCGGGGCTGCATCGGTTAGGTCCGAACTCCTGTGAGAGGGTAAGACTCGTCACCCCTTACCCAGGTGTATCTGCCCTGTCTACGGCTGCATCGGTTCGGTTCGATCTCTTAGGCCGATCAGGTATACCACATCACGCGTGCGTAGATCTTATCAGCTTACTGGGGGCGGTTTATCATCTGTTTGTGCTGCATCGGTTCGGTCCGACCTACTAAACTGCCAGTGATAAATCGTTCCTGCTAGGTTGATGGTTTTTGCGCAAGCGTCTTATCGGAATGTATAGCCGATGAGTTATCTTATTACATCACAGTTGCATTAGGTCTATCGGTTTGTTGAGGTTCCTTTATTCTTATCAATCTATGCTGCATCAGTTAGGTTTGAACTACTAGATTGATAATAATAGATTTATCCTTGTTGAGCCGATCGGTGTATATGCGATGTTCTATTGGAGTGCTTAGTCGATAGGTTATCTTTTTATAAAGCCGACTGTATTATCTTTACTATTTTGGTCATCTATATTATCATTGGTTTTCTAGCTGATGCACATGTGTTTCCTCGGCGGTCGGCTGGCTTACTATTCTGCCTATCTATTTTATCATCGGCTTCTAGCCGATGCACATGTTATACTGACAGCTTATCTATTTGTTTATAGCGTTATCGGTTTCCTAGCCGATACACAGGTGCTATCGGCTATCGGCTACGAGGAGCCTATATCAGTCCGTATCGGCCGATAGCCGATGTGCAATTGCTGCTGGTAGCCAGGCACGAGCACAGGCGAGGACTCGGGAGCAAGGACCCGGGCACAAGGACCCGGGCACGGGCACGGGCACGAGACCCAGGCGCGGACAGCTGGGGCCCGGACACGGTTTTATCATCGGCTTACGGCCTATGCTCAAGTGTTCCTTCGGAAATCGGCTAGTAGTATTCTTATCGGCCGATTGATTCACTGAGTTAATATTTTCTCCTTGTCAATTATCGGGTCAAATTGACTGGCACGCCTGCGAACCTCAAGATTTTAGGACCTGCACTGGAGCTAAGCAGATCTCCCAGGCCTTCGCGTGTCTCCCAGACGCCGGACGGCCCCCGGCGGGTTTTCGGCGTCAACAGAGATTCCCGAGTGCTTTGCTCCCGAGTACTCATTGTCCGAGTGCTTCTTCTCCCGAGTCATACTTCATGTCAGTTGGCAACGAGGCTATGAAGGGCTTTATTGAAGAATATGAATAGTGTGTGCCAAATAGGCGCACCTATTAGATGTAGCCCCCTGACTTTGTGCTTAATTGTGAAACAATTAAACATAAAGTGAAAGATCTTTAATCTTTCAGTCTTTCCCGAGTAGTATAATACACGGAATTTAGACTCTTCAGCATTATGTCAGCTGGAAGAATTTTTGCTCAAGGCAATTTTTGGCTAAGCATGTAAGCTGAGTACCACTTTTTGGATTTTAACACAATATGTGGTCAGGTGTGCTTGAGAGATACCTGCATCCCCAATTTTAATGGAGACCAGCTATTGATCCTTATAAGGATATATTCTCAATACCTCAAAATAATCAAGATACCCGAATGTATACACCTGGCTATAGGCTTAGCATGAAGCGCATCTGATTATTTAATCGGTTCTTGTAAAATAGCACCTCATTGTGATTTTAACATGACCAGCGGGCGATTCAATAGGGCATGCTATTTAAGAACTCATATCTTTGGCCTACTACTGAATAAGCCGGCCCAAACGACATACACAGCGCAACCCTATAAAATCCAGAGATTTTGATCATTGTTCAACATGCCCATTGCTTTGGGAGTATGTCACCGAAGCATAGCAAATTTTGATGCCGAAGTCGTCACAGAAATCTTTAAATACGCTGCCCGTGAATTGAGTGCATTGCCCATAACGATGCAATTGGGGACTCCAGATCTGTAGATTATATTCAATACGAAGTCTTTTGCCCTGCAGCAGTGATGGTTGCAACAGGTTTATCCTCAATCCACTTTGTGAGCTTATCCACCATGATGAATAGATGTGTGACCGCAATATTGGGATAGTCTGCAACTCTTGCGCTAGTAGATATGCTTGCCAAGTAAAAAAATGACATCCCTTGTAGGACCAGCCGAGTGCCTTAGCGTCGATAACCGTAGTCAGCCAGAAGAATCCTTGTCTATAAGCCTTTCTAACGAACGTTCTGGATGCAACGTGGTTGCCACAGATGCTTGAGTGGATAGATTGCAGGATCTACTTGCCCTCCTCAGTTGTGACGTAGTGCATGAGAACTTCGGATATGCGTTGACGATATAGGTCTTCTCCGACTATGATCAAGCTTTTGCTCTGTCGCTTGACTTACTCAGCTTCGTTGCAATTTTTAGGAAGTTCGTCTTCTAGTAGGAATTGAATGATTGGGGTCTTCTAGTCTTAAATAATGATGGGCACCTCCGTAGATTCCGGGTTTGGTGCTACCTCCGACTGAAAGCTCCAGTAGCAGCTTCTATCCTTGTTTTAACCAAATAGGTACCCAAACGCCGCACTAGCACATGATTTGGCTGGCAATCCTCTTGGGGCATACCCAACTTGGCAAAATTGTAGCCGAATAAGGTACCCAAACCTTGCGTTAGCATAGGATTCGGTTGGTGACCCTCATGGGGCATACCCTACCCAACGAAGTCATGGCCAAATAAGGTAGCCGAACCTTGCATTAGCATAGGATTCGGCTGGCGACCCTCATGGGGCATACCTTACCCAACGAGTAGTACCCGAGCCCCGACTAGTGCTGGAGGTCGGTTATTAGCCCCATGGGGCGTACCAAGGTCGAGGTGACATCCGTGTCTCGACTGGCGCAAGTACTTGGTCAGTAGCCCTCATGGAACATTCCGAGTGATTCTTGAAGCGATGCACTCCAAGTAAATCTTGGCAGACTGGTCCAGCCCCCGAGCATAGGATATTGGCTCGTAGCCATGAGTTCCTGTTATGCGTATCTGGAACTGGCCCTACATTATAAACATATCGGATGAGTAGCATCTGATGAAGAAAACAATCATCTGAAGAACATTTAAGTATTTTACAATAGATATAAATATGTGTTTCTCCTCTTATTGATTTTAGTTTTCCTGAGTAGTTGACCCCTTACGTTTAAACACTCTGCCCGACTAGTCATAGCCCCCGAACACCGGGAGTCGGCTCATGGCTCTTTCCTAGACACGCATTTTGGGTGACTTGAATTCGCCTTTCAAGGAGCAAAGCTTCACGGATCGGAATTTATGCTACTCGAGTACTTTTGCAATCATTAAGAGCAAAAATAGAAAATGCGCAGCATGTACACCTATTAGGTGTAAGCGGCTGTGGCATTGGCGAGGCCGAGTGAAGAATTGATGATCTCATTCCCCTGGATCTGATCTTGACTGGTGCTAAGCCGTATCTGAGTCAAACCATAGGGAAGTGACTTGCCTCCTGGCCCATTTAGATGAGAATATCATATAAAGGAGAAAATATGTATCAGAAAATGACTTAGTTGTTCAGTATTGCACAAGTTGGAAGTGGGGATGCCATCCTTACATTTGAGCTTTTGAGCCCCTGAGCATGTCACTTATCGTTCTGATAATCTTCAGTTCTATGAGGTCGAAGACGGTTGTGACTGACTGCCATAATGAAGTCATCCGACTTGCGTTTGTGGTTCCCAGCCTTAGTCGGGGCTGCGTCATCAGTGTCTTTCTACTCCTTCTGTCGGGGTGCCTTTTTGTCATCGAGGACCTCAGCAACAACGTCGGCCGAGTCGGTGTATTTGTTTGCCATGTCGAATAGAGCTTTGACAGATCTTGGAGGCTTCCGAGTGAACTTAGCGATGAACGCGGTGTCCTTGACTCCTTTGGAAAGGCGGCGATGATGACCTTGTCCTTGATCTTGGGGATAGAATTCCTCTTCTCAAAAAACATTTGATGCAATCACAAAGAGACTCGTTCTTCCTTTGATGGCACTGATACAGATCGTACTCGGAAGATGGCCTCACGTACGTTCCTTGGAAATTGGTGATGAAGTGTTCCTAGAGTTCTCCCCAGGAGCCGATTGACCTCTTAGGAAGTCAAGTTAGCCATGTCCTCACCGAGTTCGCTAGAGCAACTGGGAGATAGTTAGCCATGGCCTTGTGATCTCCTCCAGCTGCTCGGATCGCTAGAGTGTAAACTGTGAGCCAGGACTCGGGGTTGGTCTTCCCGTCGTATTTTTCAATTCCAGTCGGTTTGAAGCCTAACAACCAGTCGACTTGTTGCAGCTCATGGGTGAAGGCTGGCACTCCTTCATCTGTATGAGGACTCCGACTCTGACTACGGCAGTGAAACCACTCATGGTGGAGGCCGAAGAGCTCATTCTCATCTTCTAGTCGGCGACGCTTGTCTTCCTCGCGTTCGCGGCGTCGTGCGTTGATGTCTTACCGAAGATCATGTCATAGTTGGCCTCGGGCATCCTGGTTATCCCGACGGTCAACTTGATGTCGGCGCCATCAGTCATTGTGACGTGTGGCGTGAATCTGTGTATGGCTGACTAGAGCTGGACGCTTGGCGTCGTGTTGAGGCAGATAAGATCACCGTTGGAGAAGCCGATCGATTGGTCAGTATGAGAGTATCGCTCGACTGTTAATGCTGCTGACATGCAGCAACAGTGATCATGGCTTTTATCCTTGTTATCGTTGGGGTGGCCTGGTGATTAGGCCCAAACTGGAGTGTATCCAGTAGAGTTGTAGCGGCCACGATGTTTTGTTGAGGTGTTACGAAAATGTCATGGTCGCCGGCTCGGGTTTGAAGGATTTGCTGCTGAGCAGTCTGCCTAGCCTAGCGCAGATCGTTGTTGCGGGCGTCACGCTCGGCGTGTAGGCGTCTTGCTTCTTCCTCCTGTTGTTCTCGTAGTTGACGGGCCTCCTCCTCTTGCTGTTCACGTAGTCGGCGTGCCTCTTGAGTGGGAGTAGAGCCCTTGGACGCCATGAAGACTTCGCAGGGTGGGGAGAAGCTTGCCGAACTGCTGTCTGACTTAGAGTCAGAATCAGAGTAGTTGACGCTGGTGATTACAACTCTGACCTCCCTAGATCCGATCTCCAGTGGCTCTAGGCCATATCCGAGTTGAACTCCTGGGGATCAGGTTTGCCGCGTCAGATGCTGATCGAAGTTATCCGCGGCGTTGCCTAGTCCGAATGGGAGATTGACAATCTCCTCCTCTCTTAGCCCGATCTCAGCCAGCTCAAAACTAAGTCCGAGTCGAACACCGAAAGAAAGAGTTGTCCCTAGACTCGGGCATGTTGGAGATCACCGCAGCATGTCGCCGAAGAGCGCTGCAGCATTACGTGGGCCGACCGGCGTGGAGTTGGCTTGGCCCCTGGCCGATTGGATCGGATCCGAGTCGGACAGGGTAAGGTTGCCGAATTCGTCGGCAACGAAGTCAAGGCTCCCGAAGGTGATTGTTTGCCTGGGGAAGGACTTGACACCGTCAACTCCAGTGATTGGATCCATCAAGCTTGTTGAAGATGATCTCGCCGATGCCCCAACCTGGCGCGCCAACTGTCGTTGTTTTACAATATGGGGCTACTCGTGAGACCTAAACTTGATGGATTGCAAAGGAACACGGAATAATTTATACTGGTTCAGGCCCTCGAGATGAGGTAATACCCTACGTCCAGTTGTGGTGTATTGCCTTTGAGGTTTCTCCGGTGGGATTCTATGCTTCTTCTTCTGCCCTCATGGGGTGCTCTGTCTCCCCTTATATACCAGGGGACAGGGTTATAGGGTAGGAATCCCAGTCAGACTCTGACCAAGGGATTTCCTTCTAGGAATACAACGTGCCGGACTAGGACTATATCCTTGCCTTGTCGTGCAAGGTAATGTATGCCGAGTCCTATTGTATCCCTAATTACAAGGTTAGGCCCATCCTCTATTCGAGTGGCCCTTATGCTTCTCATGAGGTACTCGGGGCCCATGGCCTCCACAGTGGTCGACTCTACTGCGGGATGCAGGCTACTTAGTTTTCTCGACTGCTACTCAGGATACCAGCAGATCAGCCTAAAGAAGGAGGACTGCCTGAATATTTCTTTCATCATGCCGTTTGGTGCATACTGCTATATCACTATGCCGTTCGGGTTGAAGAACGCTAATGGAACATATCAGCACGCTATCCAGCGGTGTCTTCACACTCAACTCGGGTGCAATGTGGAGGCATATGTCGATGATGTAGTGATCAAGACCAAGTTCAAAGTCTTCGACAATTCAAGATGCAGCTGAACCAGGAAAATTGTATCTTTGGAGTACGTTCAGGAAAACTACTAGGTCTCATTGTTTCACATTGCGGCATAGAGGTGAACCCAGAGAAGGTCAACGTAATCATGAACATGGCTCCCTCGACTTGCCTGAAGGATGTCTAGAACCTGACAGGCTGTATGGCGGCACTCAGCCGATTCGTTTCCCGACTAGGAGATTGGGGTATGCCCTTTTTCAAGCTCTTGAAGAAAGTTGACAATTTCCAGTGGATGCTTGAAGCCCAACAAGCCTTCGACGATTTCAAGAAGTTTCTCACAACCCCACCTGTGTTGATACCACCTCTGCCCTAAGAGCCACTGATGCTATACCTTGCAGCGACTACCCAGGTGGTTAGCACGGTGCTAGTCGTAGAGCGCAATGAGCCAGGTCACATCCAAAAGGTACAACGGCCAGTCTACTTCATCAGCGAGGTCCTAGGAAAATCCAAGATGCGCTATCCTCAAGTCCAGAAGCTATTATATGGTTGACTCATCACTGTTCGAAAGCTAGTGCACTACTTCCAATCACACCTAGTCACAATCATCACATCATTCCCACTTGCAGATGTTCTACACAATCGCGAAGCCACCGGCAGAATCGCTAAATGGGCACTCGAGTTCATGGCGTTTGACATTACTTTCCAACCACGGACAACAATCAAGTCTCAAGCAGTCACCAACTTCGTAGCTGAGTGGACAGAAGTTCAGTCGGCTGCACTTGCGGACAAATTTGAGTACTAGACAATGTACTTTGATGGTTCTCTATGGATCGGCAGAGCAGGGACTGGTGTTGTGCTGACATCACCCAATGGAGAAAAACTCAGATACGTCCTTTAGATTTATTTCCCAAGATCTCACAATATCGCCGAGTATGAAGCACTCATCTATGGGTTCCGTATCTTCATATTGCTTGGTATTCGATGGTTGGTAGTTCGTGGCGATACCCAACTCGTGGTGAACCAAGTCATGAAAGACTGGATGTGCTTGGACGATAACATGATGGCATATTGTCAGGAAGTACGAAAGCTAGAGACCATGTTTGACGGACTAGAAATCACACATGTTTTGTGCGAATACAATGAAGCCTTGGACGAGTTAGCCAACATGGGATCCAAGCATGAAGTGATCCCGATTGGTGTTTTTGTCGAGCAATTACTAGAGCCATCCGTCAATAAAAAGCCTTCACCCGTGCTGTCGATGTTTTGTATCGGTAATAATAATATGAGGCTACTCGTGAGACCTAAACTTGATGGATTGCAAAGGAACATGAAACAATTTATACTGGTTCAGGCCCTCGAGATGAGGTAATACCCTACATCCAGTTGTGGTGTATTGCCTTTGAGGTTTCTCTGGTGAGATTGTTCTTCTTCTTTATCTCTGCCCTCAGGGGGCACCCTGCCTCCTCTTATATACTAGGGGATAGGGTTACAGAATAGGAATCCCAGTCGGACTTCAACCAAGGGATTTCCTTCAAGGAATATAATGTGCCCGACTAGGACTATATCTTTTCCTTGTCGTACAAGGTTATGTATGCCGAGTCTTATTGTATCCCTAATTACAAGGTTAGGTCCACCCTCTGTCCAAGTGGCACATATGCTTCTCATGAGGTACCCGGGGCCCATGGCCTCCACAGCAGCCCCTGAGACCTTCATAGTTGAGTCACAGTTGATGCCGAGTGCTCATTCTCCATGGTGAATAATTCCCGAGTGCATTGCTCCCGAGTACTCTTTCTCCGAGTGCTTCTTCTCCTGAGTCCTGCTTCATGTTAGTTGGCAACAAGGCTATGAAGGGTTTCATAAAAAATATGAATAGTGTGCATTGAATAGGCACGTATTAGGTGTAGCCCCCGACTTTGTGCTTAATTGTGAAACAATTAAACATAAAGTTAAAGATCTTTAACCTTGTAGTCTGTCCTAAGTAGTATACTACACAGTATGTAGACTCTTTAGCATCATGTCACCTAGAATAATTTTGCTCAAGGCAATTGTTGGCTAAGCATGTAAGCCGTGTACCGCTTCTTGGATTTTAACCCAATGTGCGGTCAGGTGTACTTGAGAGATACCTGCATCCCTAATTTTAATGGAGACCAGCTGTTGATCCTTATAAGGATGTTTCCTCAATACCTGGTAAATAATGCAGATATCTGAACACATGTGTCTAGCAATTAGGCTTTTATGAAGCATATCTGATTATTTAATTGGTTTCTGTAAATAGCATCTGCACTGTGATTTTAAATAGCATCTACACTCATATCTTGTGGCCTAGTACCGAATCAGCCAGCCCAAGCCAACTTATCAACACAGGCTCTATAAAAGCGGGGAGGAAAAGAAAAGATTCCCTCATCTTCTCCAATCCGCCAATCGTTTTGCCTTCCAGCTTCCACGCTGAAACTTCTTGTTTTGTCTCGCTAGGGTTTGCCATAGCTGGCGTCTTCCGCTCAAAACTCGCGTGATTCTTCTCCGCCGCATCCATCCCAAGCCTTCAATAGCATTTCCCCCAAATCTTCTCACTCCCAGCAATGCTGAGAGCTTCGGTCGAGATCCCAGAGATGTTCGCGGAAGCATGGCCGGTTTCGGACTATGGCTCGACAAAGCTAAAGTATTTAGAGAAGCAACTGATGCTGCAGTGACAAAAAGTCAACCATTGGCACATTGCTAAAGGGGAATCTATGCCGGCGGCCCCGATCTGGTGAGACAGTCGCCTTTACCTCTTTCTTCCATCGCGGTGTTGCCCTTCCCTCTTCGGATTTCTTCTGCCAACTTTTGTCCTTCTATCAGCTAGAGCTGGTGAATTTGAATCCCAACTTCATCTTGTAAATCTCCATTTTCACCACATTGTGTGAATGTTTTCTACGGGTTAAGCCCCATTTCAACCTTTTCCGGTATTTGTTCCACATTAAGCCCCAGCCATCCAAAAACAAAGTCCAAGTGATCAGGGGAGCTGGTCTCCAACTCAGGAACAAAATGAAAAAGATCTATCTCCATGTTCCTTTGAAAACCTCCCTCATGGGCTGGCATAGAGAATGGTTCTATTGCTCTGATCTTGAACCTTCTTTGCCCCCTTTCACTGGCTCTTCTTCGGTGGTCCTGCCCAGCTGGTCTTCTGTGCCAAACTATGAAGAGATGGGCCAAGTGTACCAACTGATAGAGAAGATTGATCAACTAAAGAGCTTGGGATTAACTGGTCCCTGGGTGGCGAGGTGTTTCTTGAACCACCACACCAGGCCTCTGAAGCTGAGAAGCCAATTCGGCTGGGATTACTAGGGCAAAAACAATCCCAGTCGAGAGTACGCAAACTTGACTGATGAGAACAAGGTGACTGACACCTTGCTCGGCTTTTTTGTCAACGGGGTTGTAGAAATAGAAGACGCTGAGCATGCCACTGCAGCCTATAGCCAGAAAAGGCCTCGACCACAGGTAATCTTGAAAAGTTGATTTGGAATTGCTATCCATTGGTGATAAATATCTGTGGACATTTGTATGGAATCGTCCTCCAATGTATGATGTATGTTGTTAAAACATTTGCAGGATTGTAAGATATTTGACGATGATTCCCAAACCCTATCGGCCACCAAAACGAAGAAGAGGCCGGCCAGCCCTTCTGCCACTCAACCCAGCTCCAAGAGAGCTGGGAAGAAACCCATCGAAGATCTAGGCAAGAAAAGAGCAAGCAAGCCGAGCGCAGCACCGGGGAGTCTGAAGATCAAAGGTCCCTGCCAGTTTAGCCCCTAGGCCGCCAAGCCCAAGGCCTTCTCCTATGAGTCTGACGCCAGCAACATCGAGCTCAAGGCCAGCATCGCTGAGCTCAGCAACATTGAGGCCAAGGCCGACGCCGCCGAGTACGAGATCAACAACATTGAGCCCAAGGGCGGCGCTGCCGAGTACTTCGACGCCCCAGTTGGCTGCGCCAGAAACAGAGCCGACTGGAGGTAAAACGCCACCGCTGACTACTGTGCCGACTGGCCTGACAGCCAGCAGCTCTCCACCACCGATATCTTCGGGAGCCCCCTCATGGAAGTTCAAGATTTCCAAGAGGTAAGCAATCTTCAATCTTCCAAGAATCTTGAATGATGTGATAGTATCTTGATATTTGATTCACTGTGCAGGAAGTGAGTTAGCATTCATCCCAAGGGGACTGTGCTAGCTGCTCCTGTTACCGAGCCATCCCCAGCCGAGCTAGCACCGACAAGTTCTTCTGCCAAGCCAGAGGCTGCCGCAGCTACAAAAGCTGAAGTAGTCCCGATAGCAGGACCACTAGTGCCGGCTGACCAAGGGGCGAGTGCTGGAGGTGCTACTCTAGCCCCTGAGCAAATCGCTAAAGCTCCAGCAGCCACCGAGTCCAGAGCCAGGACCCCATCGCCACTCATATCATCGTCGTCTTTTGATGAGGTAGACATCCCCTAGCTCGAAGCCCCTCCTCACAACTTCCCAAGAACGTTCCATTGGGTATCCCCTGTGGGAGTCGCGGAGAGCTACGAGCATGATGAACAAGATGCATCAAGGGAGAGTGAAGTTCTTCTTTGTGTTGTAATCACTGCATCCAGGGGAGTCTAGGTATGCAGCAAATTTTGCCATGTTGAGTTCTTGATGGTTCTCCTTGATCTGGTACTCCGCTATTTGACTCTGTTTTGCTTTGTTTTACTCTGAGCAGAAGATTGTCGACTGCTCGGAGAAAGTGAACAATGTCTAGACCCAGCTCACCCCGCATCTCCAATGACTGGGCCAGCTCCAGGCTGCCAAGGACAACCTGGAACAGACTAGCTAGGAGAAGGAAACTTGGCTAAGGGGGAGCAGTAGATCAGCTCAGGGACAAAAAGTGGGCTCTAGCCGAGAAGATCAGAACTAAGTCTTCTGTGTTATCCTCCCGAGTAAATCCCGAGTATATCTCTCTAGCTTTGTTGATTCCTGACTGCCTTTTTGAGTTCTGACTGCAATCTCGAGTTCTTGACTATTTTGATTTGTAGCCCTCAAAGTCGAATTGAAGACCCAAGCAGAGGAGAGGAAACAAGAGATTAAGCTGAAGGAAGTTAAGAAGGTCAAAGCCGAACTGGAGAAGGCCAAAGCCAAAGTGGAGGCCGACTATGCGAGTAAGGCTCCTCCCTGACAATAACCTTATCCCGTCTTCTCATTGCTCCGACTGCATTTTTTGGCTAACAAGTATACTTGTCGATGAATCTGAACAGCTTCGAAAGACAATGCCCAGACCCAATTCAATGCCTTTGCAAAGGAGATCAAGGTTGTCAAGGAGTCATGGGAAATTCTTGTCGAATCCATGAAAGGGCTCCTTGACATTATGTAGCCTCACCATGCTGGGACCAGCTCCAGTACAGTCTCCCAGGTGCAGGCACGCATTAGCAAAGCCCCGAGCATCTTGAAAAAGTACTCGGATGAGCGTGTCACTGTCGGTGTTGCCCAAACCCTCACTATAACCAAATCGATCTACCCTAGGGTAGATATCGAGGCCATTGGTGAGGGTTTTGCCGAAGAGACAACACCCGAAGAGGCACTGGAGTTGATCAGCCAGGTGAGGCCAACTACAGAGGCAATCGCAAAAGACCTGGGTATGTAGAAACAAAGCAATTATGCAGTTGGTGTATATATAACTTTGGTGAAAGCATGTATATATCTTGTAAAATGTTGCCGAGTACTTGCTTATTCTTAGTTGTCATTAGCTTCACCCGACTATGTAGTCTACGCCGAGTAGATCGATAGGAACTTAAGAAAAAATGTTCACTTCTAAAAGCTATACCCAGGCAAACGTAGCATAATCATTGTACAACTTCATAACTTAGATAAAAAAAGCTCGTATTTTATTAACAAGGCATATAATACATGCAGCCCCAGACTCACTACTCGGTTGAAACAAGTGATGTAGGGAGTCAGAGAAAAGACTTCGTACATATATATAGAGGAAATACAAAACTCAGGTATAGAAAGGATGTAGCAGTTCTATATTCCATGAGTTGCTGATGAGGGCACCGTCTTCAGTCTTCAGTCGGTAGGTGCACGGAGGGGATAGTTTATGCCTGTCTTTGGTGGTTTGTATTTTTCTCAAGACGAGATCTCCCACCAAAAAAGCGCGGCCACGGACATTTCAACTGTGATAACGACGCAGGCCTTGAAGATACCTTGCCGACTGGATAGTTGCGATATCCCTTGCTTCCACCAACTGATCGAGTTTGACCAATCGGGTTTTGTTTGATTTGTCTTCTGAGTGGGCCTGAACTCGTAGAGAGCCGAACACCAACTTGGTTGGTAACATAGCCTCAGCACCATAGACTAGGAAGAAAGGGGATTGCCCTGTTGCCTGACTAACCGTGGTTCTTAGAGACCAGAGAATGGATGAGAGTTCTTGTACCCACCACCCTGCATATGGTTGTGGTCGGTCGAACACCCTAGTCTTGATACCTTGTAAGACCATGCCATTAGCACGCTCGCCTGCCCATTACTCCGTGGGTTTGCCATAGAAGCATAACAGATCTTGATGCCAAAATTGTCATAGAAATCTTGAAATACACTGCCCTTGAACTGAGTACCGTTGTCCGTTATGTTGTAGTTAGGAACCCCAAATCAGTATAAAATACGCTGCTCGTGCCGCTGTTATGGTAGCAACGAGTTTAGCCTCAATCCACTTTGTGAATTTATCCATTGTGATGAACAAGTGTGTGAACCCTCCTGGCTCTTTTTTGAGTGGCCCGACCATGTCGAGTCCCCAAACTACAAAGGGCCAAGATAGTGGAATTGTTTGAAGTTCTTGAGCTGGAAGATGTGTTGATCTTGCATAGAATTGGCATCCCTCACATGTGCGAACTATGTCTTTAGCGTTTGTTACTGCAGTTGGCCAGAAAAAACCCTGCCTGTAAGCCTTTCCGACTAACGTCCTAGATGCGGCATGGTTGCCACAGATACATTGATGAGGACATCACTTCTTTAGATATACACTTACAACCTCCTCATGTCAAACAAGATGCGCCATAGATCCAAGGACCAATTACTCGCGCACGTGCCCGTCAACTTAATCACCAGGTGAATGCGTTCCTAAGCTTACATGGAAATATTTCTACGAATGGCATACTATTTAATTCTTGTGATGATTTTATTGTTATTAGGAACTTCGGAGAAGACCATGGACAATAGCTCAAGAAACCAAATATTAAAGTGGAGACAACAAGTGCAAGTAAACTCCTATTTCCGAGACCGGTTCAGTTTCAGGCTGGGAGACAGCATCAACTTCAAACGGCTATAACTTTTGATCCAGAAGGAGTTACAGGGCCTACAAGTACTTGTTGGAAAGCTTATGAAGTCTAATTTCAGATGGTTTTTGTTTCATGCCAAAATTCCTCCTGAGCTGTCCAGAATCATCGAAACAAGTTGCGTCATTTTTTCTGTCTGAGTCAGTTTGGGCCTTTGGGCTTTGTATTTGTGTTGTGGGCTAAACCCATGAGAGTGCGCCCCTCACAGGGCAAACCCTCACCCTAGGACGTCCTAACTCATATATATCTAGTAGCCGCCACCTTTATGGTGGGTTTTACTTAGATTAATCTGTCTATGAACAGTTTCACCGTTTATCGGCTTGTGAGACCCCAACTTCGAGAGTATAATCATTCATCTGCAAGTTGAGTTGCAATCTTCCTTGTTCTTGCTTGTGTTCTTTGATTTGCATGCAGGGATTAGCCTTCGTGGTGAGGTCAACCAGGCAGTGCACGGTTGATAACAAGAGGAGTCGTGGTGCTACGATTGCGGGGTTCGGGTCTTGGTGATCAGAAGCCGGATCGTGAGTGTCAATTCTCCACCAAATCAAGAGTTATCCTTACCTAACGGAAGATCGGGCACCTCGTTGCCATCATACATGAGTGGATCAATCGCAAAATCTGCTTGCCCTCCTCGGGTGTGACGTAGCGCATGAGGACCCTGGATGTACTTCTGTGGTACAGGTCTTCTCTGACTACAAGGAAACATTTGCTTCAACGGTTGATCCTTTCGGCTTCACTGCGTTCTTCTAGGAGTTCGTCATCCAAAAGGAATTTGAGAACTGGAGTCCACCAATCTTGAGAGATGACTAGCGTTTCATTTGTTGCCAGGGTAGGTTCAGCCCCTACTATTCAAGCACTAGTTTCTTCTTGACTGATGGCTCTAGTAGTTGTTCAACAAAAATCCCAGTTGGGACCACTTCTCGTTTGGATCCCATGTTGGCCAATTTGTCTATAGCATCATTGTATTGTCGTAATACATGAGTTATCTCCAGCCCGTCGAACTTGATTTCTAGCTTTCGGACCTCCTGACAATACGCCGCTATAGTGTCATCGAGACATGTCCAGTCTTTCATGACTTGGCTAACCACGAGTTGAGAATCCCCACGCACAACTAGTCGACGAATGCTGAGTGATATGGCGATGTAGAGCCCGTGGATAAGTGCCTCGTACTCAACGACATTGTGGGAAGCCAGAAAGTGAATTTGGAGGACATACTTGAGTTTTTCGCTGGTGGGTGACGTCAAGACAACGCCAGTACCGCCAATCCGTAGAGAACCATCAAAGTACATCGTCTAGTACTCTAGCTTTTCCGTGTTTGTAGTCGTCTAAACTTCTGTCCACTCGGCTACAAAGTCAGCTAGAGCTTGAGATTTGATTGCTGTCCGTGGTTGAAAAATGATGTCAAACGCCATTAACTCGAGCGCCCATTTAGCAATTCTGCCAGTGGCCTCGTGATTGTGTAGGACATCCCTGAGTGGATATGACGTGACAACGGTGACTTGATGCGACTGAAAATAGTGCACCAACTTCCGGATAGTGATGAGTAGGCCATATAACAGCTTCTGGACTTGAGGATACCTCATCTTGGAGTCAGCTAGGACCTCGCGGATGAAGTAGACTGGCAGTTGAATTTTCTGTATATGACCTAGCTCAGATCTCTCAACTACCAGCACCGTGCTAACTACTAGATTAGTTGCCACCAAGTATAACATTAGTGGTTCCTGGGGCATAGGTGACGCCAACATTGGTGGTGATGTGAGAAATTTTTTGAAATCTTCGAAGGCTTGTTGGGCTTTGGGTGTCCATTGAAAATTATCTGCTTTCTTTAGTAGTTTAAAAAATGGCATGCCCGTTCACCACGTCGGGAGATGAATTGGCTGAGTGCAGCCATGCACCCTGTTAGCTTTTGAACATCCTTCTGGCTAGTTGGGGGTGCCATGTTCATGATAACCTTAATTTTTTTCGGATTGGCCTCGATGCCTTGATGTGATACGATAAAGCTGAGTAGCGTTTCGGACGGAACACCGAAACCGCACTTTTCCATATTCAACTTCATCTTGAATCTCCAAAGGCTTTGGAAAGTTTCTTCCAAGTCAGCGCTGAGTTCTTCTTTGGACTTTGTCTTGATCACCACATCATCGACATATGCCTCCCCATTGTGCCCGAGTTGATTGTGTAGACACCGCTAAATTGCTCGTTGATACGTTGCTCCAGCGTTTTTCAACCCAAACGGCATAGTGATATAGCAGTATGCTCCAAACGGCGTGATGAAAGAAGTTTTCAAGCAGTCCTCCTCCTTCAAGCTGATTTGGTGATATCTCGAGTAACAGTCGAGAAAGCTGAGAAGTTTGCACCCCACAGTTGAATCCACCACCTGATCTATTCTAGGTAGACCAAATGGATCTTTGGGGCACGCCTTGTTTAAGTCGGTGTAGTCGATCCACATGCGACATTTACCGTTCTTTTTCTGGACTAAGACTGAGTTTGCCAGCCAACCCGGGTGGTAGACCTCTTTGATGAACCCAGCTGCAAGGACCTTGGTTATCTCCTCTCGAATAGTATCTTTGCGGTCTTGTGCGAAGCGCCGTAGCCGTTGTTTAACTGGCTTGGCATCCAGCCTGACGTTGAGGGAATACTCGATCACCTCCCTTGGTACACTAGGCATGTCAGAAGGTTTCCAAGCAAATATCTCCCTATTTGCCTAGAGGAAGGCGACGAGCATGTCTTCCTATTTAGGGTCAAGTCTAGTCCCGATTAGAGCAGTTTTGGAGGGGTCGGAAGGGTCTAGGGGGATAGTCTTGGTTTCAGAATACGCTAAAATTCCCGACTTGGCTATTTTTTTGGCCGGAACCTGATCGTCCTCACAAGGAGTTGTAGCGGATAGCCGAATATTGTTGCATCTGACTGCCGCTTCTTTAGATTGAGCCAGCTCGCAGCTCTCCTTGTCGTAGGTGAAGGCTGTCTTGATATCGCGGCTGGCCTTGGCGTCTTGAGTATCATGTTGGTATAATGTGGCACTGCCATGAATTTGGCAAGCACTGGCCATCCGAGTATAGCGTGATATGTAGACTCGAAGTTGGCAACCTTGAAGCAAATATTCTCAGTGCGGAAATTGTTCCGCATGCCGCAAGTAACTGGTAGAGTTATCTGTCCGAGTGGAGTAGAAGACAGGCCGGGGATTACCCCGTGGAAGGGCGCTGTACTTGGCCGTAGCTCTGATCGAGGAATCTTCATCTCGTCCAGTGTCTTGGCGAACAGAATGTTGAGAGCACTGCGTCCATCAATGAGAAACTTCTTCAATTTGATGCTCCTGACGACCAGGTCTAGGACGAGTGGATAGCGTTCTAGATGAGTAACCTGATCAGGATGATCTGCATGGTCAAACGTGATTGGCGTTTCTGACCAGCGCAGGTATTGGGGGGTGTCTCCTGCAAAGACCGAGTTGATTTCGCGTGCTGTAAGCTTCTGCTTCCTCTTGGGCTCATATGCAGATGGCCCTCCAAAGATGTGGTTGAGCACATCTTGGGGGTCTTGGTAATCACCGGTTGTGCCCGAATCTAGCTTGTCATTATCGGCGCCAGATGTTGAAGCCTGCTTGGAAGCAAACTCTTAAGCATGAAGCAGTCCTTAGCCGCGTGCTTGCCTTTTGGATGAAAGGGGCATGGCCCGTTCATCACTTTTTGGTATTCGTTATTCCTCGGGGGTCGCGGCCGAGTACGCTCCACGGTAGCCACCACATTATCCAACTTCCGCTTGTGGTTGCTAGATTTGTTCTGTGTTGGTCCATCATTGTCTTTCTTGTCCTTCTACTGGGCCTCTTTTTTGTTGTCAAAAGCTTGAGCGACAGCGTCGGCTGAGTCGGCATACTTGTTCGCCATATCAAAAAGAGCCTTGACAAAAGGGGGAGGTTTCCGAGTGAACTTGGCAATGAACAGGGCATCTTTGACTCCCTTGTGGAAGGCAGCGATGACAACCTTGTCCTTAATCATTGGGATCGAATTCCGCTTCTCAGAAAACCTTTTGATGAACTCGCACAGAGACTCATTCTTCCTTTGGTGCAACTGATAGAGATCGTGCTCAGAAGATGGCCTCTCATAAGTTCCCTGGAAGTTGGCGATTAAGAGTTCCCGGAGTTCTCCCTAGGAGCCGATTGACCGCTTTGGGAGTCTTGTTAGCCATGTCCTCGCCGAGTGAGCTAGAGCGACCAGGAGGTAGTTAGCCATGGCTTTGTGATCTCCTCTAGCTACTCGGATTGCCAGAGTGTAGACCATGAGCTAGGAGTTGGGATTGGTCTTCCCGTCGTACTTCCCGACCTATTGTAGCTCCTAGGTGAAGGACATGGCTAACAGGACTCCCAAAGAGATCAATCGGCTCCTGGGGAGAACTCCGGGAATGCTTTATTGCCAACTTCCAGGGAACTTACGAGAGGCCATCTTCTGAGCACGATCTCTATCAGTTGCACGAAAGGAAGAACAAGTCTCTTCGTGAGTTCATCAAGTGGTTTTTCGAGAAGCGGAATTCGATCCCAATGATCAAGGACGAGGTTGTCATCGCCACCTTCCGCAAGGGAGTCAAAGATGCCTCGTTCATTGCCAAGTTTACTCGGAAACCTCCCGCTTCTGTCAAGGCTCTTTTTGATATGGCGAACAAGTATGCTGACTCGGCCGATACGGTCGCTTAGGCTTTTGACGACAAAAAAGAGGCCCAGCAGAAGGACAAGAAAGACAATGACGGACCAACAAAGAACAAATCCGGTAACCGCAAGTGGAAGTCGGATAATGTGGTGGCTACCATGGAGCGTACTCAGCCGCGACCCCCGAGGAATAACGAATACGAAAAAGTGATGAACGGGCCATGCCCCTTTCATCCAAAGGGCAAGCATGTGGCTAAGGACTGCTTCATGCTTAAGAAGTTTGCTTCCGAGTATGCTTCAACATCTAGCACTGATAAAGACAAGGACAAGCCAGATTCGGGCACAACCGGTGATTACCAAGATCCCCAGGCTAAGCCCAACCACATCTTTGGAGGGCCGTCTGCATATGTGTCCAAGAGGAAGCAGAAGCTTACATCACACGAAATCAACTCAGTCTCTGTAGCAGATGCCCACCAATACTTGCGTTGGTCAGAAACGCCAATCACATTTGACCGCGCAGATCATCCCAATTGGGTTACTCATCCAGGACGCTATCCACTTGTCCTAGACTAGGTCATCAGGAGCATCAAACTGAAGAAGGTTCTCATTGATGGAGGCAGTGCTCTCAACATTTTGTTCACCAAGACGCTGGATGAGATGAAGATTCCTCATTCAGAGCTATGGCCAAGTACAGCACCCCTCCGCGGGGTAATCCCCAGCTTGTCTTCTACTCCACTTGGACAGATAACTCTGTTAGTTATTTTTGGCACGTGGAATAATTTCTGCACCGAGAATATCTGCTTCGAGGTTGCCGACTTCGAGACCGTGTATCACGCTATACTCAGACGGCCGGCGCTAGCCAAGTTCATGGCAGTGCCATATTATACCTACATGATGCTCAAGATGCCAAGGCCAGCTGGAGTTCTTTCTATTCGCAGCGATATCAAGCAAGCCTTGACCTATGACAAGGAAAGTTGTGAGCTGGCTCAATGTCAACAAGCGGCAGTCGGGCGCAACAGCATTCGGCTATCTGCTTCAACTCCATCTGAGGATGATCAGGGTCTAGCCAAAAAAGCTACCAAGTCGGGAATTTCCGTGGATTTTGAAACCAAGAAGATCCCCTTGGACCCTTTCGAGCCCTCCAAAACTGCTCTAGTTGGGACTAGACTCGACCCTAAATAGGAAGATGTGCTCGTCACCTTCCTCCAGGTGAACAGAGACATATTTGCTTGGAAACCTTCCGACATGCCTGGTGTACCAAGGGAGATGATCGAGCATTCCTTCAACGTCAGGCTAGACGCCAAGCCAGTCAAACAACGGCTACAGCGCTTCGCACAAGTCCGCAAAGATGTTATTCGGGAGGAGATAACCAAGATCCTTGCATCTAGGTTCATCAAAGAGGTCTATCACCCAGATAGGCTAGCAAACCCAGTCTTAGTCCGGAAGAAGAATGGTAAATGGCGCATGTGCGTCGACTACACCAACTTAAACAAGGTGTGCCCCAAAGATCCATTGGTCTACCCAGAATAGATCAGGTGGTGGATTCAACTACGGGGTGCAAACTTCTTAGATTTCTCGACTATTACTTGGGATATCACCAAATCAGCTTGAAGGAGGAGGACTGCCTAAAGACTTCTTTCATCATGCCGTTTGGAGCATACTGCTATATCACTATGCCGTTCGGGTTGAAAAACGCTGGAGCAACGTATCAACGAGCAATTCAGCGGTGTCTACACAATCAACTTGAGTGCAATGGGGAGGCATATGTCGATGACGTGGTGATCAAGACCAAGTCCAAAGAAGACCTCAATGCTGACTTGGAAGAAACTTTCCAAAGCCTTTGGAGATTCAAGATGAAGTTGAATCCAGAAAAGTGCGCTTTCGGTGTACCATCCGAAAAGCTACTCAGCTTTATTGTATCACATCGAGGCATCGAGGCCAATCTAGAAAAAATTAAGGTTATCATGAACATGGCACCCCCAACTAGCCAGAAGGATGTTCAAAAGCTGACAGGGTGCATGGCGGCACTCAGCCGATTCATCTCCCGACTTGGTGAACGGGCATGCCATTTTTCAAACTACTGAAGAAAGTGGATAATTTTTAATGGACATCCAAAGCCCAACAAGCCTTTGAAGATTTCAAAAATTTCTCACATCACCACCAGTGTTGGTGTCACCTATGCCCCAGGGACCACTAATGTTATACTTGGTGCAACCACTTAAGTAGTCAACATGGTGTTGGTAGTCAAGAGATCTGAGCCAGGTCATATACAAAAAGTTCAACAGCCAGTCTACTTCATCAGCGAGGTCCTAGCCGACTCCAAGATGAGATATCCTCAAGTCCAGAAGCTGTTATATGGCCTACTCAACACTGTCCGGAAGTTGGTGCACTATTTTCAGTCGCATCAAGTCACCGTTGTCACATCGTAGCCACTCGGGGACGTCTTACACAATCGCGAGGCCACTGGTAGAATCGCTAAATGGGTGGTCGAGTTAATGGCGTTTGACATCATTTTTCAACCATGGACAACAATCAAATCTCAAGCTCTAGCTGACTTACTGGCCGAGTGGACAAAAGTTCTAACGACCATAAACATGAACAAGCTAGAGTACTGGACAATGTACTTCGACGGTTCTCTACTGATCGGTGACACGGGGGTTGGTGTTGTGTTGACGTCACCCACTGGCGAAAAACTCAAGTATGTCCTCCAGATTCACTTTTCGGATTTCTACAATGTCGCCGAGTACGAAGCACTTATCCACGGTGTGGAGGCCATGGGCCCCGGGTACCTCATTACCAGTATATGGGCCACTCGGATAGAGGATGGGCCGAACCATGTAATTAGGGATAAGATAGCACCCGGCAGGCTTTGCCTTGTATAACGAGGAAACATAGTCTTAGTCGGATAGGTCTTTATCTCTAAGAAGGATATCCCTTGGCCGTATCCGGCTGGGATCCTTATCGTGTACCCCTGTCCCCTAGTATATAAAGGGAGGCAGGGCGCCCCTCAGGGCAACCACAAGAAGACACAAGATCATCGATCATCAAACACCTCAGAGGAATAACACCTCAACTGGACATAGGGTATTACCTCACATCGAGGGCCTGAACCAGTATAAATCTTCTGTGTTCCTCTGCAATCCACCGAATTCACCTTCGCCAAGTAGCCCTATAGTTTTATTGCCGGTGCAAAGCATCGACAGTTGGGGCGCCAGGTAGGGGCTCCAGCGAATTCTTCATCAGCAGATTCAATGGATTCAACCAACGGAGTCAACAGCCACAAGTTCTCCCCTAGAGACGCAATTACCTTCGGGAGCCTAGACTTTGTTGCCGATCAACTCGGCAATCTCACCTTGGCTAAGGCAGACCCAATCTTGCCGGCCGAGGAACTAGCCGACATTGCGCCAGTCGGCCCTTAGGACGTCGCGATCTCCTTCCACGACTTACAGCGGCAGTCCTTCACATCGCCAAGCGTAGGGACAACTCTCTCTTTCGGCGTCCAACTTGCTTAGGCCTTGAGCCAGCCCGGGTTGGGCCAAGAAGGGGGGAGATCATCAATTTCCCATAGGGACTCGGCGACGCTACGGATTTACACTCCGCACAACAAACCCGATCTCCTATGATTCAGTTTGGACACGGCCAAGCGCCGTTTCAGATTGGATCTAGAGAGGTTGGGGTTGTTCTCACTCTGATAAACTACTCGGAGTCCGACTCCAAGTCGGATAACGGTTCAAACTCTAGTTCGGACTCCAGCCTGGCGAGCTTTCTCCTCCCCCATGAGATCTTTATGGCCTCAACACCACCCTCCGAGGTGCGCTGACTACAAGAGGAGCAGCAGGAGGAGGCGCGCCGACTGCAACAACAGGAGGAAGCTGATCGCGAGGCTCGCAACGATGGGCTACGCAGAGCTGGGCGAGCAGCCCAGCAGCAGATTCTCCAAACTAAAGTCGGTGATCACGACGTCTTCGTCACACCGCAACAAAATGTTGTGGCCGCCGCAACTTTGTTGGACATGCTCCAGCTCGGGCCTGACCACCAGGCCACCCCAACCATCACCAAGATAAAGGCGATGATCACGGCTGCTGCCTGCCAACAACAACAGCAGTCAGGCGACACCCTAGTACCGACTAACCGGTCGGGATCTGCAGCAGCGGGCTCGTCCACATCAGCTCGATGTCGGGGGGCCGGCTCAAGTCGGCAACGCGAAGAGTCCAGGCAAACTACACTCAGCAATACTAATAACAACAACCGGCGTCGTCACCAATATGATCGCCGACCTAATCAAGACCTCCGAGAGCGCATACAGCACGACCTTCGCCACACTATCAGCGCCCGGCGCCGCGAGCGACAAGAGGACGAGCGCCGCCGACGGGAAGATGAAAACGAGCGCTTTGGCCTCCATCACGAGTGGTTTAACTGCCGTGGTCGAAGCCCGAGCCCACACGAAGACGAAGGGATCCCAGCTTTCACTCGGGAGCTACAAGATGTCCACTGGCCGACTGGCTTCAAGCCCACGGGGATCGAAAAGTATGACGGCAAGACAAATCCCGAGTCCTGGATCACCGTATATACCCTAGCAGTTCGAGCTGCTGGGGGTGACAACAAAGCCATGGCTAACTACCTCCCGGTCGCGCTAGCCGACTCGGCGAGGACATGGCTGACAGGCCTCACGAAGCGGTCGATCGGTTCCTGGGGAGAACTCAGGGAGCGGTTCATCGCTAATTTTCGGGGGACCTACGAGAGACCGTCTTCAGAGCACGATCTTTATCAGCTGCACCAGAAGAAGAACGAGTCTCTGTGAGACTTCATCAAGAGGTTTTCCGAGAAGCGCAACAAGATCCCAACGATCCGCGACAAGGCTGTCATCGCCGCCTTCCGCAAGGGAGTAAAAGACACCCCATTCATCACGAAGTTCACTTGGAAACCACCGCCGTCTGTCCGGGCTCTGTTCGACATGGCCAATAAATACGCCGACTCGGCTAAAGCGGTCGCAGAGGCCCTCGACGAGGAGTCCCGACAGAAGGACCCAAAGGCGAAAACCGACAACGAGCCGTCTCAAAACAAGTCTGGCAGCCGTAAACGGAAGTCGGACAACAAGGTGGCTAACATGGCGCGCACTCGGTCGCGGCCCTAGCGGAATAACGACTACCAGAAAGTCATGAGCGGGCCATGCCCCTTCCACCCCAAGGGCAAGCACATGGCCAAAGACTGCTACATGCTCTAGAAGTTTGCCTCAAAGCAGGCTTCATCGTCTGGCGCCGACAAGGACAAAGACAAGCCAGACTTGGGTCCGGCTGATGATTTCCAAGATCCTCAAGCCGAGCTCAACCACATCTTCGGGGGGCCGCTCGTGTACAAGTCCAAGCACAAACAGAAGCTTTCAGCGCGTGACATCAACACGGTCTCTATGACGGACACCCCCCAGTACCTGCGCTGGTCAGAGATGACCATCACCTTCAATCGCGCAGATCACCCAGATCGGGTTTCCCACCCGGGACGCTATCCACTCGTCCTGGACCCGGTCGTTAGAAACATCAGGCTGAAGAAAACCCTCATCGACGGAGGTAGCGCGCTCAACATCCTGTTCACCAAGACTTTGGACGAGATGAAGATTCCTCGTCCAGAACTACGGCCGAGCACAGCGCCCTTCCACGGGATAATTCCCAGCCTGTCATCAACTCCACTCGGGCAAATAACCTTGCCGGTAACCTTCGGCACTCGGGATAACTTTCGCACGGAAAACATCTGTTTCGAGGTGGCCGACTTCGAGACCGCGTACCACGCGATACTCGGACGATCGGCACTCGCCAAATTCATGGCGATTCCGTACTATACGTACATGGTGCTCAAGATGCCTGGGCCAGCAGGAGTCCTCCCCCTTCGCAGCGACATCAAGCAAGCCTTCACCTGCGACAAGGAGAGCTGCGAACTGGCTCAATCACAAGAGGCGGCAGTCGGGCACGATAGCATTCGGCAAGCCATCACAGCTGAAGTCAAGCAAGATTAAGTTCCGGCAAAAAAAGCAGCGAAGTCGGGAATTTCAGCGGACTCTGACACGAAGAAAATCCCCCTGGACCCTTCCGACCCCTCCAAGACTGCTCTAGTCGGGACCGGACTCGAGACGATATCTTTGCATGGAAACCATCCAACATGCCAGGCGTACCAAGGGAGGTGATCGAGCACGCCCTCAACGTGAAGACAGACGCCAAACCAGTCAAGCAACGGCTGCGGTGCTTCGCTCAAGACTACAAGGATGCTATTCGGGAGGAGATTACCAAGCTCCTCGCAGCTAGGTTCATCAAAGAGGTCTATCACCCGGATTGGCTGGCAAACCCAGTTCTGGTCCGGAAGAAAAAAGGTAAATGGCGCATGTGCGTCGACTACACCGACCTCAAGAAAGCGTGCCCCAAGGACCCATTTGGTCTTCCCCGGATAGATCAGGTGGTTGATTCCACGGCAGGGTGTGACCTACTCAGCTTTCTCGACTGCTACTCGGGATACCATCAAATCAGCCTGAGGGAGGAAGACTGCTTAAAGACATCTTTCATCACGCCGTTTGGAGCGTACTGCTATATCATAATGCCGTTCGGTCTGAACAATGCTGGAGCAACCTATCAACGGGCCATTCAGCGGTGTCTGCACACCCAGATCGGGCGCAACGTGGAAGCCTACGTCGACGACGTGGTGATCAAGTCCAAAGAAGACCACATCGCTGACCTGGAAGAAACCTTCCAAAACCTTCGAGGATTCAAGATGAAGTTGAACCTGGAAAAATGCGCCTTCGGTGTGCCATCCGGAAAGTTACTCGGCTTCATCGTCTCACACCGCGGCATGGAGGCCAACCCGGAGAAAGTCAACACCATCAGGAACATGGCACCCCCAACTAACCTTAAAGACGTCCAGAAGTTGACAGGCTGCATGGCGGCACTCAGCCGGTTTATTTCCCGACTGGGCGAACGGGGCATGCCCTTCTTCAAGCTACTCAAAAAGGTGGATAATTTCCAATGGACTCCGGAAGCCCAGCGAGCCTTCGAAGACTTTAAACAATTTCTCACATCACCTCCCGTGTTGGTGTCACCCATGTCCCAAGAACCGCTAATGCTATATCTGGCGGCAACCACTCAGGTAGTCAGCACGGTATTGGTGGTGGAGCGATCCGAACAGGGTCATATTCAGAAAATACAACGGCCAGTTTACTTTGTCAGCGAGGTCCTTGCCGACTCCAAAACGAGATATCCGCAGGTCCAGAAGCTGCTATATGGCCTACTCATCACAATCCGGAAGCTGGTGCATTACTTTCAAGCACATCAAGTCATGGTGGTCACAGCGTTTCCACTCGGGGATGCCCTTCATAATCGCGAGGCCACCGGCCGAATCGCTAAATGGGCACTCGAGTTGATGGCGTTTGACATCACCTTTCAGCCACGGACAGCAATTAAATCTCAAGCTCTAGCCGACTTCATGGCCGAGTGGACAGAAGTTCAACTCCCAACACCAATAGCAAAGCTAGAGTACTGGACAATGTACTTCAACGGTTCTCTACGGATCGGCGGCGCCGGGGCTGGAGTTATATTGACGTCCCCCACTGGTGAAAAATTGAAGTACGTTCTACAAATCCACTTCCCGGCTTCCCACAACGTCGCCGAGTACGAGGCACTCGTTCACGGCCTCCGCATCGCTATATCACTCGGCATACGTCAACTGGTTGTGCACGGGGATTCTCAACTCGTGGTAAACCAAGTCATGAAAGATTGGACTTGTCTCGACGATACCATGGCAGCATATTGTCAGGAGGTCCGCAAGCTGGAAAACAAGTTCGACCGGCTGGAAATCACACATGTCCTGCGTCAATACAACGACGCGGCAGACGAGCTGGCAAACATGGGATCCAAGGGAGAAACAGTTCCGACTGGAATCTTTGTTGAGCAACTTATGGAGCCATCAGTCAAGAAGAAACCAGTGCCCGAGCAGTCGGGAGGAGAACCTACCCCGGCTACAGATGAGGTGCTGCACATATGTCAAGACTGGAGGACTCCTGTTGTGAAATTTCTCTTGGACGATGAACTCCCAGAAGATCGCAGTCAAGCCGAGCAGATCAAGCGTCGAAGCAAAAGCTTCCTACTAGTTGGAGAAGACCTGTACCGAAGGAGCGCATCCGGTGTCCTCATGCGCTGTGTCACCACCGAGGAGGGCAAGCAGATTCTGCATTCGATCCACTCGGGTATATGTGGCAACCACGCCGCATCCAGGAGGTTAGTCGGAAAGGCTTACCGGCAGGGATTTTTCTAGCCCACAGCAGTAACAGACGCCAAGGACATTGTTCGCAAGTGCGAGGGTTGCCAGTTCTACACAAGACAAACAAATCTCCCAGCCCAGAAACTCCAAACTATCCCAATTTCCTGGCCATTCGCAGTATGGGGGCTCGACATGGTCGACCCTTTCAAGAAAGCGCCAGGGGGGTTTACACATCTATTCGTCATGGTGGATAAATTCACCAAGTGGATTGAGGCTAAACCCGTTGCAACAATTACAGCGGCACGAGCAAAGGACTTCATCATGAGTATACTATACCGGTTCGGACTCCCTAACCGCATCATCACCGACAACGGTACTCAGTTCGCGGGTGGCGTATTCCAAGACTTCTGCGAAGATTTCAGCATCAAGATCTGCTACGCATCTGTGGCACACCCGCAGAGCAACGGGCAGGTCGAACGAGCCAATGGTATGGTCTTACAAGGCATCAAGGCCAGGATATTCGACCGACTACAACTATATGCGGGCTGGTGGGTACAAGAACTCCCATTTGTTCTCTGGTCTCTCAGAACCACGGTTAGTCGGGCAACAGGGCAATCCCCTTTCTTCCTGGTCTACGGTGCTGAGGCTATGCTTCTGACAGAGTTACGGTTCGGCTCTCCGCGAGTCCGGGCTTATTCAGAAGATGACTCAAATAACACCCGACTGGTCGAGCTAGATCAGTTGGAAGAAGCAAGAGACACCGCAACAATCCAGTCGGAAAGGTATCTTCAAGGCCTACGTCGCTACCACAATCGCACGTGGCCGCGCCTCTTTGGTTGGGGATCTCGTTCTGAGGAAAATACAAACCACCAAAGACAGGCACAAATTATCCCCAATCTGGGAAGGGCCGTTCATTATAGCCGAGGTCACACGGCCAGGCGCCTATCGACTGAAGACCGAAGACGGCGCTCTCATCAGCAACTCATGGAACATAGAACAGTTACGTCCTTTCTATACCTGAGTTTTATAATTTTCATGTGTACAGTTTCTCTGACTCACTATGCCGCTTGTATCAACCAAGTAGTGAGTCAGGGGCTGCATATATATATATGTGTTCTGTCAATAACATACGAGCTTATCTTACTTCAGTTACAAAGCCTTACTATGACTGTCACGTTTGCCCGAATACAGCTTCTTACGTTGAACGTTTTTATTAAGTTCTGACAGACTAACTCGGCGCAGACTACATGGTCAAGTAAAGCTAGTGACGACTGAGTAGCAAGCTTCGCGGCACTGCACACATATTTACACATGCTTTTTTACAAAAGTTTATATATACCGACTACATAACATGTTGCCCTTATAGACCCAGGTCTCGGGTAATTATTTCAGGAGTCGGCTTCACCCGGCAATCAGCTCCAGCGCCTCCTCCGGCGTCGTCTCCTCGGCAAACCCCTCCTCGATGGCTTCGATATCTGCCCTTGGGTAGATGGACTTGGTCATCGCCAGGGTCTGGGCCACGCCGGCAATGACATGCTCATCCGAGTACTTTTTCAAGGCACTCGCTGCATCCTCAAGACGCGCCTCTATCTGGGGGATCCGGCTGCAACTGGTTCCCACAGGGCGGGGATCTATGAGGTCAAGGAGCCCTTTCACGGACCCGACGAGGGCCTCCCGTGACTCCCTAATCACTCTTGTCTCCTCTGTGTAGAACCGATACTGGGCCTGGGCATTGGCTCTCATGTCTGCCCAGGTCCGCCGGCAAGTAAGCTTGTCAGATTCGGCTACAGACGGAACGACTAATGGTGTTGGCCTTTGTCAGGTTGGCCTTGACCTTCTCAAGCTCGGCCCTGGCTTCTTCAGCCTCCTTCAGTTGCGACTCCCTCTCTGTTCGGGTCTTCAACTCCGCTTCGACGGCTGCACGACAGATTAGCCAAGAGCTCAACCATGCAGTCATGACATAACTGGGCAGTCGGGAACAACGCAGCTGGATGAATACGTCGATGGTTCAGTCGGGAAGATATATTCGGGGATTTTACCTCTGATCTTTCTAGCTAGGGCCCAAGTCTCCTCCCTAAGCTGATCGGTGCCACTCTTCTGCCAGGCCTCCCTCCCCGCATGACGCTCCTCCATCTCGGCCTTCAATGCCCGGAGCTGCTCCAATTCTGCGAGGTGGGGAGCCATCTCGACCAAGATTTCTGTCATCGCCTCGTTACGGTCGACGAGTTTCTGCTCAAGGTGGAGGACAAATCAAGGATGGAATCAGACGTCAAAACGAGAAGATCGCCAAGACTCTACCACGAGGATCATACCCCAACTCCCTTGGACCCACTGATAGCGGCACGAAGCAAGCTTTCGCGTTCCCTCCTCGCGACAACCTCATCAAGCCTGAAGCTCTTCACGGTCCCGTCAGGCGCCGTCCATGTGAAGGTCCGGGGCATTACACGCGGAGGAGCTTCGATCCGAGGCAGGGTTGGGATCTTAGGCGGCAACGACGACGACGATGATGACCACGACGGCAATGGGGTCCCGGCCTCCGCACCGCCGTCCCCCGCAGCCTCGGGGACCGGCTCACGGGCTCCGATGGCGGCCTCCGCAACAGGCGACGCTTCAAGGGCTGGGGTCTCAACCTCGGCAATCGCCTCCTGGTCGGGAGGCCGTGGTGACCTTGCAGTCGGGACCACCTCGGTCTCCGTGACCGGGCTGGCCACTGGCTCAGCAGGTGTGTTCGTGGCCGCCGGCTTGGCTGGGGCAGGCTCTTCAAGGGGAGCGGTCAGATTGGTCTCCTTGAGATCGATATCGGCCCGCTTCCTGCACAACGAAACAAGACATCAAAGCACTACTCCAACACGCAAGAATTTCAGAAGGTCCGGAGCAGTGCACCTCTTGGAGAACTTCAGCCTCCTGCCGGGCGACCCGGGTCCCGTCGGGGCGCTAGCTCTGGCGGTCGGCCCGGTCGGCGTTATAGTCGGCGGCGGCGCATCAGCCCGAGTCGGCCCCGATTCCGGTGTGGTTGGCTTGGGCGCCTCCGTCCTCGGCGGCGTCTGCTCCGGTTGGCCCCTCGACGGAGCTGTTGCCGGGCTCAGCAATGTCAGGCTCAAACCCGTAGGTCTCAACCTGGGACTTGATCGCTTGGGCGCCGCGGCGACGGTGTCCCTTATCTTCAGGCTTCCTGCCACGGCGCGCGGCTTCATGGCCCCCTCACCCCGATACAAAATGGGCTTCTTCCCCGCTCTCTTGGAGTCGGGTTGGGTAGCAGAGGGGCTCCTCGGCCTCTTCTTTGATGCGATGGCCGACAACGGGCGGGAGTCTTCATTGAACTCTTCATGCCACTATAAGTGAGTCAACAAAATACATCAGGCAAGGCTGAACAATCTCAATTCCACAGGCATTCATCACAAAAGAAGATTAAAGGTTACCTTGGTCCAGGGCCGAAGTAAGCTATAAGCCGCGACCCGGCGGTTCTCATCTTCGGTCGCGACCACCCCTTCGGAGAAGTAGCCGAACAGGGTCTCCGTCACTGCCCCCTTGTTCGCCGACTCGTTGCTTACTCGGTCAGGATCCTTTTTGCCTTTAAAGGCCCAGCCGAATGCACTCCTCAGCTTCAGCGGCTGGATGCGCTGGGTTAGGAAGCGGCGAGCCACCCAGGGTCCTGTCAGGCCAGCCTTCTTGAGGTCATCTATCTTCACCAAAGGGTGATGTGCCTAGCCCATCTCTTCAAAGGACGGCTCTGCTGACCAGTTTGGTGAAACCACGGGCGGCAAGCCGGTAAATGGACACAAGGAGGGAGCCAGATCTGCGCAATAGAACCATTCCTTGTGCCAGCCTTTGAGAGAAGATTTCAAGGGTAGATCAAGATATGTCTTCTTCCCATCGCTCCTCAGCTGGTGACCAGCCCCCCCAATCACATTGATATTACTCTTGGAGGGTTGGGGTTTGATGTGGAATAGATGTCGGAAGAGGATAAAATGGGGTTCAACACCCAAGAAGCACTCACAAAGAGTAACAAAGATGGAGATCTGAAGAATCGAGTTGGGGTTCAAATGCACCAACTCTAGCCCGTAAAAGTCAAGGACGCGGTGGAAGAAATCAGAAGACGGAAGGCACAAGCCTCGATCGAAAAAAGAGGCGAAAACTACCGTTTCACCAGGTCGGGGATTTGGGATCGACTCACCCTTAGCCGCCAGAGAATCACCTCTTGGTTGGGCAACTTCAGTTCGCTCTCCAGCCGCTTCAGCTTCACTGAGCCACAATCTGAAATCGGCCAAGAACTCGCCGGAGCACCCACAAGATCCCAAGCTTTTGGCATGACTGGAGGCGGTGAGATTTGGGGAAAAGCAAATCGGGGGCTTGGACCAAACGAAGAGGATTGGAATCGCCCGAGTTCGGGTGGGGAATAGCAGCAGCTAACCCTAGCCGGGCGGGAAGCGAAAAGTTGGGCGCAAAGGTGGAAGACGAGGTGATTGGCTGATTTGGGGAAGATGAAGGAGTCTTTTTCTCTCTCCTTGCTTTTATAGAGCCGATGCCGACTAGATGGGCTTGGGCCTACATAGTCAGCACTGGGCCACCAAGATATGAGTTCCCACAGTAGCATGCTCCATGTGGGCCGCCCGTAGGCTGAGTTGAAATTATAGTGCTGGTGCTACCAACAGGAGCCGATGAGGTAAACAGATATGCTTCATGAGAGCCTTATTGCTAAACATATACGTTTGGGTATCTGTTTTATCCACCAGGTCTCGAGGATATATCCTTACAAGGATCACAAGTTGGTCTTCATTAAAATTGGGGATGCAGGTATCTTTCTCAAGTACGCCTGACCACGCCGTGGATTTATTTTCATACAGTGCTACTTGGCCTACATGCGTGGCCATCAGTTGCCATGAGCAATATTTTACCCGCTGACATGATGTGGAAGAGTCTAACTTTCGAGTAGTGCACTACTCGGGAGAGACTATAAATATCTTTTCCCACTGACATGATGTGGAGGAGTCTAACTTCTAGGTGGGACGCCACTCGGAAAAGACTATAAACCCCCTTTTTCCAACTGACATGACGCTGAAGAGTCCCATATACGAGTAGCTTCCTACACGGCAAGACTATAAACACATATTCCGACTGACATGAAGTCGAAGAGTCCTACATGTCAGTAGTCTCCTACTCGACAAGACTATAAAGTTTATTCCGGTTGACATGATACCGAAGAGTCTCATATACCAGTAGTAATCTACTCGGGAAAGACTTCCAGGTTAAAGATCTTTGACTTTATGTTTAATTGTCTTCACAATTAAGCACAAAGTCGGGGGCTACACCTAATAGGTGCGCCTATTCGGCGCACACTATTCATATATCTCCATGAAGCCCTTCATAGCCTCGCTGCCAGCTGACATGAAGCGGGACTCGGAAGAAGACTTACTCGGACAAAGAGTACTCGGGAGCACTGCACTCGGGCAATCTTCACCGTGGAGGATGAGCACTCGGTATCAGCTGTGACTCAACTATGAAGGTCTCAGGGGCTACTGTGGAGGCCATGGGCCCCGGGTACCTCATTACCAGTATATGGGCCACTCGGATAGAGGATGGGCCAAACCATGTAATTAGGGATAAGATAGCACCCGGCATGCTTTGCCTTGTATAACGAGGAAACATAGTCTTAGTCGGATAGGTCTTTATCTCTAAGAAGGATATCCCTTGGCCGTATCCGGCTGGGACCCTTATCATGTACCCCTGTCCCCTAGTATATAAAGGGAGGCAGGGCGCCCCTCAGGGCAACCACAAGAAGACACAAGATCATCGATCATCAAACACCTTAGAGGAATAACACCTCAACTGGACGTAGGGTATTACCTCACATCGAGGGCCTGAACTAGTATAAATCTTCTGTGTTCCTCTGCAATCCACTGAATTCACCTTCGCTGAGTAGCCCTATAGTTTTATTGCCGGTGCAAAGCATCGACACACGGGCTCCGCATTGCCATATCACTTGGCATCCGTCGACTGGTTGTGCGCAGGGATTCTCAACTCGTGGTCAGTCAAGTCATGAAAGACTGGACATGTCTCGATGACACTATTGCGACGTATTGTTAGGAGGTCAAAAAGTTGGAAAACAAGTTCAATGGGATGGAGATAACTCATGTATTATGACAATGTAACGATGCTGCAGACGAATTGGCCAACATGGGATCCAAACGAGAAGTGGTCCCGACTGGGGTTTTTGTTGAACAACAACTGGAGCCATTAGTCAAGAAGAAACCAGTGCTTGAACAGTTGGGGGCTGAACCTACCTTGGCAACAAATGAAGTGCTAATCATCTCTCAAGATTGGCGGACTCCAGTTCTCAAATTCCTCTTGGACGATGAACTCCCAAAAGAACGTAGTGAAGCAGAATGGATTAACCGTCGAAGCAAATGTTTCCTTGTAGTCGGAAAAGACCTGTACCACAAAAACGCATCGGAAGTCCTCATGCACGGTGTCACACCCGAGGAGGGCAAGCAGATTCTGCAATCGATCCACTCGGGTATCTGTGGCAACCATGCCGCATCCAGGACTTTAGTCGGAAAGGCTTACAGGCAGGGTTTTTTCTGGCTGACTACAGTAACAGATACTAAAGATATAGTTTGCACATACGAGGGATGCCAATTCTATGCAAGACCAACACATCTTCTAGCTCAAGAACTTCAAACAATTCCGCTCTCTTGGCCCTTTGCAGTTTGGGGACTCGACATGGTCAGGCTGCTCAAAAAAGCGCCAGGAGGGTTCACACACTTGTTCATCGCAGTGGATAAATTCACAAAAGGGATTGAGGCAAAACCCGTTGCTACCATAACAGCGGCACGAGCAAAGGACTTCATCATGAGTATTTTATACCGATTTGGGGTTCTTAACAGCATCATAACGGACAACGGTACTTAGTTCACGGGCGGCATATTTCAAGATTTTTGTGACAATTTTGGCATCAAGATCTGTTATGCTTCTGTGGCACACCCTTGAAGTAATGGGCAGGTCGAGCGTGCTAATGGCATGGTGTTACAAGGTATCAAGGCTAGGGTGTTTGACCGACTATAACCATATGCAGGGCGGTGGGTACAAGAACTCCCATACGTTCTCTGGTCTCTAAAAACCACAGTTAGTCCGGCAACAGGGCAATCCCCTTTCTTCCTAGTCTATGGTCCGGAGGCTATGCTATAACGCCCTAAAAATCGTCTTAATTAAAAATTATTGTGGATAAATGGAAATACAAGAATACACTAGAAAATTTTTTTTGAGAAAAGAGTTTGAATAAAATTTTGAAATTTCCAATATTAAAAATCCCGAGTTTAAATCTTTAAATAAATACTTGGATGCTTTTATATTCCAGGGGTTTTATTGGAGTATTTTAAGCGTTTGAGTATTTATAATAATAAATTCTTCGTGTTTCGTGGTGGTATTTACTTTTGGTAAATTCCCCGTGATTTAATAAACTCTCTAAAATTTTCTCGGATTTTTTGGAGCTATAGAATTAATTTTAATGCTATAAAGATCACTAAAGTAATTAAATAAATATAAATAAATTCATTTTCCCTTCCCCTGTTCGGGTCATTCCTGATTCAGTCCTTTGAAGTCTTCCCGTTCATCGTGAACTCTGACTTCCTTTTCTTCTAGGGTTTTGTGTCGTTCCTAGAACCCTAAAGTCACGTCGAAAACCTAAATTTGAAATTGCTGGATTTATTCATTGTTGAAACCCTAGAACTCTTTTGGACTCCCAATCCGAGATCCTTTGTATTCGAAATATCTATATTTCCCTTTGAGATAAATCCCAGATATTCTCTTAAACTCCTTTCTTGTCAAAATAAATTCAAATCCCCAATCGTCTGAGATTTCTCCAAATTCCAGTCCCAATAAAACACTCTCGTCAATTCCATGATCCCAAAATATTTTATTCGGAATATTCCATTTCCCAGTTCCGGAAAAATCTCCTCCAATTCTCCACCCGAAGAATAATTTGATATTCTATTCCCCAAATATTCCTCAAGAAAATATTCTTCATTATCTGAATCCAACAAAATATTCCATTTCCTAATCTCCTCCAAGTAGTCTCTGATTCTCCAATATATATATGTATGTAGGTATGTATATATATTCCGAGTACTAGAATATTTCCAAAATTCTGAATATTTCCACAATTTTGATTTGGAAATATTCCTCGAATTCGTAAATTCCAATTTTCTGAATTTTTGAAAATCTCCCTGAAAAGCCCTCTCTTTTCCTTTCTTTTTCCCCCATCTTTACTTATAGTTTCCTTTTATCCCCCCTCTCTCTCCTGTTCATCTTTCTTCTCTGGTTTTCTCTCTCTGCATCTGCCATTGGAGGCCATGGCCGGCCGAGCCCGCACCTCCCCAGGCCCGGCCCGCACCTTCCCCCTTGCCCCCGGCCCCGGCCCGCTCTGCGCCGCGCGAGCCGCCGCCACCTCCCTGACCCGCCGCCACTTCCTCAGCCTGCCTATCGCGCCCGAGCCGCGAGCCCAGCCCAGCGCCGCCGCCGCCGCCGCCGAATCCGGGCGCAGCCACCACCCGCCGCCGCCCCTATATATATCACAACCGCCTCCTCGGTGCCCTAGCCGCCGCGCCTCCCCAGCTGCGTCGCCGGGCGTCGAGCTCGCCTTGCCGCGTCGCCTCGTCCTGCGCTGCCGCCGCCTCTGTTTGCCCTGTGCGCCGCCTCGCCAGGCCGCCGTAGCCCCTGCACGTGCCCCTGCCCGCCGTTCCGCCGCCACAGGAAGCCGCCGCCGCCCTGCTCTGCTTCCCCCGAGCCGCTGCCCTGCTTCCAGTGCCCCGCCTGCAGGCCGCCCTGCTGTCCAGCGCCACCTTCACCAGGCAGCCGTCGCCATCGTCGCCTCTGTGGCCGAAGCCCACCGCTGGTGAGCATCCTCGTAGCCGCCTCCCTCCTCCTCTGCCTGTTGTCGTCGTCGCCGGCATCTACCTCTCCCCGCCGCTTGGACGACGTCGCCGTTGCCAGGTAGTCGTCTTCGTCGTCTATCGCCCGTGCGCCGTTCTCTCCAGTACCGTCGTCGCCGCCCTCTGTCTTCCCCATCTGCCGCCGTCACCTCTGCTCGTGCCTCCGCCGACTGCCTTTGCCACTGCCACTGCCACCGGGCACCGCCTCCTCCTGTCTCGGTGAGCCCCGAAGCTGCCGCCCCTCTTCCTTATCTCCCTCCACTCCGGCGCCCCTCGGCGTCTGCTGCCGTCCGTCGTCCCAACGCCGATGCGCCCCTTCCCCGAAGTCGTCGCCACCTGCCGCCAACAAGCCACCATCGTCGCGTCGCCCTGCTGCATGCTGCGACGCCATGCCCGAGCCGCCAGCCGCTGTGCTGCTCCGCACGCTGCCCCGTGCCGCCGCCGCTGCCAGACAGTCATCGCCGTCATCATCTACACCGGTGCCTTGTCCTTTTCCCCTGTTTGTCGTTGTCGTCGCCGTCAGTTCCGCCATCGTCGTCTCCTTCCCGGCGCTGCCGCCCGTTGTGCCCTGCCCTAGGCCGCCACCCCTGTTTCCGTGCGCCGCTGTCGTCTGGTCGTCGAATGCCCCCGTCCCGAGCCGTCGTCGCCTCGCCTGCCGCTGGCGAGCTTGCATGCCACATCCCCTCCTCTCCACTCCAGGCCGACGACACCATTGCATTGCCCTGTCTCTCGTCGGTCTCGGCTCGCCAACGTATCGCAGTCGTGGCACCATCAATCGCCGTTGTCATCGAACTCCCCGTCCATCGCCGGCGTCTCTCCCGTGCTACGTCTTGGACGGCTGAGCTCAATTGGCTCCACGGCGTACCACTGCTGCATGGGCCCCGGCGAATATATCTTCAAGCCATCCCGGTCATCAAACCTTTGAGACCTAATTCGGGCCATCCAATCCACATAAAATTCTAAGCCGATCTCAGCCATCGGGTTGTCTAGATCGAGTCTCCATCGTTGGATCCATATGTCGCAATCCGGTACCACGTCAGCCCTATCCACCTCAGTAGTCCATCGGCCTCTCCTATTCCTAAATCCATGAACCAAGTCCACCGTAAGCTTGGTCATTGACCATGGACCCTACATGTCAGCATTTATCGAAAATAATTGTTCTAATCCCAAAATCCAGAGAATATTCCTGAGAATATTCCTTTCCAATTCTTTTCGGATTATCTCTGCATTCAATCTTCCAAAAGTCGTATGTTTTCCGTTTGAACTCCGAATCGACCCGTTCTTCTTCCTAAATTCATCTAAAATCATAATTTACTTGTTTATGTATTTTTATGTACTATTTATTTGGAGTTTTTAGGATTTATTATCGTTTTACGTGTAGTTGCATACAATCATCGTTTCGGAAGACTGCGGAGTCTGCGGAAGAGTTCGGAAGAGTATTTGAAGACTTTTGCGATTGCAAGGCAAGTCACATGACAATCTCCTTGAGCATGTTGATCCCATTTGCGAAAGCTATTTTATTTTAAAGTTATTGCATGAAATGTTTTAGATTGACATTATTGCGGGTAATTATTTAATAGCCAATATTCCTTGATATTTATAGCCATTTTGATGTTGATTCCTATACCTTGATACCTTGGGTGAATAATACTGACTAGCTGGATGACTATTTAATGGTCTAGCTAGATTATTTAGGATTTGCTTAGCCATGACTAGAAACTATAGTGACACTTTATATGGGGAAAGTTAATGAATCACTTATCAATGATTAATGGACAATGGCTACAATTTCACGACCGTGAGTCGTGGTTGATTAATTAAAATATGACAACTAAAACTTGATTGATGGTGGGTTGTGAGCACCAGGTTGGAATGTTGCTAGCGGTGCTCATGACAGTTAAGGACCGGTTCGCGGACTACCCGTTGCGAAGCAATACTCGTGCTAACCACAAGCTAGTATGGGTAATGGTGGGAACCAAAGTGTAGTATGTTCAACCGGGGTCCACCATGGTGTGTTGTGGCTGTGTCAATAAGACTACCATGGCTGCGTCAATAAGTCCATGTCTTGGGCGTTGGATCGTTTCCCTGTTAGGGGCCTGATCAGCTCCTACCGGAAACTGGTGGTCCAGCGGGTGGCTCCCTTGTTGTGCGAGTTACATGGAGGGTCCTATCACAATCTCTATTCGGGTACTTTCGAGTATCGCGATGCATGACTGACATGATGTTGAGATTGTGTCTTGTGGGTAAATTGGTACACCTCTGGCTAGAGTAAAACTGTTCGAATAGCCGTGCTCGCGGTTAATGAGCGGCCTAGCAATGTTTTCTGTGATTAGTCCCACATTATTTAATAATGAGGATAAATGATGGAATTTGATAGCTCCTATTTGGAGAAGTTATGGTTTGGGCCTGAACTGCGTTGGAGCGTTGTTCAGAGATAAATTTAATGTTGATATTAATTAAACTATACGGTTTTCAATGGTTTTAAATGCAAATGTTTTAAATGTTGTTTATGCAAATGAGCCATACTATGCCATTCCTTTGGTATCCTGTTGCATTACATTGCATTTTCTAGTGTGGCTTGTTGAGTACGGTGGGTGGTACTCAGTCTTGCATTATTGCAATCTTTAGAGTGAAGCCTTGCGAGGAGGAGAAGTTGGTGTTTGGCTTATACCCCAGTTGAGCTGCCTGTGGCTTGGAGCTGAAGCTACGCTAGTTGCCGTTCCGCTGCTGTTTTCTTCTGTGTGAGGACTAAGTGCCTCTGTTGTAAGTATTTATCGTTATTTCGTTTTGGTTATGTTTATCAAATTGTCAATTTGTGTACCTCGGCTGATTCTTGGACGAGGATTTATTGCACAAATTAGCTTTGGAAATTCTGGTGAATTTCTGGGCGTGACATATGCTACCAACCGAGTTCGAGTTCGGCTCCCGCGAGTACTGGCCCACTCAGAAGACAAATCAAACAAAGCCTGATTGGTCAAACTCGATCAATTGGAGGAAGCGAGGGATATCGCAACTATCCAGTCGGCAAGGTATCTTCAAGGCCTACGCCATTATCACAGTCGAAATGTCTGTGGCCATGCCTTTTTGGTAGGAGATCTCGTCTTGAGAAAAATACAAACCACCAAAGACAGGCATAAACTATCCCCTCTGTGCAAAGGGCCGTTCATTATCGCTAAGGTGACACATCCGGGCGCCTATCGACTGAAGATTGAAGACAGTGCGCTCGTTAGCAACTCATGGAATATATAATAGCTACGTCCTTTCTATACCTGAGTTTTGTATTTCCTTTATATATATGTACAAAGTTTTTTCTCTGACTCACTACTACCCTTGTTTCAACCGAGTAGTGAGTCGAGGGCTGCATGTATTATGTGCCTTGTTAATAAAATACGAGCTTATTTTATCTATGTTATGAAATTTTACAATGATTATGCTAAGTTTGCCCGAGTATAGCTTGTAGATGTGAACGTTTTTAAGTTCCTATCGATCTACTCGGCCCAAACTACATAATCGGGTGAAGCTAATGACAACTAAGAATAAGCAAGTACTCGACAGCATTGTACAAGATATATACATACTTTCACCAAAGTTAAATATACACTGACTGCATAATTGTTTTGTTTCTACGTACCCAGGTCTTTTGTCACTGCCTCTGTAGTTGGCCTCACTTGGCTGTTCAACTCCAGTGCCTCTTCAGGTGTTGTCTCTTCGGCAAAACCCTCACCGATGGCCTCGATATCTACCCTAGGGTAGATAGATTTGGTCATAGCATGGGTTTGGGCAACACCGACAGCGACACGGTCATCCGAGTACTTTTTCAAGAAGCTCAGGGCTTCGCTAAGGCGTGCCTACACCTGGGAGACGGTAGTAGAGCTGGTCGCAGCATGGTGAGGTTCCATAATGTCCAGGAGCCCTTTCACGGATCCGACGAGGACTCCCGTGACTCCTTAACAATCTTGATCTCCTCTACAAAGGCGTTAAATTGTGTCTGGGCATTGGCTCTTGAAGTTGTTCAAAGGCATCGACAAGTATACTTGTTAGCCAAGACATGCAGTTGGAGCAAGAAGAAGACATGTTAAGGTTATTGTCAGGCAGGAGACTTACTAGCATAGTCAGCCTCCACCTTGGCTTTGGCCTTTTCCAATTTGGCTTTGGCCTTTTCTGCTTTCTTCAACTTAATATCTTGTTGTTTCTTCTCCTCTGCTTGGGTTTTCAACTCGGCTTTGAGGGCTACAAATCAAAACAGTCAAGAACTCAAGATTGTAGTCAAACTCAACAAGGCAGTCGGGAATCAACAATGCTAGAAAAGTCTACTCAGGATTTACTCGAGAGGATAACACAGAAGACTTACTTCTGATCTTTTCGGCTAGAGGCCACTTTGCATCCCTAAGTTTGTTAACTGCTCCCCTTAGCCATGTTTCTTTGTCCTGGCTAGTCCACTCTAAGTCATCCTTGGCCACTTGGAGCTGGCTCAGTCATTGAGATGGGGGGCGAGCTAGGTCAGGACCTTGTTCATTATCTCTGAACGATCGACAATCTTCTGCTCAGAGAAAAATAAGAGCAAAACAGAGTCAAAAGGTAGAATACCAGGTCAAACGGGAACTGTCTAGAACTCAACACGTCAAGACTTGCTACATACTTGGACTCCCATAGACGTGGCTATTGCAGCACATAGAAGGACTTCGTGCTCCCTCGATGCTGCTCGTTCGTCATGCTCATAGCTCTCCGCGACTCCCTTGGGGGTGACCCAATGAAATGTTCTCGAGAAATTATGCGGAGGGGCTTCAAGCCTGGGGAGGTCCACTTCATCAGAAGATGACAAAGAAATTGTTGGAGATGAGGTCCCGACTCCTAATTCGGCAGCTGTAGGGGTTTCGGTGGCTTGCTCGGGGGCTGGAGAAACAACTTCAACACTTGCCCTTTGGACAGTCGGCACTAGTGGTCCTGTTCTCGGGACTGCCTCAACTTTTGCAGCTGCGGCAGCCTCTGGTTCAACAGATGAACTTGTCAGTGCTGGCTCGGTTGGGGTCGGCTCGGTGATAGGAGCAGCGGGCATAGTTCCCTTGGGATCTATGTCAACTCGCTTCTTGCACGATATAAAAAATATCAGGGCACTATCACTTCATTCAAGATTCTTGGAAGATTGAAGATTGCTTACCTCTTGGAAGTCTTGAACTTCCACGAGGGGGCTTGAGAAGATATCGGCGGTGGAGAGCTGCTGGCTGTTGGGCCAGTCAGTGCGACAGTCGATAGTGGTGATTTACCTCCAGTCAGCTCTGTTTTTGGCGTAGCCAACTAGGGCGTTGAGGTACTCAGCGGCGCCGCCCTTGGGCTCGATGTTGCTAATCTCATACTCAGCAACGTCAGCCTTGGCCTCAATGTTGCTGGGCTCGATGTTGCTCAGCTCGGCGGTGCTGGCCTTGGTCTCGATGTTGCTGGCCTTGGATTTGGAGAAGATGGCCTCGGGCTTGGCAGCCTGGGGGCTAAACTGGCAGGGTCTTTGATCTTCAAACTCCCCGGTGTTGCCCTCGGCTTGCTTGCTCTTTTCTTGCCCGGATCTTCAATGGGTTTCTTCCCAGCCCTCTTGGAGCTGGGTTGGGCAGTAGAAGGGCTGGCTGGCCTCTTCTTCGTTTTGGTGGCCGACAGGGTTTGGGAGTCATACATTGTAGAGCAATCCGAGACGGATATCCACAGATATTCATCACAGATGGATAGCAATTCAACATCAGTTTTTCAAGATTACCTGTGGTCGAGGCCTTTTCTAGCTATAGGCTTTGGTGGCGCGCTCTGCGTCTTCTGTCTCCACTACCCCATTGATGAAAAACCGAGCAAGGTATCGGCCACCTTGTTTTGATCGGTTAAGTCCGGGTATTCTCGGCTGGTATCATTTTTACCCTGATAATCCCAACCGAAGTGGCTTATCAGCTTCAAAGGCCTAATGCGGCGGTTCAAGAAACATCTTGCTCCCTAGGGAGCAGTCAACCCCGAGCTCTTCAGCGCATCAATCTTCTCCACCAACTGTTATACTTGACCCATCTCTTCATAGCTTGGCATGGAAGACCAGTTGGGTAGAACCACCGGTGGAGAACCAGTGAAAGGGGGTAGAGAAGGTTCGAGATTGGAAAGTAGAACCATTCTCTACGCCAGCCCTTGAGGAAGGTTTTCAAAGGAACATGAAGATAGATCTTTTTCATTTCATTCCTGAGTTGGAGACCGGCTCCCCCAATCACTTGGACTTTATTTTTGGATGGTTGGGGTTTGATATGGAACAAATATCGAAAGAGATTAAAATGGGCTTCACCCCCAGAAAAGCTTCGCACAATATGATGAAGATGGAGATTTGCAGGATGGAGTTGGGATTCAAATTCACCAACTCTAATTGATAGAAGGATAGAAGTTGGTGGAAGAAATCTGAAGAGGAAAGGGCAAGACCGCGATGAAAGAAAGAGGTGAAGGCGACTGTCTCACCAGATCGGGGCACCGGCGTAGATTCCCCTTCGGCGGTGCGCCAATGAATAACTTCTTGTTGCTGCAGCATCAGTTGTTTCTCCAAGTACTTCAGCTTTGTCGAATCGCAGTTTGAAACTGGCCAAACTTCCGCGGACATCTCCGGGATCTCGAGCGAAGCTCTCGGCATTGCTGGGAGTGAGAAGATTTGGGGGAAATGTTATTGAAGGCTTGGGATGGATACGGCGGAGCGAAATCATGCGAGTTTCGAGCGGGAGACGCTGGCTATGGCAAACCCTAGCGAGACAAAGCGCGAAATTTCGGTGCGGAAGCTAGAAGACGAAACGATTGGCAGATTGGAGAAGATGAGGGAATCTTTTCTCTTTCTCCCCGCTTTTATAGAGCCTGTGTTGATAAGTGGGCTTGGGCTGGCTGATTCGGTACTGGGCCACAAGATATGAGTTTCTAAATGGCATGCTCTATAGAGTCGACTACTGGCTGTATTAAAATCACAGTACAGATGCTATTTACAGAAACCGATTAAATAATCAGATATGCTTCATGAAAGCCTAATTGCTGGACACATGTGTTCAGATATCTACATTATTTGCCAGGTATTGAGGATACATCCTTATAAACATCGATAGCTGGTCTCCATTAAAATTGGGGATGCAGGTATCTCTCAAGTACACCTAACCACACATTGGGTTAAAATCCAAGAAGTGGTACTCGGCTTACATGCTTAGCCACCAATTACCATGAGCAAAAATTATACTAGCTAACATGATGCTAAAGGGTCTACATACCATGTAGTATGCTACAAGGTTTCACAATTACCACGTATTATGCTACACCTAATACGTGCGCCTATTTGGCACACACTATTCATATTTTTCTATGAAGCCCTTCATAGCCTCGTTGCCAGCTGACATGAAGCAGGACTCAGGAGAGGAAGCACTCGGACAAGGAGTACTCGGGAGCAATGCACTCGGAAATTCTTTACCACGGAGGATGAGCACTCAGTATCAGCTATAACTCAACTATGAAGGTCTCAGGGGCTGCTGTGGAGGCCATGGGCTCCGAGTACCTCATGAGAAGCATTTGGGCCACTCGGACAGAGGATGGGCCTAGCCTTGTAATTAAGGATACAATAGGACTCGGCATACATAGCCTTGTACCACAAGGAAAGAATATAGTCCTAGTCGGGCATGTTGTATTCCTAGAAGAAAATCCCTTGGTTGGAGTCCGACTGGGATTCCTACTCTATAACCCTGTCCCCCGGTATATAAGAAGAGGCAGGGCGCCCACTGAGGGTAGAAGAAGAAGGAGAAAAACAATCTCATCAGAGAAACCTCAAAGGCAATACACCACAACTGGACGTAGGGTATTACCTCATCTCGAGGGCCTGAACCAGTATAAATTGTTCGTGTTCCTTTATAATCCATCAAGTTTAGGTCTCACGAGTAGCCCCATATTATTATTGCCGATACAAAACATCGACATCAGCTAGGTAATCTGAGGAGTGAGCCTAGGAAATGCCTAGATCAACTTCTCAGACCTGGCAGTTATTTTCTGCACAAGACAAATATCAACTACTGTGATAGCACAGAGGACAATATGGTTATTTTAGCCGAGTCAGACTACTTACCTAGACTTGCTACGAAGCCTTGATTGTAGCCTCGTACAACTCGATCCGCTCCTTATTGGCGGCTTCCTCATCCAGTGTATGCGTGTCCACACTTTCGTCCATGTTTGCCCAGGTGAAAACCTTTGGCGGGTTGCATGGCAGTGCTCCAAGCCTGGGCAAGCCACCATCTGAATCATCTCCGGAGGACAGCGACAAAGGCAGCGGGAGAGTTGGAGGCCTTGGATTGGTCGAAGGAGCTGGCTTGACGGTTGGGATTGGGTGGCTGAGTGCTCCACTGTGCCCTGGGGGGCTGGGGACGCACTCGGCTTAGCCTGTTGGGCTTTGGCCTCAACCTTAGCTAGGGTGGTGTTGGGCACTAGGGCTTGTGGCGGCGGCCCCTTGGGGTCAACGTCACTGGGCTTGCTGGAAATAGGCATCACATTGAAGGCATTGCAATAATTCCAAGATATTTGAAGACAATTGGATGACTGAGTACCTCTTGGAGGTCTTGATCCTCAACCCGTGTGCACCATGGGGTATGGAGACTGGTGGTGAGCCCGAGGGCTTACATTGGTTGTCGCATTAGCTTGGCGTTGGGCCTGTCGGCGTGGCATCAGGTGGCAGCCTGTGGGTCGGCACGGCGGTTGGTGTTGCAGTCGGTGCGGCTGTCGGCATGGCTTTTGGCTTGGTAGTTGGCGCGGCAGATGGTGCAGTAGCAGGAGCTACGGTTAGGGTGGCCGGTGGAGCTGGAGCTGGATTTGTGGCGCTAGTGTCCTTTATCTTCGAACCACCGGATGGCCTAGTCGACATCTGCTTCTTTTTGTCCGGTTCCTTGGTTGGTTGTTTCCCAGCTCTCTTGGAGCTGGGTTGGTCGGCTGAGGAGCTGTCCGGGTGTTTCTTCGACCCCCCAAGTCGGCTGGCTAGGTGGGTGGGAGACGATGTCAGCATTTTCCTACAAACAAGTCATATGACATCATTTCATACTTCAAAATTCCCTCAATCATCACACTCAATCCATCAACAATCAAGTGAAGATATCTAAGGTCAGGCACCTTACCACTGGCCGAGGCCTTTCCAAGTAGTACGGCTTTGGAGATTTCTTCGGATCAAGGGTATCTGGGACACCGCTGCTAAAATACCAACAAAGGTTGTCAGTTACCACGTCCTTATTTACCCACTCGGGGCTCTCCCGCGTGGGGTTCTTCTTCCCCTAGTACTCATAGCCAAGGTGCACTCGGGCCTTTTGGGGATGGCTTCTTTGGGTAAGGAATGCTCGTGCCACCCAGACCCCTATCAATCCTTTTTACTTTAGGGTAGGTAGCTTCCTGAGCAGGACGTGCACATGGAGCATCTCGGCTTCGGTTGGGAGAGCTAATGGCTATCAAGCACCTTAGGGACCTTCCCGACATAGGGAGGCAAGGAGGGCTCTAGATTCGAGCAATAGAACTGCTCCTGATGCCAGCCCTTCAAGGAGGTTTTGAGGGGGAGATGGATGTAGATTTTCTTCAATTCGTTCCATAGTTGAAGGCCGGCTCCCCCTACCACCTGTGGCTATGACTTGGATGGCTAGGGCTTGAGATGGTAAAAATAATGGAAGAGGTTGAAATGGGGAAGGATCCCAAGGAAAGCTTCATAGATGGTGATGAAGATAGATATCTGGAGGATTGAGTTGGGGTTGAGATGAACCAGCTCGATCTACTAATAATCAAGAAGTCCCCGGAGAAAATCACAAGTGGGGAGAGCCAAGCCCTGACGAAAGAAAGATTCAAAAACTAAAACTTCATGGGTCTCTAGGGTGGGGTTTGTCTCACGTATGGCGGGGCGCTAGTTGATGAGTTACTTGGGTTGGAGTATCTTCTCCCGCTCCAGATGAGCCAACCGTGAAACTTCTGCTGGCAATGAAGAGGCGTCAGATCTAGATTTCGGCATGCTGATGGATTTGGTTGCTGGAAGCGGATGAAGAGGTTCTGGAGTGGGGCAATGGAGGCGAATGCGAGAGAGCTTGTGGATCTAGGGTGGTTTGCCTAGAGGCGAGGAAACCCTAGGTTTTGGCTTGGAAGCAGAGAGCGTGAAGTTTGGGCGCGATTGATGGAAGCCAAAGCATTTTGGCGATTTGGGAAGAAAGGGGAATCTTTTCTCTCTCCCCGATACTTAAAGGGCTACGCTGGGTGGTTGGCTTGGGCCAGCATGCTTAGTAGTGGGTCGTAAAATATGAGTTCCTAAATAGCATGTCCTATTGGGCCCTTAGCCAGTTGTGTTAAAATCACAACTTGGCGGTTATTTTATGGGAACCAATTAAAATAATCAGATATGCTTTAAGCTAAGCCTATAGTTGGACATATATGTTCAGATATCTGTATTATTTACATGTATTGAGGATATTTCCTGATAAGGATCAATGGCTGGCCTCCATTAAATTTGGGGATGTAGGTATCACTCAAGTACACCTCATCACACATTGGATCTTATCCATAGGGATACTCGTTTTACATGCTTAGCCAAATTGCCATTAACAAAATTACCAGCTAATATATAGCTGAGGAATCCAATTTCTAAGAAATATAGCACTCGGGAAAGACTAAAAGGTTAAAGATCTTTGACTTTATGTTTAATTGTTTCTCAATTAAGCACAAAGTTGGGGGCTACCCCTAATAGGTGCGCCTATTTGGTGCACACTATTCAATTATTTCCATGATGCCCTTCATAGCCTTATTGTCAACTGACATGAAGCAGGACTCGTATTGATGTTTTGTATTGGCTGTATTGATTATGGGGTTACTCGTAAGATGACCTAAACTTGACGGATGCGAAGGGACACAAAAGAATTATCTTGTTGGTTCAAGCCCTCAAGGTGAGGTGATACCCTACTTCCTGCTGTTGTGTATTGCCTTCGAGATTTCTCTGGTGAGATAGGTTGTGTATGTCGATATGCCCCAAGTGAAGGAGTACGCATAGGCTACGATAGTAGAAAACAAAACTTTTCTACCGTGCACACCAGGACATCATGCAAGAGAGGGATCATGAATCGTTACCACTAGACGCGCAGTGCAGCGGAAGAAGGGTTGGAGAAGCTGGTCCAACCACGCGCGCGTCGAGGTAGTAGTGGAAGTAGTCGATCTCCGTGAATAGACCGCGATCAAGCACACCACGAGCAGATCTAATCAGCATCGATGCCGATCAACGCCGGAACGAGCAGTGCCTCCACCGATATCCACACGTCCGAGGCCAGAATGCCGATTGCGAGTGTACTAGCACTTGTGAGCGGCTAGGGTTTGGCTCGGGAGGTAGTGGCTAGGGTTTGGCTCGAGGTCAACCGAAAACGTGAATCTCCTCGGCCCCTCGCCTCCCTATATATAGACCTCCTCACTTGGGCCTCGTGGACCGAGACCCAATAAGAGTCTAGTCGGATCTCTATCTGAATCGAGCCCATATTTGAATCACATTCGAATAAGTGTTCCAACCCATTAAACGTGCGACCCTGTAGGTTCACGTATATTTTGTCGTGACCTGGAAACGCCTTTCTGGTCACCCTGTTAATAGCGGCCTCTAGCAAGACATATTAGCCCCAAAATATACGTAAAGATCATATCGGCTGAACCTGTAATGTCCTCATGTACAAATCCCTTTGCCTCACGATATCGATTGAGCTCAAGGCGAGACTTGTGTCACCCTCTTAATAGCTCAATCACTCTCTCGATCCTGTGATGGATTACAAACTTGTGATTGACACCTCAATCACCCTAGCATGGCCATGCACTTCCATAATCCATTACATCGAGGGGCCCAGAGATATCTCTCCCATAAGGAGGGGCAAATTCTATATTGATCATTCACATTCCACTACATGTTTCATAGCAAACCCGAAGACTACTTTTATGACTACCCAGTTACGGAGTAGTGTTAGTAGTCCCAAAATAAGCTACTACGTATGTTGGGAACCATGATGATCTCAAGTCTAAGGACTCTACATAAACACTACTTGGCACTAACTGATGACACATGAAATCTCAGCACTATCTCATGGCGGGTCTATCCAACATATGTTCACTAACATATGTCCATATTATCAATTTGGTATCTCCATACCATGATCCATGAGACATGATCATCAATCAATACATATGCTGATGTTAGAATCATATTTGTTCCTCATATGATATATGATTAGGGATCACTTAGAAATAGCAACATTTGGCATTAAGAGTCTCATGAATAAGTCACGTACACATTGATCAATAATGATAATGTCTATTTCAAGGAACAAATCAATACATTATAAACATAGCATGTGATATATATAACATCTCCATGTTGCCTCTAGGGCATATCACTAACACCAAGGGGCTCCTTGCCTCTCCTTATATACCGAGGAGGCAAGGTTACATGGTAGGAATCCCAGTCGCACTCAACCAAGGGATTTCCCTCTAGGAACACAAAGTAACATGAAGCCGAGTTCTACAATATCCCTAATTACATGGCAGGCCCACCCTCTATCGAGTAGCCGTATTGCCTTCTGTGTGGTACCCGGGGCCCATGTCCTCCACAGTAGCCCCTAAGACCTTCATAGTTGAGTCATAGTTGATGCCAAGTCCTCATCCCCCATGATGAAGATTTCCTGAGTACATTGCTCCTAAGTACTCTCTGTCCGAGTGCTTCTTCTCCCAAGTCCTGCTTCATGTCGGCTGGCAATGAGGCTATGAAGGGATTCATGGAAAAATTTGAATAGTGTGCGCCAAATAGTCGAACCTATTAAGTGTAGCCCTAGAATTTGTGTTTAATTGTGGAACAATTAAACCTAAAGTCAAAGATCTTTAACCATTAAATCTTTCCTGAGTGATATACTTCTCAGAAATCAGACTCTTCAGCATCATATCAGCTAGAAAAGTTTTTGCTCAAGGCAATTTGGCTAAGCATGTAAACCTAGTACCACTATGGAGTTAATCCATTGTGTGGTTAGGTGTACTTGAGAGATACATGTATCCCCAATTTTAATGGAGACCAGCTATCAATCCTTATAAGGACATATCACAAGTACTTTTTAAATAATATAGATATCTGAACACACGTGTCTAGAAAATAGGCTTAACATGCAGCATATCTGATTATTTTAATTGGCTCCTATGAAACAGCACCCAGACTGCGATTTTAACACAACTGGCTATCGGCCCAATAGGACATGCTATTTAGGAACTCATATCTTACGGCCCATTACTGAGCAAGCCGGCCCAAGCCAACCACCTAGTGTAGGCCTATAAATCCCTTGGAGAGAGAGAAAAGATCCCTTTTCTTCCCCAAATCACCAAAACATTTGACCTTCTATATCCGCGCGCAAAAGCCCTCGTGCTCTCCACTCCAAGCTACGGTTTCCACACAACTCGAGCTCCACTCTGCCGATCCGCAAAAGCTTCCGATCTAGTGTTGATTCTTGCCCACCAGACACTTTCTCCTCACTTCCCAAGCTCCAAAAATGCTGAGGTCTTCTTCCGACATCCCCCTCATTCCTTTTTATCAGACCGAGCTCATCCACCTCAATCCAAACTCCATCCTTCACATTTCTATTTTTGTGACTCTTTGTGAAGCCCTCTGGGGATCGATCCCCATTTCAATCTCTTTCGATACTTCTTTCACGTCAAGCCCCAACCTTCCAAAGCGAACCCTTAGGTCATAGGGGGAGCCGGACTATAGCTTCGCAACGAGATGCAAAAGGTTTATCTTCACCTCCCCCTAAAGACATCCTTGAAAGGATGGCACCAGGATTGGTTTCACTGTGCAAATCCAGAACCCTCCTTGCCTCAATTTGTTGGAAATCCTCCCAAGTACTTAGAGTGTTGGTCATCGCTCCCCTCGGAAGCCGAGATGGTGTAGGTGCGGCAGCTTGTGGAGAGGATTGAAATCCTGAAGAACAAAGGTCTGACTGGGCCCTAGGTTGCCCGGACATTCTAGAACTGGCGGACACAGCCCTTGTGGAGGCCATGGGCCCTAGGTACCTCATGACAAGCATATGGGCCGCTCGGAAAGAGGATGGGCCTAGCCTTGTAATTAGAGATATGATAGCACTCGGTAGACTTAACCTTATACGATAAGGAAGATATAGTCCTAGTCAGGCAAGTTATATCTCTAGAAGGAGATCCCTTGGTTGTAGTCCGACTGGGACTCATATTTGTAACCCTGTCGCCCAGTATATAAAGGGAGGCAGGGCGCCCCCTGAAGCGCAAGATCACCAAGATCAAGTCATACATCCTCAAAGGAAATACACCACAACTGGACATAGGGTATTACCTCACATTGAGGGCCTGAACCACTATAAGCTCTTCGTGTTCCTTTGTAGTCCACCGAGTTTCAATCCGACGAGTAGCCCTGTATTCATATTGCCGGTGTAAAACATCGACAGCCCCTCAAACTCGGATCCACCATGGGTACGAATACTGGGGAAGAATGATCCTACCTAGGAGTCTACCAACCTCGTCGTGAAGGACACGGTGACTGATACTCTGCTATGTTACTTTGTAAGTGGTGTAATAGAGACTCTGGACTCCGAGAAGCATCCCAAACCCTGCTGCCTGAAGAGGCCAAGGCCATCGGTAAGTTTTTGATATATTGTCATCTTGATGCTTGCCAGTGGTGAATGTTGTATATCTAAAGTGTATAAGGTTGTCTTCTTATGCATTGTTTGCAGGAAAACACCGGCTTTGTGTCAACTCCCTCCAGCTCATCGACTATGTGGTCAAGAAAACGGTCCGCTAGCCCATTGGTTGACCAACCCAGATCTAAGCGAGCTGGAAAGCAACCTGCTCAAGACTAGGCCAAGCCCAAAAGCATGCCTACCAAGGGCGCTAGGCGGTCCTGAGATCAGGGATGCCCATGGTGCAGCTTCAATTCCATCTGCAGCTCGAGCTGCATCGCCCACCACACCACCGACCCAGTCGGCTGCACCGAGTGCGGAGTCGACTAGTGGTAGCAAGCTCCCACTTGGTGCCATGCCTCAAGGTCTAACACCAAGTGGCACACCCTCCCGGAGTAAGCCTTCGGGCTCTCCGCCGACTACCTCCTCCCGTGATTCTTAGGGGTGGAGGTTTAAGACTTCCAAGAGGTATGTGATCTTGTATCTTCAAATAACTTGAAGTGGTTTGCAATGTCTTGATTGCTAAATAAATATGCAGGGAGCCAAGTGACGCTGATCCCAAAGGGACAGCGCACCAACCCCCATCACCGACCCGGCCCCGACTGGCGTAGAAGCCCCAGTGCCCGCCAAGCCAAGCACCACCCCAGCCCCTGAAGGCAAGGCAATGCACTCGGGCGAACCTCCAGCTTCGCCAAGTCGGCTAGGTATCGAGCCAGTCGCAGAGCCAATCGCTAAGCCAGCAGAAGGGCCAATACTTCCAGAAGACCCCAGACTAGCAACCCCTCTCCTCCATCTTCTCCTTCATCAGATGATGATGACCTCCCTAGACTCGAGGCTCCACCTCGTGACTATCTCCGAGTATTCCATTGGACTAACCCAAATGGGAGCGAGGATATCTTGAGGCTAGACGAAGAGGCTACCAGAAAGGAGCGGATTGAGTTGTTCGAGGCCACCATCAAGGCTTCGCAGCAGGTCCAGGTAAGCAACCCAACTAGCTATAGCTTTGACTTTGTTGTTGATCACATGATCTTATAGTCAACTGTCATATCCAACAATGATTTGTCTTGTAGAAAGTTGTTGATTGGTCCGAGAAGATGAGCCTGGCGCTTGCCAGGCTTAGTCCTCAGATCGCTCAGTTTTCTCAGCTCCAATCTAAGAAGAACGAACTGGAGCAAACCAATAAGGAGAGGGAGACCTAGCTGAAGTATTTAGTCAGCCAGCTGCGTGACGAGCTGTGGGCAAAGACTAGAACTATCCAGGGTAAGTCTTGCTGATGCTCACATTTCTTTAGGTGTCCTCTACAGATCTTTGATGCCTATACTTGTCTTGTTGTAGCTCATGAGAGAGAACTGCACAACCAATCCTTGGAGTTGGAATTTTTGAGAAAAGAACTCAAAGATCTTGGAAATGCAAAGTCCGAGGTGATGCTGAGTTTGCAAGTAAGTTGCTTGTCTGCTTTTGAATTTTATCTGACTAAGTGATCTGGTCCCCTCGTAGACCTTTGGACGACAGTCTACAAGGTCAATATTTAGACGCAGTTCAGTTCCTTCGGCGAGGAAATTAAGGCGATAGAAGACTCGCGGAGTGCCATTGTGGACTCCGTGAAGTCTCTATTAGACATCATGCAGCCGGGTGAAGTCGGTTCCAGCTCAAGCACACCTGCCCAAGTGCTGCAATGACTTCGAGATGCTCTGGCTGTCTTGAAGAATTGTCGGTGATCAACCTGGTGAGGCCCACTGCAAGGGCGATTGCCGAGGAGTTGCTGCTGTGATTTGTTCTACCCAGAAAGATAACAAACTCTTTAAGTGGTCTATGTGCAGGGAAAACTATCATAATTTGTATATAATGTAAGTGCATGTGTTTCTGTGCTTTTGTAAATTTCACCTGAGTACTTGATTTATCGCGGTCGTCATTAGCCTTATTCGACCAGCCAAATTATACCGAGCAATGAGGACAAACTTGAAAAGTGTTTACCCAATGAGTGTATACTCGGCAGAAGTTAGCATGATTGTTATAAGACTTCGTGACTTAGATAAAACAAAGTCGAGTTTAGGCGATAACACAAGATGTATTATCATGTAGCCCCTGACTCACTACTCGGTTGGAACAATCGGCGTAGTGAGTCAGAGGAAAAAACATTATATATATATATAAATTGAATACAATTCTTAGGAATAGAAAAGATGTAGCTATTCTATGTTTCATGAGTTGTTGATTAGGCTTCCATCTTTCGTCTTCAATCGGTAAGTCCCCGAGCATGTCACCTCAACGATAATGAATGGCCCCTCCCATAAGGGAGATAATTTGTGCCTGTCTTTGGTTGTTTGAATTTTTCTCAATACGAGATCTCCCACTGAAAAGGTGCGGCTACGGACATTACGACTATGATAACGACGTTGGCCTTGTAGGTATCTTGCCTATTGGATTGTTGCGATGTCCCTTGCTTCCTCCAACTGATTGAGCTTCACCAGTCGGTCTTCATTTGATTTTTCTTTTGAGTGGGCCCGGACTCACGGAGAGCCAAACTCTAACTTGCTTGGTAACATGGCCTCAGCACCATAGACTAGGAAGAAAGGGGATTGTCCTGTTGCCCGACTGACCATGATTCATAGAGACCAGAGAACAGATGGGAGTTCTTGTACCCACCGCCCTGAGATGGTCGTAGTCAGTCGAACACCCTAGCCTTGATACCTTGTAAGACCATGCCGTTTATGCACTTGACCTGCCCATTGCTCCGTGGGTGAGGCACGGAAGCATAACAGATCTTGATGCCGAATTTGTCACAGAAATCTTGAAAGATGCCGCCAGTGAACTGAGTGTCGTTGTCCGTAATGATGCGATTAAGGACTCCAAACCGGTAAATAATACCCATGATGAAATATTTTGCCCTGGCCGCAATTATGCTAGCTACAGGTTTTGCCTCAATCCACTTTGTGAATTTGTCCACCGCGAGAAACAAGTGTGTGAACCATCCTGGTGCTTTCTTGAATGGGCCGACCATGTCAAGCCCCCAGACTGGAAAGGGCCAGGATATCAGTATTGTCTACAACTCCTAAGCTGGTAAATGCGTTTGCCGAGCAAAAAATTGGCATCCCTTGCATGTCCGAACTATGTCTTTGGCATCAGTAACCGCAGTTAGCCAAAAGAAACCATGTCTATAAGTTTGTCTGAATAACGTCCTTGATGCAGCATGGTTGCCATAGATGCTCGAGTGGATCGATTGCAGTATCTGCTTGCCCTCCTCAGGTGTGACACAGCACATGAAGACTTCGAATGCGTTTCGACAAAAAATTTATTCTCCATCTACGATAACGCTCTTTCTCCGATGTTTTACTTGTTTGGATTCGCTGCGGTCTTCTGGGAGCTCATCTTCCAATAAGAATCAGATGATTGGAGTCTGCTAGTCTTGAGAAACAATGAGCATCTCCATTGATTCTGGTTTTGGCTTAGCCCCTGATTGGTTGGGGTCATGTCTTTTCTTAACTGATGGCTCCAACAATTGCTCGATAAAACCTCCAGTCGGCACCACTTCATGCTTGGATCCCATGTTTGCCAGCTCATCTGCAGCTTCATTGTATTGGCGCAAAACATGAGTGATTTCTAGCCCATCAAACTTGTTCTCCAGCTTCCGCACTTCTTGGTAGTATGCCGCCATGTTGTCGTCCAGGCACGTCCAGTCCTTCATGACTTGGTTCACCACTAGTTGGGAGTCCCCGCAAACCACTAATCTTTAGATACTGAGTGATATGGCAATATGGAGCCCGTGGATGGGTGCTTCGTACTCAGTGACGTGGTGGGATGCTGGAAAATGTATTTGAAGGACGTATTTGAGTTTTTCTCCTGTTGGTGATGTCAGAACGATGCCAGCTCTTGCTTCGCCAATCCGTAGAGTACAGTTGAAGTACATTGTCTAGCACACATGCTTGTCCGTAGGTGTAGCCGACTGAACTTCTCTCCACTCGGCAACGAAGTTGGCTAGTGCTTGAGATTTGATTACTATCTGTGGTTGAAAGGTAATGTGAAATGTCATCAACTCAAGTGCCCATTTAGTGATTCTGCCAATGGCTTCGCGGTAGTGTAGAAAATCCCCGAGTGGAAACAAAGTGACAGTTGTGGCTTGGTGCGATTGGAAGTTGTGCACCAACTTCCAGACGGTGATGAGTAGTCCATAGAGCAGCTTCTGGACTTGAGGATAGTGCATCTTTGATTTGCCTAGGACTTCATTGATGATGTACACTGGTCATTGAACCTTTTTGATATGTCCTGCCTCTTCACGATCGACAACCAAAACAGTGTGGACTACTTGAGTAGATGCTGCCAGATACAACATAAGTGGTTCCTGGGGCATTGGTGACACTAGCATGGGTGGTGATGTGAGAAATTTCTTGAAGTCTTCAAAGGCTTGTTCGGCTTCGGGTGTCCATTGAAAATTGTCAACTTTGTTCAATAGCTTGAAGAAGGGTATGCCCCGTTTGCCAAGTCGGGAAACAAATTTGCTAAGTGCCGTCATGCAACTGGTCATCTTTTGCATGTCATTTTGGCTGGTCGGGGAGCCAAATTCATGATTGTGTTGATCTTCTCTGGGTTTGCCTCGATGCCACGGTATCACATGATGAAACCGAGTAGTATTCCTGAAGGCACTCTGAAGACACACTTTTCTAGATTCAGCTTCATCTTGAATCTTCGAAAACTTTGAAAAGTCTCTTCTAAGTCAGTGATGAGGTCACCTTTGAACTTAGTCTTGATTACCACCTTTGAGCCCAAGCATCCACAAGGATAGGCGCTTCCCCGGAACAACAACAGCAGCAACACCACAAGGGCCGTGTCAATCATGTCACCGCTGAGGAAGTTTAGGATGCTGCAGATGTCATAGTCGGTACGTTCCCTGTTAACTCCATACCTGCTATAGTTTTATTTGATTCTAGAGCTACGCATTCATTTATATCAAGAAGATTTATGGGGAAACATGCTTTGAGGGTAGAAAGTCTTGGGAATGATATGGTGATCACTACCCCTAGCGGACAAATGCCAGCTCGGCATTTTTGTGCTTCTGCGTCCATAGAAATCCAAGGAGTTTCTTTTTTGGCCAACTTAATCCTTTTGGATACCAAAGATTTAGATGTCACCCTAAGGATGAACTGGCTCACCAAATTCCATGGAGTACTAGATTGTGCAAGAAGAACAGTCATCTTGGGTAATGGAGCAGATCAACCGGTCGCCTTCTATGCTCAACCCACAGGCTCAACATGGCAGAGTTTGCGTCAGCTTAGTTTGGAGGAGATCTTTGTGGTTAAGGAATGTCCCGATGTTTTCCCTGATGATCTACCTGGAATGCCACCAGAGAGGGAAATCGAGTTTCAGATAGACTTGGTACCCGGAACTGCCGCAATTTCCAAGAGACTTTACCACATGGCTGCCAATGAATTGGTAGAGGTGAAGTAACTGTTGGAAGAGTTGAAAGAGAAAGGATATGTCCGCCCCAGCACTTTGCCCTGGGGAGCCCCAATCATCTTCGTGGAAAAGAAGGATAAGACAAAAAGGATGTGTGTGGATTATCGTTCCCTCAACAAAGTTACCATAAAGACCAAATATCCTTTTCCAAGGATCGATGATTTGTTTGACCAACTAAAGGGAGCTAAGGTGTTCTCCAAGATCGATCTCCGATCAGGATATCACCAATTGCGCATACGAGAGGAGGATATCCCAAAGATAGCTTTCAGAACCAGATATGGTTTATATGAGTGCACAGTAATGTCCTTTAGGCTAACAAACGCTCCTGTATTTTTCATAAACCTGATGAATAAAGTATTCATGGTGTATCTAGATAAGTTCGTAGTGGTTTTTATAGATGATATCTCGATTTACTCCAAGTCAAAGCAACAACATGAGCACCATCTATGGTTGGTTTTGGAGAAACTTCATCAGCATCAGCTCTACGCCAAGTTTAGCAAGTGTGAAGTTCACAGAAGTAAAGTTCTTGGGACATGTTGTCGATGTTTTACACCAGCAATATGATTATAGGGCTACTTATCGGATCGAAACTCGGTGGACTGCAAAGGAACACGGGGAGTTTATACTGGTTCAGGCCCTCGATGTGAGGTAATACCCTATGTCCAGTTGTGATGTATTCCTTTGAGGATGTGCGATTCTGATGAATCTCTGTATGCCCTCAAGGGGTGCCCTGCCTCCCCTTATATTCTGTATGCCCTCAGCTGGCAGTGTGGCTATGAAGGGCTCCATGTATAAAATATGAATAGTGTTGCACCAAGTAGGCGCACCATTAGGTGTAGCCCCCGACTTTTGTGCTTAATTGTGAAAACAATTAAAACATAAAGTCAAAAGATCTTTAACTTGTAGTCTTTCCCGAGAAGTATACTACTGTATTGAGACTCTTCAAGCATCATATCAGCCGGAAATATTTTTATAGTCTTTCCCAGAGTAGCATGCCACTCGTAATATGAGTACTCTCAACTTCATGTCAGCTGGAAGAATTATTTATAGTCTTTCCCGAGTCGTGCACTACTTAGAAATTAAGAATCTTCAGCGTCAATGTCGGCTGGAAAAATATTTGCTCAGGGCAAATGTAGGCTAAGCATGTAAGCTGAGTACCACTTTATGAATTTTAATCCAATATGTGGTCAGGTGTACTTGAGAGATACCTGCATCCCCAATTTTTTAATGAAGACTAGCTGTGTGATTCTTACAAGGATATATCCTCTCAATACCTGGTGAATAAGACAGATTCTGAAACACATGCGTTCAGCAGTCGGCTCTCATTAAGCATATCTGATTACTCGATCGATCTCTGTTGGCAGCACTAGCACTATGATTTTAACACAGCCTACGAGCGGCCCAAATTGAGCATGCTACTATAGAGACTCATATTTTGTGGCCTACTACTGAATAAGCCGGCCTAAACCGACCTACCCAGCGCAGCCCTATAAAAGTAGCATCCCTCGCATGTCAGGATGACTACTCCAGCGTCGGTGACCTCAATCAGCTAGAAGAATCCTTGTCCGTGAGCCTTTCTAACTTACGTTGTGGATGCAGTATGGTCGCCATAGATGCCCGAGTAGGTATATTGCAGGATCTGCTTGCCATCCTCAGGTGTGACATAGTGCATGAGAACTCCGGATGTACTTCGACGATATAGGTCTTCTCTTACTATGATAAGGGTTTTGCTCCGTCGTTTGATTTGCTTGACTTTGTTGTAATCGAAGGATTGGGGTCTTCCAGTCTTGAATAATAATGAGCACATCCGTAGATTTCGGGTTTGATGCTGCTCCCAATTGAAAGCTCCAGTAGTGGCTTGTTGCCATGTTTTTTGCTAGGGTACCCGAACGCTGCACTAGCGCAGGATTTGGCTAGCGACCTTCTTGGGGAATACCTAACTTGACAAAATTGTAGCCAAATAAGGTACCCGAACCTCGCATTAGCATAGGATTCGGCTGGTGACCCTCATGGGGTGTACCCTATCCAACAGAGTGGTACCCGAGCTCCGACTGGTGCCGGAGGTCGGTTATTAACCGAATAAAGTACCCAAACCTCGCATTAGCGTAGAATTCCGCTGGCGACCCTCATGGGGCGTACTTTACCCAGCAGAGTTGTGACCAAATAAGGTACCCGAATCTAGCATTAGCGTAGGATTCGGCTAACGATCCTCATGGGGCGTACCTCACCTAGCTAAGTGGTACCCGAGCCCCGACTAGCGCCGGAGGTCGGTTACTAGCCCACATATGAGGTGTAGCCAGGGAAGATGACGTCCCGACTGGCGCAAGTACTCGGTCAGTAGCCCTCATGGAGCATTCCGAGTGATTCTTGAAGAGTCGCACTCCAAGTGTATCTTGGTAGACTGGTCCAGCCCCCGAGCGTAGGAGATAGGCTCGTAGCATTGAGTTCCTGTCACGCATATCCGGAATTGGTTCTGCATTATAAACATATCGGATGAGTAGCATCTAATGATGAAAACAATCACTCGAAATAATATTTATGTATTTTACAATATGTAAATACATGTTCTTCCTCTTTTTGATATTAATTTCCCCGAGTAGTTGACCCCTTACGTTTAAGCACTCTGCTCAACTAGTAGCCCCCTAGCGTCGGGAGTTGGCTCATGGCTCTTTCCCAAACACACGTTTTGGGTGACTTGAGTTTGTCTTTCATGGAGCAAAGTTTCACGGATCGGAATTTATGCTACTCGAGTACTTTTGCAATCATTAAGAGAAAAAACAGAAAATAATGTGCAGCTTGTACACCTATTAGGTGTAAGCGGCTACGGCACTAGTGAGGCCGAGTGAGGAAATATTTATCAGAAAGTGACTTAGCTATTTGGTATTTGGGAGTGGGGATGCCATCCTTGCATTTAGGCTTTTGAGCCCCCGAGCGTGTCACTTGTTGTTCTGATAATCTCCAGTTGTTGAAGGTCGAAGACGGTTGTGACCGACTGCCACAATGAAGCCGTCTGACTTGCGTTTGTGGTTCCCAACCTTAGTTAGGGTCGCATCATCGGTGTCCTTCCACTCCTTCTGTCAGGAGGCCTTTTCATCATCGATGGCCTCAGCAACAGTGTGGGCCGAGTCGGCATACTTGTTTTCCATGTCGAATAGAGCCTTGACAGAGTTGGGAGGCTTCCAAGTGAATTTGGCGATGAACGAGGTGTCTTTGACTCCTTTTCGAAAGGTGGCGATGACGACCTCGTCCTTGATTTTTGGGATTGAATTCTTCTTTTCAGAGAACCTCTTGATGAAATCACGAAGAGACTCGTTCTTCCTTTGATGCAACTGATATAGGTTGTACTCAGAAGATGGCCTCTCGTATGTTCCCTGGAAGTTGGCGATGAAGTGTTCCCGGAGTTCTCCCCAGGAGTTGATTGATCATTTTGGGAGCCCTGTTAGCCATGTCCTCGCTGAGTCAGCTAGAGCGACTGGGAGGTAGTTAGCCATGCCTTTGTGATCTCCTCTGGTGGCTTGGATTGCCAGAGTGTAGACCGTGAGCCAGGACTCGAGATTGGTCTTGCCGTCGTATTTTTCAATGCCTATAGGCTTGAAACCCGACGGCCAATCAACCTGTTGTAGCTCCTCGGTGAAGGCCGGTACGCCTTCATCTACATGAGGGCTCCGGCTCCGCCTATGATGGCGAAACCGCTCATGGTGGAGGCTGAAGTGCTCGTTCTCGTCTTCCAGTCGGCGTTGCTCGCCTCCTCTCATTCGCGGCACTGAGCGTTGAGTGTTCCTGCCGAAGGTCACACTTGTAGTTGCCTCTCGGAGATCCTGACTTGTTGCCTGACGGTCGCCGCATAACATTGCGGTTGATTGTTGGGTTGCAGGCAACGTTGGCATGACTCTGTGCAGCGTGACTAGAGCTGGCCCGCTTGGCGTCGCTTTGAGGCGGATGAGACTGCCGATTGGGGAAGCTGAGCCGATTGGTCAGTATGAGGGTATCGCCCAACTGTTGGTGCTGCTGACATGCAGCAGCGATGATCATGGCTTTTATCCTTGCTACAGTCGGGGTAGCCTGATGATTAGGCCCAAACTGGAGCGTGTCTAGTAGAGTTACAACGGCTAAGATGTTCTATTGAGGCGTGATGAAGACATCGTGGTCACCGACTCGAGTTTGTGAGGACTTGTTGCTAAGCAGTCCACCAGCCTTGCGCGGGTCATCATTGTAGGCGTGCAGGCGTCTTGCTTCTTCCTCTTGTTGTTCTCGCAGTTGGCGGGCGCCTCTCCTCCTTGCTGTTCGCGCATAGTTGGCGTGATTCCTGAGTAGGAAATTAGAGCGTTTGGATGCCATGAAGATTTTCTCGTGTGGAGAGAGGAAGCTTGCTTGACGAGACTGCATGTCCGAACTAGTGTTCGAACTGTTGTCCGACATGGGGTCAGAGTCTGAGTAGTTCATTAGGGTGATGATGACTCCGACCCCCCTAGATCCAATCTCAAACGGCTCTGGGCCATGTCCGAACTGAACCGTAGAGGATCGGGTCTGCCGCGTGGGATGTAGATTGTAGATGTCCACGGGCGTTGCCAAGTCTGTGTGGGAGAATTGATGATCTCTCCCCTTCCAAGCCCCAACCCGGGGCCGGCTCAAGGCCCAGTTCTGGAGTCGAATGCCGAAGGAGGGAGAGTTGTCCCGAGACCCGGGGAAGTAGAAGGTTGCGCCACAGCAAGTGACAAGGTTGCTGCTGCGTCGAGTGGGCCGACCGGCGCGCAGAGTCGGCTGGTTCCCTGGCCCTGATCGATCGAGTCCGAGCGCGGTCAGGAGGGTGAGTTGCGAACTTGTCGGCGATAAAGTCGAGGCCCCCGAATTGTGTGATTGTTTGCGCCCGGGGAAGCACATAGCGGATGCTCGCTCGACTTCTAGTGCATTGGGAGATCCAGCAGGCTTGATAAGATGATCTCGACCAATTTAGCCCCACCTGGAAAGCCCGACTGGCATTGCCAACTTGCGATGTTTTACACCGCAATATGATTATAGGGCTACTCGGTCAGATTAAACTCGCGGACCATGCAAAGGAACACAGGAAGTTTATGACTAGTTCAGGCCCTCGATGTGAGGTAATACAGTATGTCCAGTTGTGATGTATTACTTTGAGGATGTGCGATTTTGATGAATCTTTGTATGCCCTCAGGGGGCACCCTGCCTCCTCTTATATATTGGGGACGGTTACAAAGTAGGGTCCTAGCCGGACTACGTCCAAGGGAATCTCCTCTTAGAGATATAAACCTACCCGACTAGTGACTGTATATTCTTATCGTAACAAGGCTAAGTCTGCCGAGCTCTATCATATCTCTAGATTAAAGGCTAGGCCATCCTCTGTCCGAAGTGGCCCATATGCTTGTTCATGAATCGTACACGGACCCATGCGCCTCCCACACATGTTATAATGGCTCAAGGTGTGGCAGTGGAATCTATCACCAACTGGACGTAACCCAAGTCGGTTACCCAGATTCACAGTTTTCTAGGTCAAGCAGGCTATTATCAGAGATTCATCGAGAATTTTTCTAAGATAACCCAGCCCATGACTCAACTGTTGAAGAAGGAAGAGAAGTTTGTTTGGACTCCTTTGTGCAAAGAAGAATTTTAGTTTCTCAAGAAGAAGCCAGTCTTTGCCCCTGTGTTAATCCTGTCGGATGTCTGAAAGGATTTCCACATATATTGTGATGCATCACGCCAAGGGCTCAGTTGTGTTTTGATGCTAGAAGGGCATGTTGTACCTTTTGCTTCCCGACAACTATGACCGCACGAGAGTAATTACCTGTTGATGCTCTACACCGGCAATAAAACAATAGGGCTACTCAGCGAAGGTGAATTCAGTGGATTGCAGAGGAACACAGAGAAGATTTATACTGGTTCAGGCCCTCGATGTGAGCTAATACACTACGTCCAGTTGAGGTGTTATTCCTCTGAGGTGTATGATGATCGATGATCTTGTGTCTTGCCCTGAGGGGCGCCCTGCCTCCCTTTATATACTAGGGGACAGGGGTACATGATAAGGATCCCAGCCGGATACGGCCAAGGGATATCCTTCTTAGAGATAGAAACCTATCCGACTAGGACTATGTTTCCTTATTATACAAGGCAAGGCCTGCTGGGTGCTATCTTATCTCTAATTACATGATTCGGCCCATCCTCTATCCGAGTGGCCCATATACTGGTAGTGAGGTACCCGGGGCCCATGGCCTCCATAGTAGCCCCTAAGACCTTCATAGTTGAGTCACAGCTGATGCCGAGTGCTTAGCCTCCATAGTGAAGATTGCCCGAGTGCAATGCTCCCGAGTACTCTTTGTCCGAGTAAGTCATCTTCCCGAGTCCTGCTTCATGTCAACTGGCAGCGAGGCTATGAAGGGCTTCATATAGACGTATGAATAGTGTGCGCCGAATAGGCGCACCTATTAGGTGTAGCCTGACTTTGTGCTTAATTGTGAAGACAATTAAACATAAAGTCAAAGATCTTTAACCTGATAATCTTTCCCGAGTAGGTTACTACTGGTATATAAGATTCTTCGGTATCATGTCAACCGGAATAAACTTTATAGTCTTGCCGAGTAGAGAACTACTCGTATGTAGGACTCTTCGACTTCATGTCAGTCAGAATATGTGTTTATAGTCTTGCCGAGTAGGATGCTACTCGTATATGGGACTCTTCAGCTTCATGTTAGCTGGAATAAGGAATTTATAGTCTTTTCCGAGTGGCGTCCCACTCAGAAGTTAGACTCCTCCGCATCATGTTAGCGGGAAAAGATATTTATAGTCTCTCCCGAGTAGTGCACTACTCGGAAGTTAGACTCTTTAGCATCATATCAGCTGGAATAAGGTTGCTCATGGCAACTGGTGGCCACGCATGTAGGCTGAGTACCACTCTATGAAAATAAATCCATAGTGCAGTTAGGTGTACCCGAGAAAGATACCTGCATCTCCAATTTTAATGAAAACCAGCTTGTGATCCTTATAAGGATGTATCCTCGAGACCTGGTGGATAAAACAGATATCCAAACATATATGTTTAGCAATAAGGCTCTCATGAAGCATATCTGTTTACCTCATCTGCTCCTGTTAGTAGCACCAGCACTATAATTTCAACTCAGCCTGCGGGCGGCCCAAATGGAGCATTCTACTGTAGGAACTCATATCTTGGTGGCCCAGTGCTGACTGTGTAGGCCCAAGCCCATCTAGTCGGCATCGGCTCTATAAAAGCGGGGAGAGAGAAAAAGATTCCTTCATCTTCCCCAAATCAGCCAATCGCTTCATCTTCCACCTTTGCGCCCAACTTTTCGCTTCCCACCCAGCTAGGGTTAGCTACTGCTGTTCCCCACCTAGACTCGGGCGATTCCAATCCTCTTCGTCTGCTCCAAGCCCCCGATTCGTTTTTCCCCAAATCTTACCGCTTCTAGCCATGCCGAAAGCTTTGGATCTTGCGGGTGCACCGGAGAGTGCTTGGCCGATTTCAGATTGTGGCTCGGTGAAGCTAAAGCTGCTGGAGAGTCAACTGAAGTTGCCTAGCCAAGAGGTGATTCGCTGGCTGCCGGCAAAGGGTGAGTCGGTCCCAAATCCCCAACCTGGTGAAACAGTAGTTTTCGCCTCTTTTTTCAATCGGGGCTTATGTCTTCCCTCTTCCGATTTCTTCCGCCGCATCCTTGACTTCTACGGGTTGGAGTTGGTGCATTTGAATCCCAACTCGATTCTTCAGATCTCCATCTTTGTTACTCTGTGCGAGTGCTATTTGGGCATGGAACCCCATTTCAACTTCTTTAGGCATTTGTTCCACATTAAACCCCAGCCCTCCAAAAATAACATCAGTGTAATTGGGGGGGCTGGTCTTCAGTTGAGGAGTGATAGGAAAAAGTCATATCTTGATCTTCCCTTGAAATCCTCCTTGAAGGGCTGGTACAAGGAGTGGTTCTGTTGCGCAGATCTGGCTCCCTCCTTGCGGCCATTCACCGGCTCGCCGCGGGTAGTTTTATCGAATTGGTCAGCAAACCCGACCTATGAAGAAATGGGTCAAGTGCATCAACTGCTGACAAAGATGGATAACTTCAAGAAGGCCGGCCTGACTGGACCCTGGGTGGCCAGGCGGTTCCTGACTCGGCGCTTCCAGCCCCTGAAGCTGAGGAGCGCATTTGGCTGGGATTACCAGGGAAAACGTGACCCTGACCGGGTCAGCCAGGAGTCGGCCAATGAGCAGAAGGTGACGGAGACCTTGTTCGGATACTTCTCTAGCGGGGTAATCAAGACCGAAGACAAGAAGAGACGGATTGCGTCCTACAGGCGCAGCTGGCCCCGCTCCGAGGTAACATCTATCTTTCCTTTGTAGCGCATGCGTGTGGACTTGGATGTGTGATTCCCCGACAGTATATGATGTATCTTGTTCAATCTATTGTAGTGGTGCGTGGAGTTCGATGAAGACTCCCGCCCATTGTCGGCCGTTGCATCAAAGAAGAGGCCGAGGATCCCCGCTGCCGCCCAGCCCGACTCCAAGAGAGCCGGGAAAAAGCCCATTCTTTATCGGGGCAAAGGGGCCATGACACCGCGTCTCGCGGTAGGGGGGCTGAAGATAATGGACACTGCCGCCGTGACGCCCAGGCGATCAAGCCCCAGGTTGAGACCTGCGAGGCCAAGCCCAAAGCCGCTGAGCCTGGCGACAGCGCCGCCGAGGGGGCCGCCAGAGCGGATAGCGCCAAGCACGGATGCGCCCAAGCCAGCCACACTGGAATCGAGGCCGACTCGAGCCGATGCGCCGCCGCCGACTGTGACGCCGGCTGGGCCGACAGCTGGAGGTAGCGCCCTGCCAGGGCCCGGGTCGCCCGGGAGAAAACTGAAGTTCTCCAAGAGGTATGCTGCTCTAGATCTTCTGAAATTCTTGCGTGCTGCAGTAGTGTTTTAATGTCTTGTTTCGCCATGCAAGAAGCGTGCCGATATCGATCTCAAGGAGACCGCCCCGACCGCTCCCCTTGAAGAGCCCGCCCCAGCCGAGCTGGCGCCCGCAAGCACGCCCGCTGAGTCGGTGGCCACCCGAGTCACGGAGACTGAGGTGGTCCCGACTGCGGGGCTACTGGTGCCGCCCGACCAAGGAGCGGTGGCTGAAGCTGATGTCCCAGCCCCTGAATCGTCGCCCGTTGCAGAGGCTGTTGTCGGAGCCCCTGAGCCGATTCCCGAGGCCGCGGGGGACGGTGGCGTGGAGGCCGGCACCCTGTTGCCGTCGTGGTCATCATCGTCACCATCGCCGCCGCCAGAGATCTCGAACCTGGCTCGGATTGAAGCTCCTCCGCGTAGGATGCCCCGGACGTTCACCTAGACAGCGTCTGACGGGACCGTGAAGAGCTTCAGGCTTGACGAGGTTGTTGTGAGAAGGGAACACGAAAGCTTGCTTTGCGCCGCTATCAGTGGGTCCCAAGGAGTTGGGGTATAACTTTCGTGGCAGAGTCGTGGTGATCTTCTCGTTTTGACGCCTGATTCCATTCCTGATTTGTTCTTTACACTGAGCAGAAACTTGTCGACCGTAATGAGGCGATGATAGAGATCCTGGTCGAAATAGCTCCCCACCTCGCAGAATTGGAGCAGCTCCGGGCATTGAAGGCCGAGATGGAGGAGCGCCACTCGGGGAGGGAAGCCTGGCTAAAGAGTGCCGCCGACCAGCTCAGGGACGAGACTTGGGCCCAAGCCAGAAAGATTAGAGGTAAATTCCCCGAATGCATCTTCCCGACTGAACCGTTGATGTATTCCTCTAGCTGCGTTGTTCCCGACCGCCCAGTTGCTTCTTGACCGCACGGTTGAGCTCTTGGCTAATCTGTTGTACAGCCCTCGAAGCAGAGTTGAAGACCTGAACGGAGAGGGAATCCTAGCTGAAAGAGGCTGAAGAAGCCAAGGCCGAGCTTGAGAAGGTCAAGGTCGACCTGACGAAGGCCAACGCCGAGCTCGAACGGGAGAAGGCCGAGTTAAGGGAGGCCACCGTCAAGCTTGGCAAAGAAAAAGCCAAACTGGAGAAAACCGTAGACAAGTAGGAGGCTGACTACGAAAGTAAGTTCCCAACCTGACCGTGATCTTGACCAATCCATCAGTCTTTCTATCTGCAACCGAGCTTGACAAGTTTACTTGCCGGCGGACCTAGGCAAACATGAGAGTCAATGTCCAGGCCTAGTATCGGTTTTACACAGAGGAGATAAGAGTGATCAGGGAGTCACGGGAAGCCCTCGTCGGGTCCGTGAAAGGGCTCCTTGACCTCATAGATCCCAGCCCTGTGGGAACCAGTTGCAGTTGGATCCCCCAGATTGAGGCGCATCTTGAGGATGCACTGAGTGCCTTGAAGAAGTACTCCGATGAGCACGTTGTTGCCGGCGTGGCCCAGACCTTGGCGATGACCAAGTCCATCTACCCGTGGGCAGATATTGAAGCCATCGGGGAGGGGTTTGCCAAGGAGACGACGCCCGAGGAGGCGCTGGAGCTGATTGCCCGGGCGAAGCTGACTGCTGAGATAATTACCCGAGACCTGGCTCTGTAAGGGCAACATATTATGTAGTCGGTATGTATACACTTTTATGAAAAACATGTGTAAATATGTGTGCAATGCTGCCAAGCTTGTCACTCAGTCGTCATTATCTTTACTTGACCGTGTGGTCTGCGCCGAGTTAGTCTGTCAGAACTTAATAAAAACGTTCAGCGTAAGAAGTTGTACTTGGGCAAACGTGACAGTCATAGTAAGGCTTCATAACTGAAGTAGGATAAGCTCATATGTTATTGACATAACACATATATACATGCAGCCCCCGACTCACTACTCGGTTGATACAAGCGATGTAGTGAGTCAGAGAAACTGTACACATGAAAATTATAAAACTCAGGTATAGAAAGGACGTAGATGTTCTATGTTCCATGAGTTGCTGATGAGAACCCCGTCTTCAGTCTTCAGTCGGTAGGCGCCTGGCCGCGTGACCTCGGCTATAATGAACGGCCCGTCCCAGATTGGGGATAATTTATGCCTGTCTTTGGTGGTTTGTATTTTCCTCAAGGCGAGATCCCAACCAAAAAGGCGCAGCCACGGACATTGCGGTTGTGATAGCGATGCAGGCCTTGAAGATATCTTGCCAACTGGATTGTTGCGGTGTCCCTTGCTTCTTCCAGCTGATCTAGCTCGACCAGTCGGGTGTTATTTGAGTCATCTTCTGAGTAAGCCCGGGCTCGTGGAGAGCCGAACTGTAACTCTGTTAGTAGCATAGCCTCGACGCCATAGACCAGAAAGAAAGGGGATTGCCCTGTTGCCCGACTAACCGTGGTTCTGAGAGACCAGAGAACGGATGGGAGTTCTTGTACCCACCGGCCCGCATATGGTTGTAGTCGGTCAAATATCCTGGCCTTGATGCCTTGTAAGACCATACCGTTTGCTCGTTCGACCTGCCCGTTGCTCCGCGGGTGTGCCACAGATGCGTAGTAGATCTTGATGCTGAAATCTTTGCAGAAGTCTTGGAATACGCTGCCCATGAACTGAGTACCGTTATCGGTGATAATGCGGTTAGGGACCCCGAACCGGTATAATATACTCATGATGAAGTCCTTTGCTCGTGCCGCTGTAATTGTTGCAACGGGTTTAGCCTCAATCCACTTGGTGAATTTATCCACCGCGACGAATAGATGTGTAAACCCCCCTGGCGCTTTCTTGAAAGGCCCGACCATGTCGAGCCCCCATACTGCGAATGGCCAAGAAATAGGGATAGTTTGGAGTTCCTGGGCTGGAAGATTTGTTTGTCTTGCGTAGAACTGGCAACCCTCGCACTTGTGAACAATGTCCTTGGTGTTTGTTACTGCTGTGGGCCAAAAAATCCCTGCCGGTAAGCCTTTCTAACTAATGTCCTGGATGCGGCGTGGTTGCCACATATGCCCGAGTGGATCGACTGTAGAATCTGCTTGCCCTCCTTGGTGGTGACGCAACGCATGAGGACACCGGATGCGCTCCTTCAGTACAGGTCTTCTCCGACTAGTAGGAAGCTTTTGCTTCGACGCTTTATCTTCTTGGCTTGACTACGATCTTCTGGGAGTTTATCGTCCAAGAGAAATTTGACAATAGGAGTCCTCCAGTCTTGACATATGTGTAGCACCTTGTTTGTGGCCGGGCTAGGTTCGCCTCCTGACTGCTCCGACGCCGGTTTCTTCTTGACTGATAGCTCCATGAGTTGCTTGACAAAGATTCCAGTCGGAACTGCTTCTCGCTTGGATCCCATGTTTGCCAGCTCGTCTGCTGCATCGTTGTATTGACGCAAGACAAGTGTTATTTCCAGCCCGTCGAACTTGTTTTTCAGCTTGCGGACCTCCTGAAAGTATGCCGCCATGGTATCGTCGAGACAAGTCCAGTCTTTCATGACTTGGTTGACCACGAGTTGAGAATCCCCACGCACAACCAGTCGACGTATGCCGAGTGATATAGCGATGTGGAGTCCGTGGATGAGTGCCTCGTACTCGGCGACATTGTGGGAAGCTGGGAAGTGGATTTGTAGGACATACTTCAGTTTTTCGCCAGTGGGGGACGTCAATATGACTCCAGCCCCGGCGCCGCCGATCCATAGAGAACCATCGAAGTACATTGTCTAGTACTCTAGCTTTGCTGTTGATGTAGGGAGTTGAACCTCTGTCCACTCGGCCACGAAGTCGGCTAGAGCTTGTGATTTAATTGCTGTCCATGGCTGAAAGGTGATATCGAACGCCATCAACTCGAGTGCCCATTTAGCGATTAGGCCGGTGGCCTCGCGATTATGGAGGACATCCCCGAGTGTAAACGCTATGACCACCGTGACTTGATGTGCTTGGAAATAATACACCAGCTTCTGGAGTGTGATAAGTAGGCCATATAACAGCTTCTGGACTTGCGGAGATCTCATCTTTGAGTCGGCAAGGGCCTCGCTGACAAAGTAGACTGGCCATTGTATTTTCTGGATGTGACCCTGTTTGGATCACTCGACCACCAGCACCGTGCTGACTACCTAAGTGGTTGCCGCCAGATATAGCATGAGCGGTTCTTGGGGCAGAGGTGACGCCAACACGGGAGGTGATGTGAGGAATTGCTTGAAATCTTCGAAGGCTTGCTGGGCTTCCAGAGTCCATTGGAAATTGTCTGCCTTTTTGAGTAGCTTGAAGAAGGGCATACCCCGTTCACCCAGTCAGGAAATAAACCGGCTAAGTGCCGCCATGCAGCCTGTCAGCTTTTGGACGTCTTTAAGGTTAGTCGGGGGTGCCATGTTCCTGATGGCGTTGACTTTCTCCCGGTTGGCCTCGATGCCACGGTGCGAGACAATGAAACCGAGTAATTTGCCGGATGGCACTCCGAAGGAGCATTTTTCCGGGTTTAGCTTCATCTTGAATCATTGAAGATTTTGGAAGGTTTCTTCCAGGTCAACGATGATGCCTTCTTTGGACTTGGTCTTGATCATCACGTCGTCGACGTAGGCTTCCACGTTGCACCCGATCTAAGTGTGCAGGCACCGCTGAATTGCCCATTGATAGGTTGCTCGAGCGTTCTTCAAACCGAACGGCATTGTGATGTAGCAGTACGCTCCAAACGGCGTGATGAAAGATGTCTTTAGGCAGTCTTCCTCCCTCAGGCTGATTTGATGGTATCCCGAGTAGCAGTCGAGAAAGCTAAGTAGGTCGCACCTGGTCGTGGAGTCTACCACCTGATCTATCCTGGGGAGACCAAATGGGTCCTTGGGGCATGCTTTGTTGAGATCGGTGTAGTCAACGCACATGCGCCATTTACCATTTTTCTTCTGGACCAGAACTGGGTTTGCTAGCCAATCCGGGTGGTAGACCTCCTTGATGAACCCGGCTGCGAGGAGCTTGGTGATCCCCTCCCGGATAGCATCCTTGCGGTCTTGAGCGAAGCACCACAGCCGTTGCTTGACTGGCTTGGCATCAGTCTTCACGTTTAGGGTGTGCTCGATCACCTTCCTTGGTACGCCCGGCATGTCGGACGGTTTCCACGTGAAGATATCCTTGTTGGCTTGGAGGAAGGTGACGAGCGCGTCTTCCTATTTGGGGTCAAGTCTGGTCCCGACTAGAGCAGTCTTGGAGGGGTCGGAAGGGTCCAGGGGGATCCTCTTCATGTCAGAGTCCGTTGAAATTCCCGACTTCGCTGCCTTTTTCTCCGGAAGTTGATCCTGCTCGTCTTCTGTTGTGACAGCTTGCCGAATGCTATCGCGCCCTACTGCCGCCTCTTGTGATTGAGCCAGTTCGCAGCTCTCCTTGTCGCAGGTGAAGGCTTGCTTGATGTCGCTGCGGAGGAGAGGACTCCTGCTGGCCCAGGCATCTTGAGCACCATATATGTGTAGTGCGGTATCGCCATGAATTTGGCGAGTGCCGGTCGTCCGAGTATCGCGTGGTACGCGGTCTCGAAGTCGGCAACCTCGAAGCAGACGTTTTCTGTGCGGAAGTTATCCCGCGTGCCGAAGGTTACCGGCAAGGTTATCTGCCCAAGTGGAGTTGATGACAGGCCGGGAATTATTCTGTGGAAGGGCGCAGTACTCGGCCGTAGTTCTGAACGAGGAATTTTCATCTCGTCCAAAGTCTTGGCGAATAGGATGTTGAGCGCGCTACCTCCATCGATGAGGGTTTTCTTCAGCCTGATGTTTCTGACGACCAGGTCCAGGACGAGTGGATAGCGTCCTAGGTGAGTGACCCGATCTGGGTGAAATACGCGATTGAAGGTAATGGCCATCTCTGACCAGCGCAGGTACTAGGGGGTGTCCGTTGTAGAGACCGTGTTGATGTCGCGCGCTGAAAGCTTCTGTTTGCGCTTGGACTCGTACGCGAGCGGCCCCCCGAAGATGTGATTGAGCTCGGCTTGAGTATCTTGGAAATCATCAGCCGGACCCGACTCTGGCTTGTCTTTGTCCTTGTCGGCGCCAGACGATGAACCCTGCTCGGAGGCAAACTTCTTGAGCATGTAGCAGTCTTTGGCCGCGTGCTTGCCCTTGGGTTGAAAGGGGCATGGCCCGCTCATGACTTTCTGGTAGTCATTGTTCCGCTGGGGCCACGACCGACTACTCTCCATGTTCGTCACCTCATTGTCCGACTTCCGCTTGCGGCTACCATACTTATTTTGAGACGGCTCGTGTTGGCTTTCGCCTTCTGGTCTTTCTGTCGGGGCTCCTTCTTCTCGTCGAGGGCCTCGGCGACCGCTTCGGCCGAGTCGGCGTATTTGATGGCCATGTCGAAGAGAGCCCGGACTGTGGATGGTGGCTTCCAAGTGAACTTTGCAATAAGCGGGGCGTCTTTTACCCCCTTGCGAAAGGCGGCGATGACGGCCTCGTCTTTGACAGTTGGAATTTGGTTGTGCTTCTCGGAAAACCTTTTGATGAATTCGCGCAGAGACTCGTTTTTCTTCTGGTGCAGCTGATAAAGATCATGCTCCAAAGCCGGTCACTCGTAGGTCCCCTGGAAATTAGCGATGAATTGTTCCCTGAGTTGTCCCCAGAAACCGATCGACCGCCTCGGGAGGCCTGTCAGCCATGTCCTCACAGAGTCGGCTAGCGCGACTGGGAAGTAGTTAGCCATGGCTTTGCTATTGCCCCCAGCGGCTCAAACTGCTAGGGTGTAAACGGTGAGCCAGGACTCGGGATTTGTCTTGCCGTCGTACTTTTCAATCCCAGTGGGCTTAAAGCCAGTCAGCCAATAGACGTCCTGTAGCTCCCGAGTGAAAGCTGGGATGCCTTCGTCTTCGTGAGGGCTCCGACTCCGATCTTGGCGGTGCAGCCGCTCATAGTGGAGACCGAAGCGCTCATTTTCGTCCTCCAATCGGCGGCGTTCATCTTCTTCGCATTCTTCGCGTCGAGCGTTTAAGGTGTGGCGAAGGTCGCATCGCAGTTGTATTCGGAGGTCTTGATTGGGTCGGCGATCGTACTGGCGACGCCGCCGGTTGTCATTGTTGGTATTGCCGAGCGTTGTTTGCCGGGACTCTTCGTATTGCTGACTGGGGCCAGCCGCCCGACGTCGCGTTGATGCAGATGAACTGCCGCCAGAGAACCCGACCGGTTGGTCGGTATAACTGTGTCGCTCGACTGCTGTTGCTGCTGACAGGCAGCAAATGTGATCATCGCCTTGATCTTGGTGATAGTCGGGGTGGCCTGGTGATCAGGCCCGAGCTGGAGTGTGTCTAGCAGGGTTGCGGCGGCCACAACGTTCTGTTGTGGCGTGACGAAGACGTCGTGGTCGCCGACTTTAGTTTGGAGGATCTGCTGCTGACAACTCGCCCAGCCTGGCGTAGCCCATCATTGCGGGCCTCGCTGTTGGCCTCCTCTTGTTGTAGTCGGCGCGCCTCCTCCTGTTGCTCCTCTTGTAGTCGGCGTACCACGGAAGGTGGTGTTGAAGCCATGAAGATCTCGCGTGGAAGGAGGAAGCTTGCCGAACTAGAGTCCGAACTGGCGCTCGAACCGCTATCCGACTTGGTGTCGGACTCCGAATAGTTTATCGGAGTAAGAACAACTCCGACCTCTCTAGATCCAATCTGAAACAGCGCTTGGCCGTGTCCAAACTGAATTACTGGATGTCAGGTCTGCTACGCGGGACGTAGATGCACAGCGTCGCCGAAGCTGTGCGAGAGATTGACGATCTCTCCCCTTCTCGGCCCAACCCGGGCTGGCTCAAGGCCTAGCGCAAGTCAGACGCCGAAGGGGAGGGTTGTCCCGATGCTCGGCGATGTGAAGGACTGCCACAGTAAGTCGTTGAAGGAGACGGCGGTGTCCTATGGGCCGACTGGCGCAATGTCGGCTAGTTCTCGCCAGCAAGATTGGGTCTGCCTCAGCCAAGGTGAGATTGCCGAGTTGATCGGCAACGAAATCTAGGCTCCCGAAGGTAATTGCGTCTCCAGGGGAGAACTTGTTGCCATTGACTCTGTTGGTTGAATCCATCGAATCTGCTGATGAGGAATTCGCCGGAGCCCCTACCTGGCGCGCCAACTGTCGATGCTCTGCACCGGTAATAAAACTATAGGGCTACTCGGCGAAGGTGAATTCGGTGGATTGCAGAGGAACACAGAGAAGATGTATACTGGTTCAGGCCCTCGATGTGAGGTAATACCCTATGTCCAGTTGAGGTGTTATTTCTCTAAGGTGTACGATGATCGATGATCTTGTGTCTTGCCCTGAGGGGTGCCCTTCTTCCCTTTATACACTAGGGGACAGGGGTACATGATAAGGATCCCAGCCGGATACGGCCAAGGGATATCCTTCTTAGAGATAGAAACCTATCCGACTAGGACTATGTTTCCTTATTATACAAGGCAAGGCCTGCCAGGTGCTATCTTATCTCTAATTACATGATTCGGCCCATCCTCTATCCGAGTGGCCCATATACTAGTAGTGAGGTACCCGGGGCCCATGGCCTCCACATTACCCCACACATGATTTGGAACTAGCAGCCGTGGTCCATGCCCTGAAGATTTGGCGACATTACCTCATCAGGAATCACTACGAGATATACACTAATCATAGGAGCCTAAAAGTATATCTTCACCTAGCCGGACTTGAATCTGTGGCAGAGGAGATGGTTGGAGTTCACCACCCTGCCAAGGCAAATGTGGTTGCAGATGCTTTGTGTAGGAAGAGTTACTATCGCACCACCCAAATGAAGACCTATCCAACTGATCTGTGCAAAGAAATGGAATAGCTGAACCTTTGTGTTGTCAAAAAGGGATATATGGCTACTCTCGAAGCCAAGCCTATGCTTCTAGATCAGATCCGTGAAGCTCAGGAAAGCGATGTCGATATCTGGGAACTTAAAAAGAATATGTGAAGGGGAAAAGCACTGGGCTTCATGGAAGGCGAGTTTGGAGCAGTGTGGAATGGGGAGTGCATTTGCGTCCCTAATGATCTAGATTTGAAGAAACTCATTCTACAAGAAGCTCACGAGAGTCAGTATTCCATTCATCCCGGTAGTACCGAGATGTATCAAGACTTGAAGGATTGATACTAGTGGGTAAATATGAAGAGGGACATAGCGGAATTCATGGCTTTGTGTGATGTGTGTCAGCAGGTAAAGGTAGAACACCAAAGACCGGCAGGATTACTGCAACCACTGAAAATACCAGAGTGGAAGTGGGAGGAAATTGGCATGGATTTTATCACTAGGCTTCTATAACACCCAGAAATTCACCACCGAAATTCTAAACATTCATGTGTATAAAATCCCTGTCCAGGAAAAATAGGGTACACAACACCAAGTTGCCATACAGAGTGTGTCTTACAAATAGAATAAAATTGTCTTACATAAATACAGTGGTAATGATAAATAAACCTTATATACAGCTAGCCAAGCGAAAGCTTCCAATCCATAGGCGTCTTGACGGCGGAGCTAGCCTAGTCCTCCAGTTGCTCCTCATCAGACCCGTACTCCACCACTGAGAGGGGGAAAGGAGGAAGACTGAGTACCACCCGCAGTACTCAACAAATCACACCCACAAATATGCACAATGCAAAGAGGGCATGGATAGGCTGGAGGTTCATTTGCATAAAAGCAGTTGTAAACAGTGGTAGTTCACAAATGGTAAAAAGGTTGATTAATGGATCAATATTAATCCTCCACTAATCAACGTTACACCACATTAACCAGGCCCAACCATCCATCTGAACTATACCAGTTCCATTAAGTCTAGTTAATTAAGTAAGGGTGACACTAATCACAGTGAGTCTTGACCAATTGTCCTTATCTGCGAGCGCGGCTATTCGAATAGATTTAACTCTGATCAGAGGTGTACAACTGTGTCGATGTTTTACACTGGCAATATGATTATGGGGCTACTCGGCGGATGGAAACTTGGTGGATTGCAAAGAAACACAGGGAGGTTTATACTGGTTCAGGCCCTCGATGTGAGGTAATACCCTATGTCCAGTTGTGGTGGTATTCCTTTGAGGATTTTTGTCGATCAATGATCTTCTGCCCTCAGGGGGCGCCCTGCCTCCCCTTATATACCGGGGGACAGGGGGTACAAGGTAGGAGTCCCAGCCGGATACGGCCAAGGGATTTCCTTCTTAGAGATACATCTTACCCGACTAGGACTATATATTCCTTTTTGTATAAGGCAAAGTCTACCAGGTGCTACTATATCTCTAATTACAAGTCTCGGCCCATGCTCTATCCGAGTGGCCCATATGCTTGTGATGAGTGAAGGAGTACGTGTAGGCTACGATAGCAGAAAACAAAATTTTCTACCGCGCACACCAGGACATCATGCGAGAGAGGGATCATGGATCGTTACACATTAGACGTAGTGCAGCGGAAGAAGGGTTGGAGAAGCCGATCCAACCACACGCGCGTCGAGGTAGTAGTGGAAGTAGTCGATCTCCGGCCGATCAACGCCGCAACAAGCAGTGCCTCTACCGGTATCCACACGTCCGGGGCTAGAACGCCGATCGCGAGTGTACTAGCACTCGTGAGCGACTAGGGTTTGGCTTGAGGTTAACAGAAAAACGTGTATCTCCTCAGCCCCTCGCCTCCCAATATATAGACCTCCTCACCTGGGCCTCGTGGACCGAGGCCCAGTAAGAGTCTACTCGGATCTCTATCCGAATCGAGCCCATATTCGAATCACATTCGAATAAATGTTCCAACCCATTAAGTGTCCGACCCTATAGGTTCACTTATATTTTGTCGCGACCCAGAAACGCCTTTCTGGTCACCCTGTTAATAGCGGCCTCTAGCAAGGCATATTAACCCCAAAATATACGTAAAGATCGTATCGGCTGAACCTGTAATGTCCACATGTACAAATCCCTTTGCCTCACGTACTCATTGATCAATAATGATGATGACTATTTCAAGGAAGCAATCAATACATTATAAACATAGCATGTGATATATATAACATCACCATGTTGCCTCTAGGGCATATCACTAACAATGAGGTACCCGGGGCCCATGGCCTCCACAGTAGCCTCTGAGACCTTCATAGTTGAGTCACAGCTGATGCTGAGTGCTCATCCTCCACGGTGAAGATTGCCCGAGTGCATTGCTCCCAAGTACTCTTTGTCTGAGTGCTTTTTCTTCCCGAGTCCTGCTTCATGTCAGCTGGCAGCGAGGCTACGAAGGGCTTCATGTTGATATATGAATAGTGTGCACCGAATAGGCGCACCTATTAGGTGTAGCCCCCGACTTTGTGCTTAATTGTGAAGACATTTAAACATCAAGTCAAAGATCTTTAACCTGGAAATCTTTCCTGAGTAGTATACTACAGGTATATGAGACTCTTCAGTATCATGTCAACCGGAATATGATTTATAGTCTTGCCGAGTAGCATGCCACTCGTATATAGGACTCTTCAGCTTCATGTCAGCTGGAAAGAATATTTATAGTCTCTCTCAAGTAGTTCACTACTCGGAAGTTAGACTCTTCAGCGTCATGTCGGCTGGAATAACGTTGCTCATGGCAACTGTTGGCCAAGCATGTAGGCCGAGTACCACATTATGAAAATAAATCCATTGCGTGGTTAGGTGTAATTGAGAGATACCTGCATCCCCAATGTTGATGAAGACCAGCTTGTGATCCTTGTAAGGATATATCCTCAATACCTGGTGGATAAGACAGATACCCAAACATATATGTTTAGTAATTAGGCCTTCATGAAGCATATCTGTTTACCTCATCGGTTTCTGTTAGTAGCACCTGTACTGTGATTTTAACGCAGCCAGCGAATGGCCCATATGGAGTGTGCTACTGTAGAAACTCATATCTTGGTGGCCTAGTACCGACTGTGTAAGCCCAAGCCCATGAGTCGGCACAGGCTCTATAAAGGCTGGGGGAGAGAGAAAAGATTCCTCATCTTCCTCAAGTGACCAATCGTTTCGTCTTCCCAGCTCCGCGCCGAAATTTCACCTCCCGCTCCGCTAGGGTTCGTCATTGCTTGCTCCTCCCCATTGAAGTTCGAGCGATTCCGTTTCCCTTTGTCCATTCCAAGCCCCCGACCACATTTCCCCAAATCTTCTTGTCCCCCAAACCATGCCGAGGGCTCCAGATTTCATTGGGGTGTCGGATGAGGCGTGGCCGACCTTGGATTACGGCCGGTCGAAGCTAGAAAATCTGGAGAAGTTGCTGCGGCTGCAAAGCCATAACATCATCCTGTGGCACCCAACCGAAGGTGAATTAGTTCCAAATCCCCAAGCCAGCGAGACTGTCATTTTTGTCTCTTTTTTCAACCGGGGTTTATTTCTTCCCTCTTCTTTCCACTGTCTTCTTAGCTTATACGGATTAGAGTTGGTGAATCTAAATCCCAACTCAATCTTGCAAATCTCTATATTCGTGACTCTTTGCGAGTGCTTCTTGGGTGTGGAACCCGACTTCAACTTTTTTAGACATTTATTCCACATCAAGCCCCAGCCATCCAAGAATAAGGTCCAGTTGATTGGGGGGGCTGGCCTTCAGTTGAGGAGTGAAATGAAGAAAATATATATCAATCTTCCTTTGAAATCCTCCTTGAAAGGTTGGCATAAGGAGTGGTTCTACTATTCTGATCTGGAACCCTCCTTGCCTCCATTCACCAGCTTGCCTCCGGCAGTCTCGCCCAATTGGTCATCAGATCCAACTTTTGAAGAGATGGGCCTAGTGCATTAGTTGCTGGCAAGATTGGAGAAACTAAAGAGAGCCGGACTGACTGGCTCTTGGGTGGCCAGGCGTTTCCTGACTCGACACGTCCAGCCATTGAAGCTAAGGAGTGAATTCTGCTGGGATTACCAAGGGAAAAATGACCCTGACTGAGAAAGCCGAGAACTGGCTAACCAACTAAAAGTGACTGAAACATTGTTCAGTTATTTCTCCAGTGGGGTGGTCGAAACCGAGGACGCAGAGCGCTCTGTCGCGGCTTATAGCCGAAACCGACCTCGTCCCGAGGTAACCCTTGCTTTTCTTCTGTGATGAATGTCTGTAGATATGTATCCATAATTGCCCAGCATCGTGTGATGTATATTGTTGAATCGTTTGCAGTGGTGCAAGGAGTTTGATGATGACTCCCGTCCGCTGTCGACCACAAAGTCAAAGAAGAGGCCGTGAAGTGCTTCTGCCGCCCAGCCTGACTCCAAGAGAGCGGGGAAGAAACCCATTGTAGATCAGGGAAAGAGGAGGTCATGAGGCCGAGTGCTGCAGCCAAGAGTTTAAAAATAAAAGACCCCACCAGTACTGCACCCAGGCCATTGAGTCCTAGACCAGGACCAGCGCGGTCGAGCCCAGCATCATCAAGCCCAATACGAGCGCTGCCAAGTACCCGAGCGCCCCAGCCGGCCACACACGAACGGGGCCAATTAGGACAAAAATGCCGCCGCCGACTGCCGTGCCTTCCGGCCCGACAGCCAGTAGCCCTCCAGTGCCACCCTCTGGATCTCATGGACAAAAGCTCAAGTTCTCCAAGAGGTAGGTCGTTCTGGGTCTTCTGAAAATCATGTTCAGCATTGTAGCATCTTGATGTTTGACTCGTTATGCAGGAAGCGGGCCGACATTGATCTTAAGGAGACCACGCCGACTACCCCTGCTGTCTAGCCTACCCCAGCCAATCAAGTGCTAGCAAGCACACCTGCTAAGCCGGTGGTGGCCCCAGTTGCAGAAACTAAGATCGCCCCAACTGCAGGGCCGCTGACCCCAGCCGACCAAGGGGCGGTTGTTGAAGCCACTGTTCTAGCCCCTAAGCCAGCGCCTGTTGTCGAAGCCATCACTGCTGCTCTTGAGCCAGCCCCCGAAGCCCTGGAGGCCGTCGAGTTGGGGGCCAGGACCCCATCGCCATCTTGGTCACCATCGTCGTCGTCGTCATTGTCGTCGCCACCTTCAGAAAGGCTGAATCACCCCAGACTCAAGGCCCCTCCCCGCAAGTTCCCGAGGATGTTCCGTTGGACGGCCGCCGACGGAACTGCGAAGAGTTATAAGCATGACAAAGCCACGGCGGAGAAAGAACGCGAAGAACTGCTTTGTGCCACAATTGCTGCGTCCCAAGGGATTCAGGTATAATTTTCGCCTTATTGGGATCTTTGTAACCTTCCTTGCACGATTGTTCTGACGATTGACTTGTTTCTTCTCGAGTAGAAACTTGTGGATTGCTCGGAGAAGATGAACGAGGTCCTGACCCGTGTTGCCCCCCAGCTCCAAGAATTCGAATAGCTCCAGACCTTGAAGGCCATATTGGAGGAGCGCCACTAGGGGAGGGAGACTTGGCTGAAGGATGCCGTCACCCAGTTTAGGGACGAGAATTGGGACCAAGCCAAGAGGATGAGAGGTAAACCTCTCGAATACGTCTTCCTAACTGAGCCCTTAATATATTTCTCCAGCTGTGTTGTTTCCCAACTGCCCAGTTGTGTCTTGACTGCAACGTTGAGTTCTTGACTATTCTGTTGTGTAGCCCTCGAAGCCGAGTTGAAGACCCAAACAGAGGGAGAAAGCCAGCTGAAGGAGGCCGAGAGAGCCAAAGCCGAGCTTGAAAAGGACAAGGCCGACATGACGAGGGCCAATACCGAGCTTGAGCAAGAGAAGGCCGAGTTGAAAAAGGCCAACACCAAGCTCGAGAAAGAAAAAGTTCAACTGGAGAAGGCCATAGCCAAGTGGGAGGCCGACTACAAAAGTAAGTCTTCGCTCTGACAATAACCTTAGCCAATCCATTAATTACTCCATCTGCAGCTTTGCTTAACCAGTTTACTTGTCGGTGAACCCGGGTAGCTGCTAGAGCCAATTCCCAGATCTAGTTTCAGGCTTTCGCAGAGGAGATCAGGGTAGTCAAGGAGTCATGGAAAACCCTTGCCGAGTCTGTGAAAGGGTTCCTTGACCTGATGGACCCTCGTCCTATGGGAACCAACTTCAGCACAATCTTCCAAGTGGAGGAGCGCCTTAAAGATGCACCGAGTACCCTGAAGAGGTACTCGGATGAGCACGTTATTGCCGGCGTGGCCTAGACCGTGGCAATGACCAAGTCCATCTACCCAAGGGCAGATGTTGAAGCCATCCGGGAGGGGTTTGCTGAGGAGACAACTCCTAAGGAGGCGCTGGAGCTGATAGCCAAGGCGAGGCCGACTGCAGAGATTATCACCCAAGACCTAGGTCTGTAAAAACAGTACATCATGCAGTCGGTGTATTGTGGATTTTTGTAAAGACATGTGTAAATATATGTGCAATGCCGCCAAGCTTTAGAGTATTACTCAGTTGTCATTAGCTTTACTCGACCATATAGCCTACACCGAGTTAATCTATAGGAACTTAATAAAAACGTTCACCGCAGAAAGCTGCACTCGTGCAGACATGGGAAAGTCATAGTAAAACTTCATAACTTAAGTAACACAGGCTCGTATATTATTGATAAAGCACATATAATACATGCAGCCCCCGACTCACTACTCGGTTGAAACAAGCGGTGTAGTGAGTCAGAGAAAAACTATACACATGGGAAAGTATAAAACTCAGGTTTAGAAAGGACGTAGCTGTTCTATATTCCAGAGTGCTGATGAGGGCACCGTCTCTGGTCTTCAATCGGTAGGCACCTGGCTGAGTAACCTCAGCTATAATGAATGGCCCTTCCCATATTGGGGATAGTTTATGCCTGTCTTTGGTGGTTTGTATCTTTCTCAAGACGAGATCTCCGACCAAAAAGGCGCGGCCACGGACATTGCGATTGTAGTAGCGATGCAGGCCTTAAAGATACCTTGCCGACTGGATTATTGCAATGTCCCTTGCTTCTTCCAACTGATCTAGTTCGACCAATCGGGTGTTGTTTAATGTGTGTTTTGAGTAAGCCTGAACTCGTGGAGAGCCGAACTCTAACTCGGTTGGTAGCACAGCCTCAGCACCATAGACCAGAAAGAAAGGGGATTTCCCTGTTGCCCGACTAACCGTGGTTCTGAGAGACCAGAGAAAAAATGGGAGTTCTTGTACCCACCGACCCACATATGGTTGTAGTCGGTCGAATATCCTGGCCTTGATACCTTGTAAGACCATACCATTGGCGTGTTCAACCTGCCCGTTGCTCCGCGAGTGTGCCACAGATGCGTAGCAGATCTTGATGCCGAAGTCGTCACAGAAATCTTGAAATATGCCGCCAATGAACTGAGTACCGTTGTCGGTGATGATGTGGTTAGGGACCCCGAATCGGTATAATATACTCATGATGAAGTCCTTTGCTCGTGCCGCTGTTATAGTAGCAACGAGTTTTGCCTCAATCCACTTGGTGAATTTATCCACTGCAACGAACAAGTGTGTGAACCCTCCTGGTGCTCTCTTGAAGGGCCCGACCATGTCAATCCCCCACACTGCAAAGGGCCAAGAGATTGCGATTGTTTGGAGTTCTTGGGCTGGGAGATTGGTTTGTCTTGTGTAGAACTGGCAACCCTCGCATGTGCAAACAATGTTTTCAGCATCTGTTACTGCTGTTGGCCAGAAAAATCCCTGCCGATAAGCCTTTTCGACTAATGTCCTGGATGCAGTATGGTTGCCACATATGCCCGAGTGGATCGACTGTAGAATCTGCTTGCCCTCCTTGGTGGTGACGCAGCGCATGAGGACACCGGATGCACTTCTTCGGTACAGGTCTTCTCCGACGACTAGGAAACTCTTGCTTTGACATTTGATCTGTTCAGCTTGGTTGCGATCTTCTGGGAGTTCGTCATCCAGGAGAAATTTGAGAACAGGAGTCCACCAATCTTGACATATGTCCAGCACCTTGTCTGTTGCCGGGGTAGGTTCACCTCCCGACTGCTCTAGCACTGGTTTCTTCTTGACTAATGGCTCCATAAGTTGCTCAACAAAGATCCCTGTCAGGATTGCCTCTCGCTTGGATCCCATGTTTGCCAATTCATCTGCAGCATCATTGTATTGTCGTAGGACATGTGTTATCTCCAGCCCATCGAACTTGTTTTCCAGCTTGCGGACCACCTGACAGTATGCTACCATGGTATCGTCGAGACATATCCAGTCCTTCATGACTTGGTTCACCACGAGTTGAGGATCCCCGTGCACAACTAGTCGATGTATGCCGAGAGATATAGCAATGCGGAGCCCGTGGATAAGTGCCTCATACTCAGCGACGTTGTGGGAAGCCGAGAAGTGGATTTGTAGAACGTACTTGAGTTTTTCGCCGGTGGGGGATGTTAGTACGATGCTAGCCCCGGCGCCGCCGATCCGTAGAGAACCGTCGAAGTACATTGTCCAGTACTCTAGCTTCGCTGTTGATGTAGGCATTTGAACTTCTGTCCACTCGGCCACGTCGGCTAGAGCTTGTGATTTGATTGCTGTCCGCGGCTGAAAGGTGATGTCGAACGCCATCAACTCGAGCGCCCATTTAGCGATTCAGCCGATGGCCTCGTGGTTATGCAGGACGTCCCCGAGTGGAAACAATGTGACCACCGTGACTTGATGTGCTTGGAAATAGTGCACTAGCTTCTGGACAGTGATGAGTAGGCCATAGAGCAGCTTCTGGACCTGCGGATATCTCGTCTTCGAGTCAGCAAGGACTTCGTTGACAAAGTAGACTGGCCATTGAACTTTTGGGATGTGACCCTATTCAGATCGCTCAACCACCAACACCGTGCTGACTACCTGAGTAGTTGCCGCCAGGTATAGCATTAGCGGTTCTTGGGGCATGGGTGATGCCAACATGGGGGGTGATGTGAGAAATTGTTGGAAGTCTTCGAAGGCTTACTGGGCTTCGGGAGTCCACTAGAAATTGTCTGCTTTCTTCAATAGCTTAAAAAAGGGCATGCCCCGTTCGCCCAGTTGGGAAATAAACCGGCTAAGTGCCGCCATGCAGCCTGTCAGCTTCTGGACATCCTTCTGGTTAGTCAGGGGTGCCATGTTCATGATTGCGTTGACTTTCTCAGGGTTGGCCTCGATGCAGCGATGTGAGACGATGATGCCGAGTAACTTGTAGGATGGCACACCGAAGGCGCACTTTTTCTGGATTCAACTTTATCTGAATCTTTGAAGATTTTGGTAAAGGTTTCTTCCAGATCAGCGATGAGGTCTCTTTGGACTTGGTCTTGATTACACACATCATTGATTAGGCTTCCACGTTGCGCCGATCTGAGTGTGCCAGACACTGCTAAATTGCGTGTTGACACATTTCTCCAGCGTTTTTCAGACCGAATGACATAGTGATGTAGTAGTACACTCCAAACGGAATGATGAAAGACGTTTTTCAGCAGTCCTCTTCCTTCAGGCTGATTTGATGGTATCCTGAGTAGCAGTTGAGAAAGCTGAGAAGTTCGCACCCCGCAGTTGAATCCACCACCCGATCTATTCTTAGTAAACCAAATGGGTCCTTGGGGCACGCCTTGTTGAGATCGGTGTAGTCGATGCACATGCGCTATTTACCATTTTTCTTCCGGACCAGAACTGGGTTTTGCCCAGCAATCCGGGTGATAGACCTTTGATGAACCCGGCTGCGAGAAGCTTGGTTATCTCCTCCCGAATAGCATCTTTACGGAGTGAAGCGCCGCAGCCATTGCATGACTGGCTTGGCGTCTGTCTTCATGTTGAAGGGCTAAATGCTCGTCACCCTCCCTTGGTACGCCCGGCATGTTGGACGGTTTCCATGCAAAGATATCCTTGTTGGCTTGGAGGAAGGTGACGAGCGCGTCTTCCTATTTGGGGTCGAGTCCGGTCTCGATTAGAGCAGTCTTGGAGGGGTCGGAAGGGTCCAGGGGGATCTTCTTCGTATCAGAATTTGTTGACATTCCTGACTTCGCTGCCTTTTTGGCCGGAACTGGATCTTCCTCGACTTCGGTTGTGACGGCTTGCCGAATGCTGTTGCACCCGACTGCCGTCTCTTGTGATTGAGCCAATTCGCAACTCTCCTTGTCGTATGTGAAGGCTTGCTTGACATCGCTGCGGAGGGAGAGGACTCCTGCTGGCCCTGGCATCTTGAGCACCATGTATGTATAGTGCGGTACCGCCATGAATTTGGCGAGCGCTGGTTGTCCGAGTATCGCGTGGTACGCGGTCTCGAAGTCAGCAACCTCGAAGCAGATGTTTTCTGTGCGGAAGTTATCCCGTGTGCCGAAGGTGACCGGCAAGGTTATCTGCCTGAGTGGGGTTGAAGATAGGCCAGGAATGATGCCATGGAAGGGCACCGTACTCAGCCGTAGATCTGAACAAGGAATCTTCATCTTGTCTAGGGTCTTGGCGAAGAGGATATTGAGCACGCTGCCTCCGTCTATGAGATCCTTCTTCAACTTGATGTTCTTGACGACCAGGTCCAGGACGAGTGGATAACGTCACGGGTGTGAAACCCGATCTGGATGATCTGCACGGGTGAACATGATGGAGGTCTCTGACCAGCGCAAATATTGGGGGGCGTCTGCTATAGAGATTGTGTTGACATCGCGTGCTGTTAGCTTCTGCTTGCGCTTAGACTCATACGCAGACAACCCTCCGAAGATGTGGTTGAGCTCGGCCTGGGGATCTTGAAAATCGTCGGCTGGATCTTTATCTGGCTTGTCTTTGCTCTTATCGACGCCAGATGATGAAGCCTGCTCGGAAGCAAATTTCTTGAGCATGAAGCAGTCTTTGGCCACGTGCTTGCCTTTGGGGTGGAAGGGGCATGGCCTGTTCATGACTTTCTGGTAGTCGTTATTCTGTTGGGGCCACGACCGAGTTCGCTCCATGTTGGCCACCTCGTTGTCCGACTTCCGCTTGCGGTTGCCGATCTTGTTTTGCGATGGCTCGTTGTCGGCTTTTGCCTTCTAGTCCTTCTATCGGGACTCCTTCTTCTCATCGAGGGCCTCTACGACCGCTTCGGCGAGTCGGCGTTTTTGTTTGCCATATCAAAGAGAGCCTGGATGGTGGCTGGAGGCTTCCGATTGAACTTCGCGATGAACGGGGTGTCCTTTACTCCCTTGTGGAAGGCGGCAATGACGGCCTCGTCCTTGATCATTGGGATTTGGTTGCGCTTCTCAGAGAGCCTCTTGATAAAGTCGCATAGAGACTCATTCTTCTTCTGGTGCAGTTGATATAGATCATGCTCAGAAGATGGCCTCTCGAAGGTCCCTTGAAAGTTAGCGATGAACCGCTCCCTGAGTTCTCCCCAGGAACCGATCGACCACCTCGGGAGCCCTGTTAGCCATGTCCTCGCTGAGTCGGCTAGGGCGACTGGGAGGTAGTTAGCCATGGCTTTATGGTCACCTCCGGCGGCTTGAATTGCCAGGGTGTATACAGTGAGCTAGGACTCGGGGTTGGTTTTGCCGTCGTATTTCTCGATCCCCATAGGCTTGAAGCCCAACGGCCAGTCGACGTCCTGGAGCTTGCGGGTGAAAGCTGGAACGCCTTCATCTTCATGAGGGCTTCGGCTCTGACTGTGGCGGTTAAACCACTCATGGTGAAGGCCGAAACGCTCGTGCTCGTCCTCTATTCGGCGGTGCTCGTTTTCTTCATGTTTGCGGCGCCAAGCCCGAGCATTGATGTTGTGGTGAAGGTGTTGACGCCGAAAACCCGCCGGGGGCCGTCCAGCGTCTGGGAGACACACGAAGGCCTGGGAGATTTGCTTCACTCTAGTGCAGGTCCTAAAATCTTGAGGTTCGTAGGCGTGCCAGTCAATTTGACCCTGCAATTGACGAGAGAAGATATCAAATTCGTGAGCCAATCGGCTAGAAGCCGGCTTGGACTCATCTCATCGGCCGATGGCCGATACGCACTGTAGCACTTGTACATCGGCTAAAAGCCGATGACGGCAAGAGCAATAACATAATAATAAACAAGTATTGCGCTAGCCGATCATCGAAGGGATGCTCAAAAACCGGCTATAAACTTGGTAAAATAAACGAGCAGAATGCATAAGTAAATAGATTAAATAAACTCCAGCCGATCATAGTTTAAAGTTACTGGTATTGCTGTGAAGATACTGCCCGCGCCCGTGCCCGGGCCCTTGCTCACATCGGCTCCCGGGATCTTCATCCGCTGTCCGTGCCCGTGCCCGGGTTCTTACCTATGCTCGTGCCCGGGTCCTTACCTGAGGTCGTGCCCGGGAACTTGACTGAGGTCATGCTCGGGAATTTGGCTGAGGTCGTGCCCTAGAACCTGCTTGTGCTCGCATTCGGATCGGCAGAATAAACCAATCGGCTAGCCCTTAGCCGATTGTAACAGTAATGCAGGCAAGAATGTATAACAAGGCAAGCAACATAATCGACTATATTTAATAAGGGATAACTTATTGGCTAAGCACTCCAATAACAACATCGCATAAAACCCATCGGCTTATTAAGGTAAACGTTATTATTCAGTCTAGTAGATCGGACCCAACCGTTGCAGCACAGACTGATAATAATAACGAGATCTCGATAGGCCGATAGATCTGATGCGATCGTGATGCTAAAACATGATAACTTACCGGCTATACACCCCGATAAGACGCTTGCACATAAAGTATCAACCTAGCAGGAACGATTTATCGCTAGCAGTTTAGTAGGTCGGACCTAACCGATGCAGCACAAACTGATGATAAACCGTTCCCAGCAAGCCGATACGATCTATGCACGTGTGATGTGATATACCTAATCAATCTATGAGATCAAACTGAACTGATGCAGCCATAGATAAAATAAATATATCGTGGTAAGCTGACTACCATAAACCGACTAGAATATCGGACCTAACCGAGGAAGTCCTAGCCGATAGGTAGCCGGGGTGACGAGACTTACCCTCTCGCAGGAGGTCGGACCTAACCGATGTAGCCTGGCTCGAGAAGCAAGATCCCGTCGAAAGGGTGGCAATGCGCCGAAATTGTATTGATCGAGTGATAATTTACACGGTCCCCGGGCGTACGTATTTATACCCCGAGTTACATGAGTCCTTATTGGACATGGTACATGATTTCCTAATTATAACAGAAAACTTTTAACAAGGCCTGACCGGACACGATGTCAGGTTTCCTAAAGATAAACACTTGCCTAATTAATAGGTACAGTAAATAACTGCCAAACAGCGGTCTTCACGGCTCCCTCCTGGAATCGGTCTCTTCTGGATCAATTTCCGCCAGTTGACTGCAATTTCCCCTTTGACAGAATCTGACATAGGGCCTTACCAAATTTTGGCGTTAACAGAAGGTCGCATTGTAGTCGGACTCGAAGGTCTTGGTTGAACCGGCGATCGTTCTGGTGACGCCGCCGATTGTTGTTATTGGTGTTGCCAAGTGAAGTTTGACGCGACTCCTTGTGTGGCTGACTTGAGCCAGCCGCCCGGTGTCGTGCTGATGTAGATGAGCCTGCTGCCGGAGAACCCGACCGGTTAGTCGGAACAATTGTGTCACCTGACTACTGTTGCTGCTGATTGGCAGTAGCTGTAATCATTGCCTTGATCATGGCGATAGTCGGGGTGGCCTGTTGATCAAGCCCGAGCTGGAGCGTGTCCAGCAGGGTTGCAGCGGCCACGACATTCTGTTGTGGCGTGATGAAGACGTCGTGGTCGCCGACTTTTGTCCAGAGGATCTATTGCTAAGTGGTTCACCCAGCCTTGCGTAGCTCGTCGTTGTGAGCCTCATGGTCGGCTTCCTCCTATTGCCGTAGTCGGCACGCCTCCTCTTGTTGTTCCTCTTGTAGTCGGCGTACCTCCGGTGGAGGAGTCGAAGCCATGAAGATTTCGCAGGGGATAAGGAGACTTGCCAGACTGGAGCCCAAACTGGTGTTCGAACCGTTGTCCAACCTGGAGTCGGAGTCCGAGTAGTTCATCGAAGTAAGAATGACTCCAACCTCCCTAGATCCAATCTGAAACGGTGCTTGGCCATGTCCAAACTGAATCGCAGGACATTGGGTCTGCCGCGTAAGATGTAGATCCATGGCGTCGCTGAATCTATGTGGGAAATTTATGATCTCTCCCCTTCCTAGCCCAACTCGGGCTGGCTCAAGGTCTAGCACGAGTCGGATACCGAAGGAGAGAGTTGTCCTGTGGCTCGGCGATGTAGAAGATTGCTGCATCAGATTGATGATAGTTGGCGCAGCGTCTTGTGAGCCGACTAGCGCGGAGTCGGCTGGTTCCTCGGTCAGTTGGATTAGATTTGTGTCGGCGAAGGTGAGATTGCCGATCTAGTCGGCAACGAAGTCGAGGCTTCCAAAGGTTATTGTGTCTCCAAGGGAGAATTTGTTGCCATCGACTCCTGTTGTTGGATCCATCGAGGATGTAGATGAAAAACTCACCGAATCCCTTACCTTGCGCGCCAACTGTTGATGTTTTACACCGGCAATATGATTATGGGGCTACTCGGTGGATTGCAAAGGAACACAGGGAGGTTTATACTAGTTCAGGCCCTCGATGTGAGGTAATACCCTATGTCCAGTTGTGGTGGTATTCCTTTGAGAATTTTTGTCGATCAATGATCTTCTGCCCTCAGGGGCGCCCTGCCTCCCCTTATATACTGGGGGACAGGGGTAAAAGGTAGGAGTCCTAGCCAGATACGGCCAAGGGATTTCCTTCTTAGAGATACATCTTACCTGACTAGGACTATATATTCCTTTTTGTATAAGGCAAAGTCTACCGGGTGCTACTATATCTCTAATTACAACTCTCAACCCATCCTCTATCCGAGTGGCCCATATGCTTGTGATGAGGTACTCAGGGCCCATGGCCTCCATAAACTATACCCACAATACACAGCCCCACACATGTTCCCGTGCACTGACGTGTCACCAAGACACCCCGCGAGAGGATGTGATAGGACCATTCACGCAACCTCTCCCTAACCATCCACACCACGCTGAGGTTGCACCTACCGACAGGGCACACCATATCGGCCAGGCTACCCCCCCCCTTGTGCCACAATGGATCCGGAAGCCGATCAACCCATCCTCGGGCCGACCCAACTCCATATCGCCCATTCTCACCATCGGTGCCTAGGAGAGGGAGAAGGGACGCTACAAGCCCAGCTGTCGCCCACGCTGGCTTGTGGAAAGTATGATTAATTGCCCAAGGGGTTCCCGCGAACAGGTCCTTAATTGCCATGGGTGCGACCAACAAAACCATGCACTCACAGCCCACCATTTAGGTCAAATTTTAGTAATTTAACATTAACATATCCAAAGTTCTCTTTTCCGACATTGAGTCAAACCAAGAATATAAATGTTAATATTTAATTCCCAGGTGAACTAATAGTTTCTAAGCATCCTAAGAATAGTATTCTAATCATGTTGTTACCCAGGTGACAAGGGACAAGGTTCAAATACTAAGGTGTAGTCCTATCTATCTAAAGGTTATAATCCATACGACATGAAATAATAAAAACGTGCAGGTTTATTTAAATAAACAAAGCATTTGAGCAAAAAGTAGGTGCAAAATGATCAAGATTACAGTGTAACTTGCCTTGCTCCGGCTTGACGTACTGGGCTACGACCTCGTAGTACATGGGAAGATCGACGGCGTCAAATTCTATAATAGAAAATGCACAAACAATTAAAAACAGTACATGAGGGCAGCCAAACATGAGCTGAAAATATTTTTAATGAATTCTTGGCATTTTTCTGGACTTAATCGGAGTTCGTATGAATTAGTTATGAATTTTTGAAGTTTTACTGTAATTTCCATTGTAAAATCAATTATTAAGCGATTTATTGCGCAATTAAATAAATTGACGCATCACTGGACCACAGGGAGCTAGCGTCGATAGGCGGGACCCATAGGTCAGTATTGCAAGAGGACGGCGCACGGTGGACGCAGTCCATGCGCGTGCGTCGACCGCGGACATAGGTACATGAGCGGCCCCGATCTGCCGAGACAGATCGGAAGACTCTGACCTAGTCGGAAACGAGACTTGCTGGCGCGTGGCGCGGCAACGGTGCACGCAGCCCAATCGTCACCCCCGGCGACCATCCGACGCGGCAGAGAGTAGCGGCGAGCGGCGAAGGAGGTGAGGAATGCAGCCGGGTGCTCACCGAGGGCTCGCAATGACCGGAGTGCGGCGAACGACGACGAACTGAGGGAGTTTGTGGTAGACGAGGTTCGGGATGGCGACGCCGATTTTGTTCCGGCGGCACAAAGGAGCAACGGAGACGGAAACATGATACGGGAGGACCTGGGGAAGATGTTGATTCTGTTAGGAGGAAAAAGACGGAAATCCACGGCTGACTACCGGCAGAGAGGCTTACTGAAAGGGAATGACGGAGAGAATGGAGTTATGGCGGGAATCTGAGACGGCCGACTACAGAACAGGATGCAGCTGGGTGCGGTGAAGCTACCGTGCACGAGCGCGGTAGTCTGTGATGGCTGTAGCGATGGTGACGTGCGACTGGAGTTGGCAGAGCGCGGCGGTGATTTAGGAGCTCGGCGCGAAGGAAGTTTGGGTACTCGGCAGACGTATGCAACTGAGGGGAAAAAGAGAGCGGAGCAGGGGAGGGTATATATATACTCGGCTGGGGGAGTTCGTGGCCTACTTTCACGGGATTGAGGGTGGCAGCCACGACGGCTAGTGGGTGCGATTCAACCATGGTCGTGGGCGAGAGGGACGGAGAAGGTGGGGGAAATGGGCGGGGACTCGGTGCGCGGCGTTTGAATCAAGGGTCGAGGCACGTGGGAGCGGGAACGGTGTAATCGGATGGACAGGGCAGCGCGATCCCCTCCAGCTGAGTCAGCCAGAGGTTGGGGATGATGCTGGCATGTGGGACCCTGGGCCCATGTGTCAGCGAGAGGGGTGAGGGGTGCAGCATAGGGAAAGTGGCCGACAGGTGGGGCTCGGCTAGCAATGAGAGAGGGTGAGGGACGCGTGGGCGTGCAGGCCACACAAGCAGGCCGGCACAATACTAGGCCAGCGGCCCAGCAGGAGGGAAAAGAAAAGAAAAAGAAAAAGAGAGGGAAAAGAAAAGGAAATGGATTTCCAGTGCTCTTTTAATCCCGATAAGAGTTTTTGATTTATTAAAAACACTTCCAGTGCTCTAAAAATTCCAATAAAATCCTATCAATATATTTTGGCAAGAGGAATATAAAAAAAAATTCCCAGCCATGATAATTTATTATTTTGCATTTTCACATTTAATTAACTCATTTGGCCGATTTAAATTGTTTTCTTGGGACATTTTCTTAGGTATATTTTGTGTGGCTATATTTAAGGGGAAATTCGGGGTGTGACAAACCCACCCCCCTTAAACGGAATCTTGTCCTCGAGATTCAGATGTCCTGGCGAAGAGGTGTGGATAGGTGGACTTCAGTTCATCCTCTCGCTCCTTTGTGGCTTCTTCCTCTGAATGGTGGCTCCACTGTACCTTGCAGAACCTAATCACCTGGCTTTGGGTGTTCCTTTCACTGATCTCCAAGATCTGAATTGGCTTTTCCACATAGGTGAGGTCTTCCTAGATCTCGATCTACTGCAGATCAGCCTGTTCTGCTGGTTTCCTCAGATATTTCTTCAGTTGTGACATGTGGAACACGTCGTGTATACCTGCCATTGAAGCTGGGAGGCCCAACTGGTATGCAACCTCGCCTTTACGAGCTAGCACTTGGTAGGGTCCCACAAAACGAGGTGCTAGCTTCCCTTTAGTTTGAAACCTGTGTACTCCTCGGAATGGTGTGACATGAAGATACACGTAGTCTCCTTCCTCGAAACATAGATCTCTGCGACGGTTGTCGGTGTAACTCTTCTATCTGGACTGAGCTGTCTTTAAGCGCTCCCATATTATAGCCACTTTTTCTTCTGCCTCTTTGAGTGCGTCAGTTCCGAATACCTAGCGTTCACCTGTCTGATCCCAGAAAAGGGGTGTACTACACTTCCTGCCATACAGAGCTTCGAACGGTGCCATCTGCAAGCTGGCTTGGTAACTGTTGTTGTACGAGAACTCCGTGTAGGGTAAGCTCTTATCCCATGTCCCTCCGAAGTCCAACGCACATGCCCTGAGGATATCCTCCAATATCTGATTGATTCTTTCAGTCTGACCATCGGTTTGTGGATGATAAGTTGTGCTAAAGTTTAGTCGAGTTCCCAATTTTGCTTGTAACTTCTGGCAAAACCTGGAAGTGTTAACGCCAAAATTTGGTGCGGTTCTTTATTAAATTCGGTTAAGGAAATATCACAGTCAATTAGCGGGAATTAATCCAGAGGAAGCCGAATTTCTCATCAGTTTGTGCTGCATCGGTTAGGTCCGACCTACTAAACTGCCCGCGATAAATTATTCCTGCTAGGTTGATAGATTTTATGCAAGCGTCTTATCGGGATGTATAGCCGATAATTTATCCTATTTTACATCACGATTGCTTTAGATCTATCGGCTCATCGAGGTTCTTTTATCATTATTAATCTGTGCTGCATCAGTTAAGTTTGAACTACTAGATTGATAATGATAGATTTATCCTTGTTAAGCCGATGGGTGTTTATGCAATGTTCTATCGGAGTGCCTAGCCGGTAGGTTATCTTTTATTAATTAAAGCCGATTGCATTGTTCAACACGTTTTTGGCACGCTACACCGTCATCGGCTTTCCAGCCGATACACGTTATATCAGTAGTCGGCTAGTTTATTTATTTATATTGTTATTGGTTCCTTAGCCACATGGTTTATTTATTTTGTCCATCTATGCCATCATCGGCTTCCAATCGATGTATAAGTGCTATAGTCCATATCGGCTATCGGCCGATGAAACGAGTCCAAATCAGCTTTCAGCCGATTGGCTCACTGATCTAATTCTCTCCTTGTCAATTACAGGGTCAAATTGACTGGCACGCCTACGAACCTCGAATTTTAGGACCTGCACTGGAGTTAAGCAAATCTCCTAGGCCTTCACGTGTCTAGTGCATCGAACCAGATCGTTGGCTCGTTCCCAACGCTGCCGGTGATTTTTGGTGTCAACACGTTTTTGGCACACCCGGTGGGACACGAAATTGCGACATGGCCGGAAAAGAGATCAAAACAGACAACATGATTCCGGTGAACATGGAAGATCTAGCAGACGAGCAGAGACAGCAAGTTGAGCAGAATATGGCCAATTTTTAGAAGCTCTGTTTGGAATCTTTTGGCATGACGTGACAAGGGCCGATTCAAAAATCTCAGTTTCCAAAACCAGTTCTAGTCGGAGAATCGAGCCGTGCATCACCTGAAAATCCACCAAAACCCTTATCAATCAATTAGGAATATTGGTGAACATGCCACATAACCTTATCAAGAAGACAGTGGATGGATCGATTGCTCAAGAGCCTAGTCGAGGTGTTGTTTACCTCCCACCAAAGATGGAACCAAATCAAGTCACTTTTGGCACCCGAAAAGACATACCGAAAACTTGTTTTCGCAGAACCAGGCTGGGGGGCAACAAGATATTCCTGCGGGATACCATCAAACGGCTTATTATGGAGGATATCAACAAAATTATCCAGGAGGTATTGCCGATTCAGGTAATTATCAGAGAGAATATCCTAGGTAGAATCGGTTACCAACTCCACCTATACAGTATTAGCAGGAAAACCCAAGGGAGGAGGATTTATCGACAAGGGTTGTAGAGATAGTAAGGGAGCAGTTTGGGATAAAACCAAAAGAGCAAACATTCATGTATCGGCATCCATATCCCAAGTGGTTTGACAGAGTTCCATTGCCACACCGATACAGAGTCCCAGATTTTTCTAAGTTCTCAGGACAAGATAGCATATCTACAGTTGAGCATATTAGCCGATTCTTGGCACAGTGTGGAGAGGCATTGGCTGAAGAGGCTCTAAGGGTTAGATTTTTCCCCTTGTCATTGTCCGGATCGGCCTTTACATGGTTCTCTTCTTTACCACCAAATTCAGTCTGAGGATGGGCCGATCTGGAAAAACAATTTCACAAATACTTTTTTGCTGGGATCCACGAGATGAGGCTGACGGACCTGACATCGGTTAAACAAAGACCAGACGAAACGGTACCGGAATACGTTCAGCGGTTTCGGGACGTTAGGAACCGATGTTATAGTTTGAATCTAAGTGATGGGCATCTAGCCGAGTTGGCTTTCCAGGGTCTTCTAGCTCCCATTAAAGAGAGGTTTTCATCACAGGAGTTCGAAAGTCTGGCGCACCTGGTGCAGAAGGTATCGTCTCATGAAAGCCGATTTCAAGAGGCAAAAAAGGAGAAGTTTCAGAGAAGGGTTGCTCAAGTGCAAGCTTATTCATCGGACTCAGATGATGAAGGATCCGATGTTGAAGTTGGATTGGCGGAATAGGCTAGAAATAAGAAATCAGTATCATGCCCATGGGTGAAAGATATCGGCAAGGAGGAGCGATATGACTTTGACATCAATAAAGCCGATAAAATCTTCGATCTATTGCTACAAGAGAAACCGATACAACTACCGCCAAATCATGTAATTCCATTAGCCGAAGAATTGAAGAGGAAGAGATATTGCAAGTGGCACAACACGATATCGCACCACACCAATGAGTGCAAAGTTTTTTGGCAACAAATTCAATCGGCTGTCGAACAGGGAAGGATCAAGTTTGAGGACAAAAAGCCGATGAAGATCGATGGGCATCCATTCCCCGTGAATATGGTTTATGCGGGATCATCGATGAATCAAGCCGATGAAGGAAGATATCGGGAATTTAGAAGATCTAGAATTACTTCATCGCAGCTGGTAGATAAATATTCAAGGCGCGAAGAGGAACAGCGGGCTTCGTCATACGAGGAGAGATATAATCCACATTGGGATTGCCCGTTCTTTAAATTTTGCTGGGAACGAGGGATAAGATTGCCGTCGATCAGAGATTGTCCTGAATGCGATGTTACGAGATCTCGGATTTTTGAGCATGAAGGATTTTCGCGAGATCAGCCGCTTGAAAGGAGAGCATTGGTACATAGCCGATTAGGGCCGATCCATGAAGAGCTTTTTGAAGAAAATGATGAAGAGGGATCACATGAAGAATAGCAGATCCAGAATCCTCAGTGGTGTCCTAGTGGAATATTTACGAAAAATCAGAAAAGAAGGGCACAGCGGTTATAGCACCGAGAGCAGCAGGAAGAACAACGGCGAGATTACAAGAAAGCCGATCATCGTCACAAGAGGACTAAACGGGTATGGCATGTGAAGAAGAGTGACGATGAGGTTGATCCATCGGCTTCAGTAAACATGGTTTTCTTTTTGCCTCGGGAATATAAAACACTTTCATCTGATGAGGAAGACATTGAAGAAGTTTTTGCTCAGTTAACACTGCAACCCAATCGGGCTATATTTGATAAGCCTGAAGAATCGAAGCATCGGCATTTGAAGCCATTATATATCAAGGGTTATGTGAATGGGAAGCCAATGATGAAGATGCTAGTTGATGGGGGGACAGCTGTTAATCAAATGCCGTATGCTACGTATCGGAAGCTGGGGAAAACCGCTGAAGATTTGATCAAGACAAATATGGTGCTAAAAGGACTTCAACTTTTAAAGGAAATCAGGGCCGATATCATAGAGATTGTTGGGGATTCCTTATTGGTGATCAAGCAATTATCTAGGGAGTAGGCTTAAATTGGAGTTTGAGGGGGTTGATGTAACTTGTGGTGTTGAGGCAGGTGAGCATGGTTACATCCATCAAAGTTGGAGTCATCGGACCATGTCCAAATAGGTAAGCATTGAGGGCGTCTGACCAAAAGTATGAAGCTGATGCAAGCAGAGGTTCGTTCCTATCTATTTTGGCCAAGGAAAGGTTGATGCAGTGGCCGATATCTGATTCTTCCCAGAAAGTTTTCTTTGCGGCCGATACTCTGATATACCAGTTTCTCCATCCGGGAAGCTTGCTACGAAATGACCTAAAACTGTTGGTCCAGTCGCTAGCTAGCATAGCAGTTTTTGAAAGGGAGGCGTTGGGTTTCGGCGTTGATGAAGTCTACAGGGCCTTCGCTACCCATAGGGCCACGATAGAAGAAGTTTGGATAATCGGCGGCCAGAATCAAAATCTAGTTTTTAAGGTTCTACAGTAAACAAGAACACGAAGAAGAACGGATGAAGATTGTGGTAGATTCAATCTATCTAAGTTACAAGGCAGAGAAGGCGATTAGACAAGGGGGTACCTCTGGGACAGAGATTGCTGAAGCCATTGCGGAAGAAGAAGATGAGCGAAGACCGATGGTTGAGGAAGAAGGTTACAGTGGTTCGCCTGGATCGCCGGAGTTCGTCGAGGTCTCGGAAGAAGCGAGAGGGCTCTGGTGATGTGAAAGCGTAAAAAAAGGAGGCTAGGATGGTGAAGCGGTTTATAGAGGTATGATGACCGGGCGGGAATCGAGGCCGTTGGCACTGTTTCAAACATTTAATGAAAGTGGGCTACCTTGGGCCGCCTCGGTGTGAAAGGAATCTGAAGCCCAAACGGAAGAATTTCGAAGTTCGATAACAAACTCCGAAATTCGGGGGCATGTGTTAACGCCAAAATTTGGTGCGGTTCTTTATTAAATTCGGTTAAGGAAATATCACAGTCAATTAGTGGGGATTAATCCAGAGGAAGCCGAGTTTGGGAAAGGATCGTGAAGACCATGGGAAGGCAGTTAAAGTCTTATCTGTAAATTAGGTAGCTTTAATGATTTTTAGGAAACCTGATCTCGTGTCCGATCAGGGCTTATTAATTTTCCTTTTATAGATAGGAAACTCCAGTCTCGTATCTGATCAGGACTGTATCAACTCGGGGTATAAATACGTATGCCCGGGGACCATGTAGGATCATCAAAAAAGATCAATACAACTTCGGCGCATCGCCACCCTTTCTGACGGGTTCTTGCTTCTCGAGCCAGGCTGCATCGGTTAAGTTCGACCTCCTGTGAGAGGGTAAGTCTCATTACCCCGGCTACCGTATCGGCTAGGACTTCCTCGGTTAGGTCCGATATTCTAGTCGGTCCACAGTAGTCGGCTTACCACGATATATCTGTTCTGTCTACGGCTGCATCAGTTAGGTTTGATCTCATAGTCCGAATAGATATATCACATCATGCGTGCATAGATTTATCGGCTTACTGGGGATAATTTATCATCAGTTTGTGCTGCATCGGTTAGATTCGACCTACTAAACTGCCGCGATAAATTATTCCTGCTAGGTTGATAGATTTTATGCAAGCGTCTTATCGGGATGTATAGCTGATAAGTTATCCTATTTTACATCACGATTGCTTTAGATCTATCGGCTCATAGAGGTTCTTTTATCATTATTAATCTGTGCTGCATCAGTTAAGTTTGAACTACTAGATTGATAATGATAGATTTATCCTTGTTAAGCCGATGGGTGTTTATGCAATGTTCTATCGGAGTGCCTAGCCGGTAGGTTATCTTTTATTAATTAAAGCCGATTGCATTGTTCAACACGTTTTTGGCACGCTACACCGTCATCGGCTTTCCAGCCGATACACGTTATATCAGTAGTCGGCTAGTTTATTTATTTATATTGTTATTGGTTCCTTAGCCACATGGTTTATTTATTTTGTCCATCGATGCCATCATCGGCTTCCAGTTGATGTATAAGTGCTATAGTCCATATCGGCTATCGGCCGATGAAACGAGTCCAAATTGGCTTCCAGCCGATTGGCTCACTGATCTAATACTCTCCTTGTCAATTGCAGGGTCAAATTGACTAGCACGCCTACGAACCTCGAATTTTAGGACCTACACTGGAGTTAAGCAAATCTCCCAGGCCTTCGCGTGTCTAGTGCATCGAACCAGATCGTCGGCTCGTTCCCAACGTTGCTGGTGATTTTCGGTGTCAACAGGAAGTGAATTGGCTACCACGGTCGGATACAATCCTCTTGGGTACTCCATGTAAACACATTATGTGAGCCATATAAATTCTGCCAGTCTTTTACACAAATATGTTGTATGCACGGGGATGAAATGAGCAACCTTGGTGAGTTGGTCAACGATCACCCAGATTGAGTCATATCCTGAAGATGTGAAGGGCAAACCAGTGATGAAGTCCATCCCGATCTCTTCCCAGTTCCACTCTAGGACTCTAAGCGGTTGTAATAGTCCAGCAGGCTATTGGTGTTCTGCTTTGACTCGCTGGCACACATCACAAAGTGCCATGAATTCTGCGATTTTCCTTCGCATGCTGGCCCACCAAAACTTTGTTTTGAGGTCTTGCTACATTTTAGTGCTTTCGGGATGAATGGAGTAATGAGCTTCCCGGAGGATTAAGTCTTTGAGTTCCTTGTTTTCTGGGGCGCACAATCGTTCACACATCCATACTATCCCGTTCTTGTCTTTCGTGAATCCTTGGGCCTTTCCAACTCTCATGTTCTTCTTGAGTTCTTTAATCTCTGGATCATTCACTTGGGCCTCGTGAACTTGATCGAAGAGTGTGGGCTAGGCCTCTCGGGCTGCCATGAATCCATGATCGACAATGTCCAGATTCAAGTGCTCAAATTCCTGTTGCATTTCCTTGCACAATGTCTCTGCTCAAGCAGTGTTGCAGTAACTTTTCCTACTCAAAGCATCTGCCATGACGTTGGCTTTTCCCAGGTGGTAGTGTATTCCCACATCATAATCTTTAATCAATTCCAACCACCTTCTCTGACGGAGGTTCAAGTCAGGCTGGGTAAATATGTATTTCAGTCTCTTGTGGTCCGTGTAAATTTTGCTGCGGTTACCGATGAGGTAATGCCGCCAAATCTTCAAAGCATGTACCACTGCAGCCAATTCTAGGTCATGTATCGGATAGTTGCCCTCATAGGGGGCGTAACTGGCATGTTGCATAGGCTACCACTCTACCTTCTTGCATCAACACGCATCCTAGCCCTTGGCGAGATGCATCACAATACACCTGGAAGTCTTTCTTGGGATCTGGCAAGACCAGGACCGGTGCCAAAACTAACTTCCTTTTGAGTTCTTCGAAGCAGTGGTTGCACTCGGCTATCTAGACAAACTTTACATCTTTCTTCAACAATTGAGTCATGGGTCTCCCAATCTTCGAGAAGTTCTCGATGAACCGGCGGTAATAACCCGCAAGTCCGAGGAAACTCCACACTTGTGTCACTGTCTTGGGCGGTTTCCAATTGGTAACAGACTCCACGTTCGCTAGATCCATAGCAACTCCCTAGGCGGTGATGATGTGTCCAAGGAACTGCACTTCTCTCAGCTAGAAGTCGCATTTGCTAAACTTGGCATATAACTGGTGCTCTCTCAACTTCTCGAGAACCAAACGGAGATGTTGCTCATGCTCTTCTGTTGATTTCGAGTAGATCAGGATATCGTTGATAAAAACCACCATGAACTTGTCCAAAAACTCCATGAACACCTTGTTCATCAGATTCATAAAGAAGGCCGGTGCATTTGTTAGTCCAAAGGACATAACAGTGCACTCGTACAACCCATACCAAGTGGTGAAAGGTATCTTCGGTATATCCTCTTTTTGGATCCTCAGCTGATGGTAGCCTGATTGTAGGTCTGTCTTGGAGAAGACGGTGGCACCCTCCAATTGATCGAAAAGATCATCAATCCTTGGCAAGGGGTACTTGTTCTTGATGGTGACGTCATTTAGTGCACTATAGTCGACGCACATCCGCTTTGTTTTGTTTTTCTTTTCCACAAAGATGACTGGTGCACCCCAAGGTGATGTGCTTGGTCGGATGTAACCCTTCTGTAGTAGGTTGTCGACTTGCTTCTTGACTTCTGCCATCTCATTCGGTGCCATTCTGTATGGCCTTTTGTATATCAGCGCTATCCCTGGTGCCAAATCGATTCTGAACTCGATTTCCCTCTCTAGTGGCATCTCTGGTAGATCTTTCGGAAACACATCCAGGTATTCCCTCACTATCGGAATTTCCTCTATTTTCCGATCAGGCTTCTTCCCACTTTCCGACTGTTGCTCTGCTGCGACCTGATTTAAGCTTGCTTCCTGTCTCTGTGGCACCGGTGACTTGAAGGTAACTGCCTTTCCTTCTAAACTGGTCACTGTAACAGTGCGGTCGGCGCAGTTGATCACTCCTTTGTGTTGGGTCAATCAATCCATTCCTAGGATGACATCTAGGTCTTTGGATTGTAGGAGGATGAGATTGGTTAGAAAGGGTGATCCTTGGATTTCTAGGCTCACTGAAGGGCTATAGTGAGCTACAGTCATGCGGTTCCCTAGGGTGTGAACCCGCATGGGGATCTTAAGTTTCACTACTTTAATCCCATGTGTTCCCACAAATTTCTTGGATATGGAAGAATGCGTTGCACTAGAATCAAAAAGTACGGTTGCAGGTACTGAGTTCACAAGGAACGTACCCAGTACAACCTCTGGTGCAGCCTGCGCCTCTTCCGTGGAGACGTGATTAACACGCCCCTTTATCAGTTGCTGGTTGGCGTTGGGGTTCTAGGGAGCTGCTGGCCTGGTGTTAACGCCAAAATTTGGCACGGCTCATATTAGATTCGGTAAAGATAGAAGCTATATCAACCGGAGGAAATTAATCCAAAAGAAACCGGATTTGAGAAGGAATCGTGAAGACCACGTTATGGTAGTTATTTATCTTATCTATTAGATAGTTTTATCTTTTAGGAAACCTGATCTCTTGTCCGATCAGGTCTGTTAGTTTTCCTTTTCTAGTTTGGAAAGTCCTGTTCCGTGTCCTATAAGGACTCATGTAACTCGGGGTATAAATACGTACGCCCGGGCACCTTGTAAATTATCCACACAGATCAATAAACTTCGGCGCATCGCCACCCTTTCGACGGGTTCTTGCTTCTCGAGCGGGGCTGCATCGGTTAGGTCCGAACTCCTGCAAGAGGGTAAGACTCGTCACCCCTTACCCAGATGTATCTGCTCTGTTTACGGCTGCATCGGTTCAGATCGATCTCTTAAGCCAATCAGGTATATCACATCACGCGTGCATAGTTTTTATCAGTTTACTGGGGATAGTCTATCATCAGTTTGTGCTGCATCGGTTGGGTCCGACCTACTAAACTGAGCGATAAGCTATTCCTGCTAGGCCGATGGCTTCTGTGCAAGTGTCTTATCGGAATGTATAGCCGGTAAATTATCTTATACATCACGATTGCATTAGATCTATCGGCTCATTGAGGTTCTTTTATCATTGTTAATCTGTGCTGCATCAGTTAGGTTTGAACTACTAGATTAATAGTGATAGATTTATCCTTGCTGAGTCGATAGGTTTTATGTGATGTTATATCGGAGTGCTTAGCCGATAGGTTATCTTTTATTTAAATAAAGCCGACTGCATTGTCTTTATCACTGCCTGTTTACTCTATCATCGGCTTCTAGCCGATGCACATGTTTCTATGGCAGTCGGCTGGCTTATTATTCTGCCTATCTATTTTACCATCGGCTTCTAGCCGATGCACATGTTATACTGACAGTTTATCCATTTATCTATAGCGTTATCGGTTTCCTAACCAATACACACGTGCTGTCAGAGGTTTATTTCTCATCGGCTTCTTAGCCGATGCACAAGTATTGTTGACAGTTGGCCACGGCGAAGACAAGGGACCGAGTACAGGCACAGCCGATTTACAAGTACTGTTGGCGCCATCGGCTGGAGGAAGACTGTATCGGCTTATCGGCCGATTGGATCGGCCCGAACCCAAACAAGCAGACTAGTACCCGGGCGCGGGCACGAGGTCCCGGGCTCGGGTAACAGGCGAAGACCCGGGTGCGTGCACGAGATCTGGACGTGGGCAGCTCGGACGCAGGCACGAGGGCCCGGGCACGGGTGCAGGCAACACCGACGACGCGGCGGTATACCAGTACTATAACCAATCGGCTAACAGGATTCTTATAGGCCGATTGGTTTTCTGATCTAATTTGTTTTTCTCCTTGTCAATTACCAGGTCAAATTGACTGGCACGCCAGCGAACCTCAAGACTTTAGGACCTGCACTGGAGCTAAGCAGATCTCTCAGGCCTTCGCGTGTCACCCGGACGCCGAACCAGGTCCTCGACGATTTTCGGCGTCAACACCTGGGTCCCATGCGTTTTGGCTTCGGGCACTTGTCGGCAAAGTGGCCCGGTTCATTGCAGTTGAAGCAGATGAGGGTCTTGCCCCCGCTGTCTTTCCGTGGCTGACTCTGCTGCGCTGGTGCCATTGGTGGGCATGGAGTGGGATGACGGTTGTGCTGCCCGCTGTTGCTGCTGTTGCCTTTGAAGTGCCCTGGTTGGAATGGACGCTGCTGGTGGACGATCATGGTGGAAGGTCCACCCTGATGCCCTAGCATCACCCATGGCCTCTAGTGTTGCCCATGGTGAGCTTGGAACTGGGTCACTTTTCTCTTGCGGTCCATCTTGTTGCACTGATTTTCCTGGCGGATCTCCTTATCCACCAGTTTCTCGAAGTCTGGATAGTCACTTGAGAGGAGCTGGTTAGTTAGCTCGTTGTCTAGTCTATCCAGGAACTTCTCCTGTCTCTCCGCATCGGTGCAGACATCCTCGGGCGCGTAGCACGCCAAATGGTTGAAGTCGTGGAGGTACTCCGTGACAGTCATGTTTCCCTGCACCAATTCCCTAAACTCCCTCTTCTTCTGTGCCACGATTCCTACTGGAATTTGAGACTTCTGGAAGTTGTGGTAGAATTCAGCCCAGGTGAATTCGGTGGTAGCAGTGCGAGTCACAACGAAATTGTCCCACCAAGCCGATGCGGGACCTTGGAGCTGGTGGGTTGCAAAAGTGACCTTTTCTTGATCGTTGCACTAGAGGAGATTGAGCTTCTTCTCGATTGCCAATAGCCAGTCGTTGGCGTCCATGGGGTTGGTGGTGCTAGAGAAGGTTGGTGGCCTGACCCTCAAGAACTCAGGCAACTTTGACTGAGGAGCGATGGCCGGGATGTGAGGTTGCTGGTGCTGCTGCTGCAGATTGTTTTCCTGCATCCGCTGCATCATAATTGCCACCATCTGGTTTTGGTTGGCCAGGACTTGTGCAAGCGTCAGGTTTTCCGGTAGCGGAGGTGGCATGTGATTGGGAGCTCCGGGGTTCTGGGGTGCTCCATCCTGCTGGTTGGTAGTGCTGGCATCACTGACAGCATGGTTACCATTCCTTGTATTCACCATCTAAAGGGGATAGCAGTGGAAGGGAAGGAGAAAATCAGGGGCTCAGAAACAAGAGTGATAGTTAAGTGCCTGGATTAAATTAACTGAAATTCATAGTTCAAAACATAACAAAATCAATTCAACTCCTAATTGAGGCGGCCATACCACAACAAATGGTATGCCACCAACTAACCCCAAGAAAACATCCTAACATTACAACTACTCATGAAATCAAACTAAGGAAAATGATGAAAACTAAGGACGGCACGTCTAGTGTTCTGAACGGCTCTTGCGGTCGTCTGAATTGTATTTCGGCTCCTGCTCGTCACCCACCTCGTCGTCAGTGCGGCTCCTAGATCCGCTCACGTAATCCACACTGCCGTGAGCCGAGAAACTAGCCTCACTGTGGGTGCGGGATCCACTGAAGGAGCTCTTGTCGTCGGTGGAAGTGAAGCCCCCATGGATGCTGGTGCCTCCTAGAGAATTGCCATCGCTCGATGACGCGCTGGTCATGCCGCCTGTCAGTGCTGGAGTTGGAGTAGGCGCTGGCACTGGAGCTAGAGCTAGTGCTGGTGGCAGTGCGTGTGGCCCGTTCCTGGGGGCTAACTGAACCCGCACCAGAGGAAGGGTCTTCTTCCTCGGGGTCAATCGAATCCTAGCCCCACCGGGTGGCGGCTGTCCCTTCAACTCTGCGACCTCCTTCTTCAGATGGTCGACTTGGTTCTGGAGACCAATGATGGTCATCCGGTTGGTGTCCTCTCTGTCGTGGGCTGCACGCACCCAGTTGGCGTGCATGTAGTCCATGGCCCACATTGCCTGCCTCATGTGGACGATGGTGGTGTCGTTCTCGTCGTCAGCCGGCTGGAAGGTGCTGTAGACCTGGTAGTGAGTCCGGCTAGGGAGGTAGCGGTAGGCGGTGGTGCGGAGGGTAGAGTGGTGCCTCCGGCATAGCTCTCCAATCAAACAGAAAGCCGCCTCCTGGTAGGCGTGATCATAGGTACGCCTACCGATCTCGACCTCCATGGCTGGTAGGAGATATAGTTCGCCTGGCAGCTCCAAGCGAACACGGTGTGGGAGCTCATCCTCCATGGGCTCCACTATAGTATACTCTGGGGCGTGGCTGTACCCCAAAGTGAAACTCATCATATGAAGCTCCTCCACAAATCCGCCCATGTCCATACCACGTTGGTTGGGAAGGCTGTCCGTCTTTAGAAGGCAAGGAGGGAGAATCAATCTATGCTCAGATCCAAATAAGTGAACAGTAAATAATTTGGAAATAAACAACCATTTTATGCATGAAAGAGTTTGTATCTAAACTTGAGACCGACGGATTTATACAGTAGAACCAAATAGTACCGAATAAATTTTAAATAATAAATGCAAAACCAATAGGAATATTTTACGCATGCGTTGAATCACTCCTATGCCATAACCCTTGAATAAAATTTTCACCCCAAACTTGACCTCACTCAAAAATTTCAATCAAATAAAATGTCAAGATTTTATCCTAATCTGAGAACAAATTTCCGCTTTTCTCGAAACAACTCGAAGTGCAAGAAGCATATGCAAATGAGAATTTCAGAGGGCTCTTAGGGTTTCCATTTGGCTGGTCCTATAGTCAAGCTCGGCTCTGATACCAACTTGTAACGCCCAAAAATTCACCACCGAAATTCTGAACATTCATGTGTATGAAGTCCCTGTCCAGGAAAAACAGGGTACACAACACCAAGTTACCATACAGAGTGTGTCTTACAAACAGAATAAAATTGTCTTACATAAATGCAGTGGTAAAGATAAATAAAGCTTATATACAGCTAGCCAAGCAAAAGCTTCCAATCCACAGGCATCTTCACGGCGGAGCCAGCCTAGTCCTCCAGTTGCTCCTCATCAGACCCGTACTCCACCACTGAGAAGGGGAAAAGGAGCAAGACTGAGTATCACCCACAGTACTCAACAAATCACACGCACAAATATGTACAATGCAAAGGGGGCAAGGATAGGCTGGAGGTTCATTTGCATAAAAGCAGTTGTAAACAGTGGTAGTTCGCAAACGGTAAAAAGGTTGATTAATTGAACAATATTAATCCTCCACTGATCAACGTTACAGCACGTTAACCAGGCCCAACCGTCCATCTGAACTATACCAGTTCCATTAAGTCTAGTTAATTAAGTAAGGGTGAGACTAATCATAGTGAGTCTTGACCAATCGCCCTTATCCGCGGGTGTGGCTATTCGAATAGATTTAACTCTGATTAGAGGTGTACAACTGTACCCACGAGACATAGCCCCACATACATTCCCGTGCCCCGACGTGTCACCACGACACCCTGCAAGAGGTTGTGACAGGACCATTCATGCAACCTCTCCCTAACCATCCACACCATGCTGAGGTTGCACCTACCGACAGGGCACACCATATCGGCCGAGCTACCCCCTTGCACCACAATGGATCCGGAAGCCGATCAACCCATCCCCGGGCTGACCCAACTCCATCACGCCCATTCTCACCATCGGTGCCTAGGAGAGGGAGAAGGGACGCTACAAGCCCAGCCGTTGCCCACGCTGGCTTGTGGAAAGTACGATTAATTGCCCAAGGGGTTCCTGCAAACCAGTCCTTAATTGCCATGGGTGCGACCAACAAAACCATGCACCCACAACCCACCATTTAGGTCAAATTTTAGTAATTTAACATTAACATATCCAAAGTTCTATTTTCCGACATTGAGTCGAACCAAGAATGTAAATGTTAATATTTAAATCCCAGGTGAACTAATAGTTTCTAAGCATCGCTAAGCATCCTAAGAATAGTATTCTAATCATGTTGTTACCCAGGTGACAAGGGACAAGGTTCAAATACTAAGGTGTAGTCCTATCTATATAAAGGTTATACTCCATACCACATGAAATAATAAAAACATGCAGGTTTATTTAAATAAACAAAGCATTTTAGCAAAGAGTAGGTGCAAAATGAGCAAGATTACAGTGTGACTTGCCTTGGTCTGGCTTGACGTACTGGGCTACGACCTCGTAGTACAGGGAAGATTAACGGCGTCAGATTCTATAACGGACAATGCACAAATAATTAAAAAAGTACATGAGGGCAGCCAAACAAGAGCTGAAAATATTTTTAATGAATTCTTGGCATTTTTCTAGATTTAATTAAATTTGAATGGACTTAATCGGAGTTCGTATGAATTTGTTATGAAATTTTGAAGTTTTACTATGATTTCTAATGTAAAATGAATTATTAAGCGATTTATTGCGCAATTAAATGAATTAATGCATCACTGGACCACAGGGAGCTGGCACCGACAGGTGGGACCCATGGGTCTGTAGCGCAAGAGGACGGTGCACGGTGAATGCAGTCCACGCGCATGCGGCGACCGCGGACATAGGTACATGAGCGGCCCTGATCTGCCAAGACAGATCGGACGACTCAGACCTAGTCAGGAATAAGACCCGCCGATGCGTGGCATGGCAACGGTGCACGTGGCCCAATGGTCACCGCCGGCGACCATCCAACACAGCGGAGAGCAACGGCAAGCGGCGAAGGAGGTGAGGAATGCAGCCGAGTGCTCACCGAGGGCTTGCGGTGACCGGAGTGCGGCGAACGATGGCGAACAGAGGGAGTTGGCGGCGGCCAAGGTTTGGGATGGCGACGCCGACTGGGTTCCGGCGGCGTAGAGGAGCGATGGAGACGAAAACGTGATACGAGAGGACTTAGGGAAGATGTTGAATGTGTTAGGAGGAAAAAGACCGAGTGGGTCGACAGAAATCCGCAGCCGACTGCCGACGGAGAGGCTTACCGAAAGGGAATGACGGAGAGAATGGAGTTTCGGTAGGAATCCAAGACGACCGACTGTAGAACAAGATGCAGCCGGGTGCGGTGAAGCTACTAAGCACGAGTGCGGTAGTTGGCTATGGCTGTAGTGATGGCGGTGTGCGACTGGAGTCGGCGGAGCGCGGCGGTGATTCGGGAGCTCGGCACGGAGGAAGTTTGGGTACTCGGCAGGCATATGCAACTGAGGGAAAAATGAGAGCGGAGCACGGGGAGGGTCTATATATACTTGGCTGGGGGAGTTTGTGGCCTACTTTCACGGGATTGAGGACGGCGGCCACGATGGCTAGTGGGCGTGATTTGACCATGGTCATGGGCAAGAGGGGCAGAGAAGGTGGGGAAAATGGGCGAGGACTCAGTCCGCGGCGTTTGAATCAAGGGCCAAGGCGCGTGGGAGCGGGAACGGCGTAATCCGATGGACGGGGCGGCTCGATCCCCTCTGGATGAGTCGGCCGAAGGTTGGGGACGATGCTGACATATGGGACCCTGGGCCCATGTGTTAGCGAGAGGGGTGAGGGGAGCTGCACGGGGAGAGTGGCCGATAGGTGGGGCTCGGCTGGCGGTGAGAGAGGGTGAGGGACGTGCGGGCGTGCAGGCCGTGCAAGCAAGCCGGCACAACACTGGGCCAAAAGTAAAGAAAAAGAAAAAGAGAAGGAAAAGAAAAGGAAAAGGATTTCCAATGCTCTTTTAATCCTGAAAAGAGTTTTTGATTTATTAAAAATACTTCCAGTGCTCTAAAAATTCCAATAAAAATCCTATTAATGTATTTTGGCAAGAGGATTATAAGAAAAATATTCCCAGCCATGATAATTTATTATTTTGTATTTTCACATTTAATTAATTCATTTGGCCGATTTAAATTGTTTTGTTGGGACATTTTCTTAGGTATATTTTGTGTGGCTATATTTATGGGGAAACTTGGGGTGTGGCAGCTTCCACGAACTCAAGGGGGATATGATTTGATATGGGTAGTAGTCAACAGATAGACCAAGGAGGCTCATTTTATCCCAGTCAAAACTACTTTCCCTGGAGGTAAGATGGCGGAACTGTATTTTTCTAGGATTGAGTGTTATCATGGGGTACCCAAGAGAATTGTGTCCGATTGAGGTAGTAAGTTTATTTTGAACTTTTGGCAGAAATTGTAAGAAGAAATGGGCACACGACTCACCTTCAGCACCGCTTATTATCCCCAAACAGATGGTCGGACCGAGCGCACCAATTAGATTCTGGCTGATATGCTTCGGGTTTCGTTTTAGATTTTGGAAAGACTTGGGATAGGAGTCTTCCTTATGCTGAATTTTCTTACAACAATAGCTACCAAGCTAGCTTGAAGATGGCACCCTTCAAAGCACTCTATGGACGCAAGTGTAGAACCCCTCTCCTTTGGTATCAGACTGGAGAATGCCAAGTGTTTGGAATAGATATTTTGAGGGAAGCGGAGGAAAAGGTCAGAGTGATATAGAAGAATCTGAAAGTGGCTCAATCTAGACCGAAAAGTTATGCTGATAATTGATGCATAGATCTAGAGTTTGAAGCAAGGGATTTCGTATACCTGCAAGTCGCACCGCTTCGTGGTGTACGACGGTTTAACACCAAAGGCAAAATCGCACCCAGATATGTAGGACCCTTCAAGATATTGGGAAGAAGAGGGCAAGTGGTGTACCAGCTTGAACTGCCTGCACCCTTGGGTGATGTACATGATGTCTTTCACGTCTCACATCTCAAGAAATGTTTGCGAGTGCCAACGGAACAAGCGGACCCTGACCAGATATAGCTACAAGAAGATGTGACATATGTGGAGAAACTGGTGAAAATATTGGAATATCTGAAAGGCACACTCGAAATAAAGTGATTCAGAGGACGAGGCCACTTGGGAGTGTGAAGATGAGTTGAAGTCAACACATCCGCGTCTCTTCGCCAGTGCTTCCGAAACTCGGGGATGAGATTCTCTATAGGGGGTAGGTTTGTAACACCCTGAAATCATATTAAAATAAAAATTGTGCCTAAATTCTAAATTCTAGAAATTTTAAAATAAGGAAAGAGCCTTAAATAAATAAAAATCCTCAAGAATAAAATTCAATTTGGCTTGTGGGTATTTTTCTTAAATTCCCAATGTCCTAAAATGCACTCTCAATTTTTACTGGAATTTTCATAGCACAAATAATAATTATTAGGCAATAAAAACAACCCATAGGATTTTATAAAAAGAAAAACTAAAAAAAACCCTAAAACCCTTTGGGCCGCTTTTGGCCTAGCTCTCTCTCTCTCCCCCCGTGCGCCAGCCCGCTTGGCCTACCCTGCCCCCGCCTCCCTGCACCCCTGTCTGGGCCGGCCCAGCTCGGCCGCGCCTCCTCTGAGCCACTGACCGGTGGGGCCCACCTGTCATCCCTAACTTTCGGCCGCCCCGCCCGCCCAGCCGATCATGTTCGTCACTGCCACCGCAAAATCCACCACCCCTAGCCGTTTCTCCTCAAATTGATTGAGGGGAATCAATGCCCGCATTAATCCTCATCAAATCCCCCACAGACCTGGCTTGGATTCCCTCTCTAATGCTTAGGTGAGCTTCAATTCTCATCAATGGCACCGCCGGCCTCAACAGAAAATAAATCCGCACCATCCCATGCCTCTCCCTCTTCCTCGGTGGCCTATAAAGCCTCCCTCCCACCTCAGCTAGCCCATTTTCCCCTCACCCAAGCTCCTCAAGCTTTCCCTAGCCACTGCGCTGAGGAAACTGAGCTCCGCCACCATCCATCATCTCTAGCCATGCCTAGTCATCGATCCTGGCCTCACCGAGCTCCACCGTTGCCGCCGTTGGCTTCATCCCGTCGTCCCGAACCCTGGTCACCGCCTCACCGAGCTTGGAGCCTACCAGAACGTTGTCGTCTTCGTGAGCTCGAGCCGCCCCTCCACTTCTACCTCGTTGCCAATCATTCTCGTCGCCGCCTGATGTCGTCTTTGTTGGGGTGAGAATCACCTTGAAGCCCTCTACCTGTTCTGCCCTTTTCGGCCACCTCCGCCGATGGTCGCCGGCGGCGACCATCGGGGCATGGCCGGTGCCTGCCCAGCCAGCCATGGTTGTGCCGACGTGGCCACCGCGTCATTGCACGGTGCCCACGACCGATCCACGGGGCCCGCCGGTCAGTCACCTCCGGGCATTGACTAGTGGGACCCGTATGCCGGCACTGAAAGCCCTCCGCTGGTGCTGTCGGAATAAACCAGTTTTTCTTGAGAAAAATAAATCAAGAAATGAATAAATTTCAATTTAAATTTCATTTAAACTTCAAACGGCCATATCTTGACAATTTGAACTCCAAATTGACCCGTTCAAGTCCTAATTTTTCCTTAAAATGACTAGAACCCAATTTGTTTCTACTGGTTTTATGCATTATCTTAGAGTAAAGCCATTTTTGTTTGCGTATATCGTGTAGACTCCGCTGTTCCTGATTCTCTGCTCTACTTTGAGGTTTTCGCTGAAGACTTTGGCTGCGAGCAAGAGAAGTCATACCCACACCCATGTTCATCTTGATTACCCATGAATTTATAAATTTATTTTTATTGCATTATGCCTTATGAAAATTCTTGCGACAATATTGTTTTTTTTCTTAGCTTATTCCTAAAATCCTTGTAATAGCCTTATTATTGGTATTATTCCTTGACAACCCTAGGTAACTGAAAATGTCGATGTTTTACACTGGCAAAATGAATATAGGGCGACTCGTCGGATCGAAACTCGGTGGACTGCAAAGGAACACGGGGAGTTTATACTGGTTTAGGCCCTCAATGTGAGGTAATACCCTACATCCAGTTGTGGTGTATTCCTTTGAGGAAGTAAGATTTTGATAAATCTCTGTATCTTGCCCTCAGGGGGCGCCTTGCCTCCCCTTATATACTGGGGGATAAGGGTACAAAGTAGGAGTCCCAGCCAAACTACGGCCAAGGGATCTCCTCTTAGAGATATAACTTGCCTGACTAGGATTGTATATTCCTTATCGTACAAGGCTAAATCTGTCGAGCTCTATCATATCTCTAATTACAAGGCTAGGCCCATCCTCTATCTGAGTGGCCCATATGCTTGTCATGAGGCACCCGGGGCCCATGGCCTCCACAACAGCCCCTAAGACTTTCATAGTTGAGTCACAGCTGATGCCGAGTGCTCATCCTGCACGGTGAAGATTGCCTGAGTGCGTTGCTCCCAAGTACTCTTTGTCTGAGTGCTTCTTCTCCCGAGTCCTGTTTCATGTCAGCTAGCAGCGAGGCTATGAAGGGCTCTCCATGTAGAAGTATGAATAGTGTGCACCAAATAGGCACACCTATTAGGTGTAGCCCCCCGACTTTGTGCTTAATTGTGAAGCAATTAAACATAAAGTCAAAGATCTTTAACCTTGTAGTCTTTCCTGAGTAGTTTACTACTGGTATATGAGACTCTTCAGCATCATATCAGCTAGAAATATTTTATAGTCTTTCCTGAGTAATATGTCACTCCGAAATTAGACTCTTCAGCTTCATGTCAACTAGAAAAATGTTTATAGTCTTTCCTGAGTAGTATACTACTGGAAAGTTAGACTCTTCAGCATCATGTCGGCTGGAAAAATATTTGCTCATGGCAATTGTTGGCCAAGCATGTAGGCCGAGTACCACTTTATGAATTTCAATCCAATATGTGGTCAGGTGTACTTGAGAGATACCTGCATCCCCAATTTTAATGAAGACCAGCTTATGACCCTTATAAGGATATATTCTCAATACCTGGTGGATAATACAGATACCTGAACACATGTGTTCAGCAATTAGGCCTTCATGAAGCGTATCTGATTACCCAATCGGTTCCTGTTGGTAGCACCAGCACTATATTTTAACATAGCTAGCGAGCAGCCCATATTGAGCGTGCTACTGTAGAAACTGTTAACGCCAAAATTTGGCACGGCTCCTATCAGATTCGGTAAAGATAGAAGCTATATCAACTGGAGGAAATTAATTCAGAAGAAACCGGATTTGAGAAGGAATCGTGAAGACCACGTTATGGCAGTTATTTATCTTATCTATTAGATAGTTTTATCTTTTAGGAAACCTGATCTCTTGTCCGATCAGGTCTGTTAGTTTTCCTTTTCTAGTTAGGAAAGTCCTGTTCCGTGTCCTATAAGGACTGTAATAACTCGGGGTATATATACGTATGCCCGGGTAGCTTGTACATCATCTCTCGATCAATTAAACTTCGGCGCATTGCCACCCTTTCGACGGGTTCTTGCTTCTCGAGCAGGGCTGCATCGGTTAGGTCCGAACTCCTGCGAGAGGGTAAGACTCGTCACCCCTTACCCAGGTGTATCTGCCCTGTCTATGGCTGCATCGGTTCGGTCCGACCTCTTAGGCCGATCAGGTATACCACATCACGCGTGCATAGATCTTATCAGTTTATTGGGGGCAATTTATCATCAGTTCGTGCTGCATCGGTTGGGTCCGACCTACTGAACTGCCAGCGATAAATCGTTCCTGCTAGGTCGATGGTTTTTGTGTAAGCGTCTTATCGGAATGTATAGCCGATAAGTTATCTTATTACATCACAGTTGCATTAGGTCTATCGGCTTGTTGAGGTTCCTTTGCTATTATCGATCTGTGCTGCATCAGTTAGGTCTGAACTACTAGATCGATAATAATAGATTTATCCTTGTCGAGTTGATCGGTGTATATGCGACGTTCTATCGGAGTGCTTAGCCGGTAGGTTATCTTTTTACAAAGCCGACTGTATTATCTTTACTATTTTGGTCATCTATATTATCATCGGTTCTCTAGCCGATGCACATCTGTTTCCTCGGCAGTCGGCTAGCTTACTATTCTGCCTATCTATTTTATCATCGACTTCTAGCAGATGCACATGTTATACTGATAGCTTATCTATTTGTTTTTAGCGCTATCGGTTTCCTAGCCGATACATAGGTGCTATCGGCTATCGGCTACGAGGAGCCTATATCAGTCCGTATCGGCTGATAGCCGATGTGCAATTGCTGCTGGTAGTCGGACGCGAGCACGAGACCCGGGCGCGAGTACAGGCGGGGGCCCGGGCACGAGCATAGCGGCGATCGGCTGGAAGGAATCCGTATCGGCTTGCTGGCCGATTGGATCAGTAATCTAATTTCTTCATCTCCTTCTCAATTGCGGGGTCAAATTGACTGGCACGCCTACGAACCTCAAGACTTTAGGACCTGCACTGGAGCTAAGCAGATCTCCCAGGCCTTCGCGTGTCTCTAGGCACCGAACCAGATCGTCAGCAAGCTTTTTGGCACACCCGGCGGTTTTCGGCGTCAACACGTTTTTGGCACGCCCAGTGGGACACGATCTTCATATTATCACAGTATATCCTATCGGCTGAATCAATACGTTTTTGAGCTGGTGGGACACAGAACTTCAACATGGCTGGGAAAGAGGTCAGCACAAACAATATGATTCCAGTCACAATGGAAGACTTGACCGAAGAACAGAGACAACAAGTGGAGCAGAACATTGATGATTTTCGGAAGCTTTGTCTAGAATCCTTCGGTATGACAGATCAAGGGCCGATTCAGAAGTCGCAATTTCCAAAGCCTGTTCTGATTGATGAATCGAGCCATACATCACCTGCAAGATCACAGAAGCAACTTCAAGACATGGTTAATGAGGCAGTTCATCACGCATTGATCGATCAATCTGGGATATTGGTGAACACATTACAGAACTTGATCAAGAAGGCAGTGGAGCCGATTCAGCTGGCTGGGGGGCAACAAGATGGAATTCCTCAAGGATATCATCAAACTGCGTACTATGGGGGGCATCAACAGAGTTATCCAGGAGCTGTCCCTGAGTATAATTATCAGAGAGAATATCAGAGGCAGAATCGGCTACCAATACCACCTCTGCATTATCACGTCGAAAATCCAAGAGAAGAAGATTTGACAGCAAGAATCACAGAGGTGATGAGAGAACAATTCGGTTTAAGACCGAAGGAGGAAACATTTATGTATCGGCATCCATATCCAGATTGGTTTAATAGAGTTCCGTTGCCACGCTTATACAGAGTACCAGACTTCTCCAAATTCTCAGGGCAAGATGATGTATCTACAGTGGAACATGTCAGCAGATTCTTGGCTCAATGTGGAGAGGCATCGGCTGTAGAAGCTTTGAGAGTTAGACTCTTCCCGTTATCATTATCCGGATCGGCCTTTACATGGTTTTCTTCATTGCCACCTAACTCAGTTCGAGGTTGGGCCGATCTAGAAAAGCGATTCCATAAGTATTTCTTTTTGGGGAGTCAGGAGATGAGTTTGGTAGACTTAACATCGGTAATACAGAAGCCGGAGGAATCACTCGCAGAATATATCCAGCGGTTTCGTGATGTTAGAAGCCAATGTTATAGTTTAAGTCTAGACGATGCACAGCTGGCCGAGTTAGCATTCCAAGGTTTGGTGGCTCCAATCAAGGAAAGATTTTCATCAGAAGACTTCAAGAGCCTAGCACACCTAGTACAAAAGGTATCGGCTCATGAAAGCCGATTTCAAGAGGCCAGGAAGGAATATTGAGGCCCGAACAGAAGAATTTCGAAGTTTGATAGCAAACTCCGAAATTGGGGGGCATGTGTTAACGCCAAAATTTGGCACGGCTCATATCAGATTCGGTAAAGATAGAAGCTATATCAACTGGAGGAAATTAATCCAGAAGAAACCGGATTTGAGAAGGAATCGTGAAGACCACGTTATGGCAGTTATTTATCTTATCTTTTAGATAGTTTTATCTTTTAGGAAACCTGATCTCTTGTCCGATCAGGTCTGTTAGTTTTCCTTTTCTAGTTAGGAAAGTCCTGTTCCGTGTCCTATAAGGACTGTAATAACTCGGGGTATATATACGTATGCCCGGGTAGCTTGTAAATCATCTCTCGATCAATTAAACTTCGGCGCATCGCCACCCTTTCGACGGGTTCTTGCTTCTCGAGCGGGGTTGCATCGGTTAGGTCCGAACTCCTGCGAGAGGGTAAGACTCGTCACCCCTTACCCAGGTGTATCTGCCCTGTCTACGGCTGCATCGGTTCGGTCTGACCTCTTAGGCCGATCAGGTATACCACATCACGCGTGCGTAGATCTTATCAGTTTATTGGGGGCGATTTATCATCAGTTCGTGCTGCATCGGTTGGGTCCGACCTACTGAACTGCCAGCGATAAATCGTTCCTGCTAGGTTGATGGTTTTTGTGCAAGCGTCTTATCGGAATGTATAGCCGATAAGTTATCTTATTACATCACAGTTGCATTAGGTCTATCGGCTTGTTGAGGTTCCTTTACTATTATCGATCTGTGTTGCATCAGTTAGGTCTGAACTACTAGATTGATAATAATAGATTTATCCTTGTCGAGTTGATCGGTGTATATGCGACGTTCTATCGGAGTGCTTAGCCGGTAGGTTATCTTTTTACAAAGCCGACTGTATTATCTTTACTATTTTGGTCATCTATATTATCATCGGTTCTCTAGCCGATGCACACGTGTTTCCTCGGCAGTCGGCTAGCTTACTATTCTGCCTATCTATTTTATCATCGGCTTCTAGCCGATGCACATGTTATACTGACAGCTTATCTATTTGTTTTTAGCGCTATCAGTTTCCTAGCCGATACATAGGTGCTATCGGCTATTGGCTACGAGGAGCCTATATCAGTCCGTATCGGCCGATAGCCGATGTGCAATTGCTGCTGGTAGTCGGACGTGAGCACGAGACCTGGGCGCGAGTACAGGCGGGGGCCCGGGCACGAGCATAGCGGCAATCGGCTGGAAGGAATCCGTATCGGCTTGCTGGCCGATTGGATCAGTAATCTAATTTCTTCATCTCCTTGTCAATTGCAGGGTCAAATTGACTGGCACGCCTACGAACCTCAAGACTTTAGGACCTGCACTGGAGCTAAGCAGATCTCCCAGGCCTTCGCGTGTCTCTAGGCACCGAACCAGATCGTCAGCAAGCTTTTTGGCACACCCGGCGGTTTTCGGCGTCAACAGAAACTCATATCTTGATGGCCCAGTACTGAATTTGCAAGCCCAAGCCCACTTATCAGTACAGGCTCCATAAAGGCAGGGAGAGAGAGAAAAGATTCCCTCATCTTCTCCAATGCACCAATCGTTTCATCTTCTAGCTTCCGCGCTGAAATTTCGCCTCCCGCCTCGCTAGGGTTCACCATTGCTAGCTCTTCCCCATTGAAACTCGGGTGATCCTGCTCCTACGCATCCATTCCAAGTCCTCAATCACATTTCCCCCAAATTTCCTCGCCTTGAGCCATGCCAAGAGTGTCAGAAATCCCAGAGATGTCGGATGAAGCTTGGCCGAGTTCGGATTACTGGTCGACTAAGCTGAAGCATCTGGAGAGGTTGATGAGACTACAGAACCGTGAAGACATTCATTGGCGCCCAGCGGAAGGGGAATCGATTCTAGTACCCCAGGATGGTGAGACTGTAGTTTTTGTCTCTTTTTTCGACTAGGGCCTTTCTCTTCTGTCTTCGGATTTTCTTCGCCAGCTTCTTGTCTTCTACGACCTGGAGTTGGTGAATCTGAATCCCAACTCCATCTTACAAATCTCTATATTTGCAACTCTTTGTGAGTGTTTTCTGGGTGTGGAACCCCATTTGAATCTGTTCCGACATCTGTTCCACATCAAGCCCCAGCCCTCTAAGAGCAAAATCCAAGTGATTGGGGGGCCGGCATTCAGCTTCGGAGCAAGATGAAGAAAATCTATATCCACATGCCCTTGAAATCCTCCCTCAAAAGCTGGCATAGGGAGTGGTTTTATTGTTATGATCTTGAACCCTCCCTGCCCCCATTTACTGGTTTGCCTCCGGTGGTCTCGCCCAACTGGACTTCTGTGCCCAGCTTTGAGGAGATGGGGCAGGTTTACTTTTAATTGACAAGATTGATAAGCTGAAGGGCTCTAGATTGATTGGTCCATGGGTGGCCAGACGCTTCTTGACTCGCCGCATCAAGCCGCTGAAGCTGAGGAGCCACTTTGGCTAGGACTATAAAGGCAAAAGCGATCCCAGCCGAGAGTATCCTGACCTGACCGACAAGCACAAGGTGACCAACATCTTGCTTGACTATTTTGCCAGCGGGGTGATCAAGACAGAAGATGCAGAGCGGGCCTTGCCGGCTTATAGCCAAAAATGGCCTCCACTGCTGACCATTGGAACCCCCGAGTGGAAATTCAAAAAATCCAAGAGGTAAATAACTTTAGATCTTCTGAAAATCTTGTTTAGTATAGTAATGTCTTGACGTTTGACTCATCATGCCAGAAACGAGCCAACATCAATCTCAAGGAGACCACGCCGGCTGCTCCTGTTGTCAAGCCAGCCCTAGCCGAGCTAGCATCAGCGAGCTCATCTGCTGAGCCGGTACCGCCCCAGTCGTAGAGGCTGAGGTGGTCCCGACAGCAGGGCCGCTAGTGCCGATTGACCAGGGGCAGATACTGAAGCCATTGCTCCAACCCCCGAGCTAGTCCTCGAAGCCCCATCCGCTGCTGAGTCAGGGGCCAGGACCGTGTTGCCGTCTGTGTCAGTGTCGTTGTCTTTAGAGGAAACGGATCTTCCCAGGCTTGAAGCTCCTCATCGCAGGTTCCCAAGAACATTCCATTGGGTAACTCTTGAGGGGACTACGAAGTGCTATGAGCATGATGAAGAGGCCATAGAGAGGGAGCGCGAAGTTCTTCTCCGCGCCGCCATTGCCACGTCCCGGGGGGTCCAGGTGTGTAGCAAGTCTTGCAATGTTGAGTCCTCAACGATTTCCCTTATTTCTAGTATTTCGCCGACTTACTTTGCTTTGCTCTGTTTTACCCCAAGCAGAAAATTGTCGACCGCTCGGAGAAGTTGAACGAGGTCCTGACCCAGCTTGCCCCCCAACTCCAGCGATTGGGCTAGCTCTAGACCTCGAAGGCCGACTTGGAGCGGTCTAGCCAGGGGAGGGAAACTTGGCTAAGGGGAGCCATTGACGAAATCAGGGATGAGAACTAGCCTCTATCCAAGAAGATCGGAAGTGAGTCTCCCGTATTTGTCCTCCCAACTAAATCCCATGCATATTTCTCCAGCTTTGTTGTTTCCCGACTGCCCAATTGTGTTTTGACCGTAATCTTGAGCTCCCGACTATTCTGATATATAGCCCTCAAAACTGAGTTGAAGACCCGGACAGAGGGGGAGACCAAGTTGAAGGAGGCTGAGAAAGCCAGAGCCGAACTCGAGAAAGACAAGGCTGAGCTAGAAAGGGCCAAAGGCAAACTCGAGAAGGAAAAAACCGAACTGGAGAAGGCCAAAGCCTAGGTGGAGGCTGACTACGAAAGTAAGTCCACACTTTGACAATGACTTTGTCTAATCCTTTGATTGCTCTGACTACTATCTTGGCTGACAAGTTTACTTGCTAATGAATCTGGGCAGCTGCAAGAGCCAATGCCCAAACCTAGTTTCAAGCTTTTGTAGAGGAGATCAAGGTCATCAAGGAGTCACGGGAGATTCTTGCTGAGTCCGTGAAAGGGCTCCTTGACATCATGGATCCTCACCACGTGGGAACCAGTTCCAACATGGTCTCCCAGGTGTAGGCGCGCCTTAACGAAGCCCCGAGTATCTTGAAGAGGTACTCGGATGAGCGTGTTGTCGTCAGCGTGGCCCATACCCTCGCGATGACCAAGTCGATCTACCCCAGGGCAGATCTTGAGGCCATCGGTGAAGGGTTTGCCGAAGAGACAACACCTGAGGAGGCGTTGGAGTCGATCACCCAAGCGAGGCCGATTGCAGAGGCGATCACCAAGGACCTAGGAATGTCAGAATAGTCCATCTTGCAGTCGGTGTATATAAAGTCTTTTGTAAGAACATGTGTAAATATATGTGCAATGCTGCCGAGCTCTGGGGTTTTACTTGGTTATCATTAGCTCTACTCGACTGTATGGTCTACTTCGAGTTAGTCTATAGGAACTTAATAAAATCATTCACCGCAAAATGTTGTACTCAGGCGATCATGACAAAGTCGTTGCAGAACTTCATAACTTAAGGAAAACAGGCTCATATATTATTGACAAAGCACATATAACACATGTAGCCCCCGACTTGCTACTCAGTTGGAACAAGCGGCATAGTGAGTCAGAGAAAAACTGTACACATGGGAAATATAAAACTCAGGTGTAGAAAGGATGTAGCTGTTTTATATTCCATGAGTCACTGACGAGGGCACCGTCTTCAGTCTTCAGTCTTTAGGCGCCTGGCCATGTAACTTCGGTGATAATGAACGGCCCTTCCCATATTGGGGATAGTTTATGCCTGTCCTTGGTGGTTTGTATTTTTCTCAAGACGAGATCCTTGACCAAAAAGGCACGGCCATGGACATTGTGATTGTGATAACGATGCAGGCCTTGAAGATACCTTGCCGACTAGATTATTACGATGTCCCTCGCTTCTTCCAACTGATCTAGCTCAACCAATTGGGTATTGTTGGATGTGTCTTCTGAGTAAGCCCGAACTCATGGAGAGCCAAACTCTTACTCGGTTGGAACACAGCCTCAGCATCATAGACCAGAATGAAAGGGGATTGCCCTGTTGCCCGACTAACCATGGTTCTTAAAGACCAGAGAACAGATGGGAGTTCTTGTACCCACCGCCCTACATATGGCTGTAGTTAGTCGAATATCCTGGCCTTGATACCTTGTAAGACCATGCCATTGGCATGCTCAACCTACCCATTGCTCCATGGGTGTGCCACAGACGTATAACAGATCTTGATGCCGAAGTCGTCACAGAAATCTTGAAATACGCTGCCCGTGAACTAAGTACCGTTGTCCGTTATGATGCGGTTAGGGACCCCGAATCGGTATAATATACTCATGATGAAGTCCTTTGCTCCTACCGCTGTTATGGTAGCAACGGGTTTCACCTCAATCCACTTCATGAATTTATCCACTACGACGAACAAGTGTGTGAACCCTCTTGGCGCTTTCTTGAAAGGCCCGACCATGTCAAGCCCCCCATACTGCAAAGGGCCAAGAGATTGGGATGGTTTGAAGTTCTTGGGCTAGGAGATTTGTTTGTCTTGCATAGAACTGACAATCCTCACATGTGCAAACTATGTCTTTAGCGTCTGTTACTACTGTTGGCCATAAAAATCCCTGCCTGTAAGCCTTTCCGACTAATGTCCTGGATGCAGCATGGTTGCCACATATGCCCGAGTGGATCGATTGCGGAATCTGCTTGCCCTCGTCGGGTGTGACGCAATGCATGCGGACACAGGATGCACTTCTTCAGTACAGGTCTTCTCCGACTACTAGGAAACATTTGCTTCGACGTTTGATTTGTTCAGCTTGAATGCGATCTTCTGGGAGTTCATCATCCAGGAGGAATTTGAGAACAGGAGTCCGCCAATCTTGAGATATGACTAATACTTCGTCTGTTGCCAGGGTAGGTTCGTCTCCTGACTGTGTTGGCACTGGTTTCTTCTTGACTGATGGCTCCAATAGTTGCTCGATAAAGATCCCGGTTGGGACCAGTTCTCTCTTGGATTCCATGTTTGCCAATTCGTTTGCAGCATTGTTGTACTATCGTAGGACATGAGTTATCTCTAGCCTGTCAAACTTGTTTTCCAGCTTTTGGACCTCTTGATAGTACGCCGCCATAGTATCATCGAGACATGTCCAGTCTTTCATGACTTGGTTCACCACAAGTTGGGAGTCTCCACGCACAACAGTCAGCAGATACCGAGTGATATAGCAATGCGGAGCCCGTGGATGAGTGTCTTGTACTCGGCAACATTGTGGGAAGCCGGAAAGTGAATCTAAAGAACATACTTGAGTTTTTCACAGGTGGGTGACGTCAGTACGACACTGGCCCCGGCGCCACCGATCCTTAGAGAACCGTCAAAGTACATTGTCTAGTACACTAGCTTATCTGTCGTTGTAGTTATCTGAACTTCTGTCCACTCGGCCACAAAGTCGGCTAGAGCTTGTGATTTGATTGCTGTCCGTGGTTGAAAAGTGATGTCGAACGCCATCAACTCGAGCGCCTATTTAGCGATTCGGCTAGTGGCCTCGCGGTTGTGGAGGACGTCCTCGAGTGGATACGATGTGACCACCGTGACTTGATGCAATTGAAAATAGTGCACCAGCTTCTGGATAGTAATGAGTAGGCCATATAGTAGCTTCTGGACCTACGGATATCTCATCTTTGAGTCAGCTAGGACCTCGCTGACAAAATAGACTGGCCGTTGTATTTTCTGTATGTGACCCGGTTCGGATCGCTCGACCACCAACACCGTGCTGACTACCTGAGTGGTTGCCGCCAGATATAGCATTAATGGCTCTTGGGGCATAGGTGATGCCAACATGGGTGGTGATGTGAGAAATTGCTTGAAATCTTTGAAGGCTTGCTGGGCTTCGGGAGTCCATTGAAAATTGTCTGCTTTCTTTAATAACTTGAAGAAGGGCATGCCCCATTCCCCCAGTCGGGAAATAAATCGGCTGAGTGCCGCCATGCAGCCTGTTAGCTTCTGGATGTCCTTCTGGTTAGTTGGGGGTGCCATGTTCATGATTGCGTTGATTTTCTCTAGATTAGCCTCGATGCTGCGATGCGATACGATGAAGCTGAGTAGCTTGCCGGATGGCACACCGAAGGCACACTTTTCCGGGTTCAATTTCATCTTGAATCTTCGAAGGTTTTGGAAGGTTTCCTCCAAGTCGGTGATGAGGTCTTCTTTGGACTTTGTCTTGATCACCACGTCATCGACATATGCCTCCACGTTGCGCCTGATCTGAGTGTGTAGACACTGCTGAATTGCTCGTTGATATGTTGCTCCAGCATTTTTCAAACCGAACGGCATAGTGATGTAGCAGTATGCGCCAAACAGCATGATGAAAGACGTCTTTAGGCAGTCCTCCTCCTTCAGGCTGATTTTGTGGTATCCTGAGTAACAGTCAAGAAAGCTGAGAAGTTCGCACCTCGCAGTTGAATCCACCACCTGATCTATTCTCGGTAGACCAAATGGATCCTTGGGGCACGCCATGTTTAAGTCGGTGTAGTCGATGCACATGCGCCATTTACCATTCTTCTTCTGGACTAGGACTAGGTTTGCTAGCCAATCCGGGTGGGAGACCTCTTTGATGAACCCGGCAGCGAGGAGCTTGGTTATCTCCTCCCAAATAGCATCTGTCTTGACATTGAGGGCATGCTCAATCACCTCCCTTGGCACCCCAGGCATGTCAGAAGGTTTCCAGGCGAAGATGTCCTTGTTTGCCTGGAGGAAGGTGACGAGCGCGTATTCCTATTTGGGGTCGAGTCCGGTACCGACTAGAGTAGTTTTGGAGGGTTCGGAAGGGTCCAGGGGGATCTTCTTCGTGTCCGAGTCCGCTGAAATTCCTGACTTTGCTGCTTTTTTGCCAGAACCTAGTTGTCCTCGACTTCTATTGTGGCGGCTTGCCAAATACTGTCGCGTCCGACTGCCGCTTCTTGAGGCTGAGCCAACTCACAGCTCTCTTTGTTGCAGGTGAAGGCTTGCTTGATGTCGTTGCGAAGGGAGAGAACTCCAGATAGCCCAGGCATCTTGAGCACCATGTAGGTGTAGTGCGGTATCGCCATGAATTTGGCGAGCGCCGGCCATCCGAGTATCGCGTGGTATGCAGTCTCAAAGTCGGTGACCTTGAAGTAGATATTTTCTGTGTGGAAGTTATCCCGCATGCCAAAGGTGACCGGCAAGGTTATCTACCTGAGGGGTGTTGAAGACAGGCCAGGAATTATCCCGTGGAAGGGTGCCGTACTCGGCCGCAATTCTGAACGACGGATTTTCATCTTATCCAGGGTCTTGGTGAAGAGAATATTGAGCGCGCTGCCTCCGTCTATGAGAGCCTTCTTCAACTTGATATTTTTGACGACCAGGTCTAGGACGAGTGGATAGCGTCCTGGGTGTGAAACCCGATCTAGGTGATCTGCGTGGTTGAATGTGATGGGCATCTCTGACCAACGCAAATACTAGGGGGCGTCTGCTGTAGAGACCGCGTTGACATTGCGTGCTGTTAGCTTCTGCTTCCTCTTGGACTCATACGCAGACGGCCCTCTGAAGATGTCGTTGAGCTCGGCCTGGGGATCTTGATAATTGTCGGTCGGGCCTGAATCTGGCTTGTCCTTGACCTTGTCAGACCCAAATGATGAAGCCTGCTCGGAAGCAAATTTCTTGAGCATGAAGCAGTCCTTGGCCGCGTGCTTGCCCTTAGGATGAAAGGGGCAAGGCCCGTTCATCACCTCCTGGTCCTCGTTGTTCTTTGGGGGTCATGACCGAGTCCGCTCCACGTTGGCCACCACATTTTCTGACTTCCGCTTGCAGCTACCGGATTTGTTCTGTGATGGCTCGTTGTCAGCTTTAGCCTTTTGGTCCTTCTGCCAGGACTCTTTCTTTTCATCGAGGGCCTCAGCGACCACCTCAGCCGAGTCGGTGTACTTATTCGCCATATCAAAGAGAGCCCTGACAGAGGTTGGAGGCTTCCGAGTGAATTTTGCGATGAATGGGGTGTCCTTGACTCCCTTGTGGAAGACGGCGATGACGACCTCATCCTGGATCATTGGGATCGAGTTACGCTTCTCGGAGAACCTTTTGATGAACTCACGGAGAGACTCATTCTTCCTCTGGTGCAGCTGATAGAGATCATGCTCAGAAGACGGCCTCTCGTAAGTCCCCTAAAAATTAGCAATGAACCGTTCCCGAAGTTCTCCCCAGGAACCGATTGACTACTTTGGGAGCCCTGTGAGCCATGTCCTCGCCGAGTCGGCTAGGGCGACCAGGAGGTAGTTAGCCCTAGCTTTATGGTCACCTCCGGCAGCTCGGATCGCTAGAGTGTATACGGTGAGCCAGGACTCAGGATTGGTCTTGCCGTCATATTTTTTGATTCCTGTAGGCTTGAAGCCCGACGGCCAGTCGACCTCTTGTAACTCCTGGGTGAAGGCGAGTACGCCTTTGTCTGCATGAGGGCTTTTGCATGAGGGCTCCAGCTCTAGTCGTGGCGGTTGAACCGCTCGTGGTGGAGACCGAAGCGCTTGTACTTGTCCTCCAGTCGGCAGCACTCATCTTCTTCGCGTTGCCGGTGCCAAGCGTTAATGTCTTGGCGGAGATCACATTGCAAATGGACTTGAAGATCTTGGTTGAACTGGCAATCGCTCTAGGGATGCCGCCGATTGTTGTTGTTTCTGTTGCCGAGAGATGTTTGGCGTGACTCCACAAGCGGCTCACTTGAGCCGGCCGCCAGGCATCGTGCTGATGCAAACGAGACCGCTGCTGGAGAACCCAACCGGTTGGTCGGTATAAGTGTATCGCCCGACTGTTGGTGCTGCTGACATGTGGCAGCTATAATCATGGCCTTGATTCTTGCTATAGTCGGGGTGGCCTGATGATCAGGCCTGAGCTGGAGTGTGTCCAGCAGGGTTGCAACGGCCATGACGTTCTGTTGTGGCGTGACGAAGACATCGTGGTCGCTGACTCTAGTCTGGAGGATTTGTTGCTGAGTGGTTCGCCCAGCCCTGTGTAACTCATCATTGCGAGCCTTGCGTTCGGCCTCCCCCTATTGCCGCAGTCAGCGAGCCTCCTCTTCTTGCTGCTCTTGTACTCGGCGCACCTCTGGTGGAGGGGTTGAAGCCATGAAGATTTCTCAGGGCAGAAGGAAGCTTGCCAGACTGGTGTTTGAACTAGTGTTCAAACTATTGTCTGACTTGGAGTCAAAATCCGAGTAGTTCATTGGGGTGATGATGACTCTGAGCTCCCTAGATCCAATCAGGAACGGCTCTGGGCCATGTCCGAACTGGACTGTAGAGGATCGGGTGTGCCATGTGGGATGTAGATTGTAGATATCTGCGGCGTCGCCGAGTGTGCATGGGAGATTGACGATCTCTCCCCTTCCTAGCCTAACCCGAGCTGGCTCAAGGCCGAGTCCGAGCCAAACGCCAAAGGAGAGAGTTGTCCCGAGTCCCGGGGAAGTAGAAGATTGCCGCAGCAAATTGACGAGGGTTGCTGCAGCGTTGTGTGGGCCAACTAGCGCAGAGTCAGCCGGTTCCTCAGCTGATCGGATCTGGTCTGAGTCAGCCAAGGTGAGGTTGCCAAGCTGGTCAGCGATGAAGTCGAGGCTCCTGAATGTGATTGTGTTTCCAGGGGAGAAATTGGTGCCATCAACTCTAGTTGTCAAATCCATCAAGCTTGTTGAAGTTAATCGAGCCGAAGCCCCTACCTGGCGCGCCAACTGTCGATGTTTTACACCGGCAATATGAATATAGGGCTACTCGTCAGATCAAAACTCGGTGGACTGCAAAGGAACATGGGGAGTTTATACTGGTTCGGGCCCTCTGTGTGAGGTAATACCCTACGTCCAGTTGTGGTGTATTCCTTTGAGGAAGTTTGATTCTGATGAATCCTGTATCTTGCCCTCAGGGGGCGCCCTACCTCCCCTTATATACTGGGGGACAGGGGTACAAAGTAGGAGTCCCAGCCGAACTACGGCCAAGGGATCTCCTCTTAGAGATATAACTTGCCCGACTAGGATTATATATTCCTTATCTACAAGGCTAAATCTGTCGAGCTCTATCATATCTCTAATTACAAGGCTAGGCCCATCCTCTGTCCGAGTGGCCCATATGCTTGTCATGAGGCACCCGGGGCCCATGGCCTCCACAGAAAACCAGCTAGTATTTGTGTTTATTTGTAATGCAAACTAGCTACCTTAGGTTATGCTTAGCACATGCTTTATTTAGCAAAAACTTAGTCCTTTTATGAGATAATTGGGGAAATAACAAAGTGAAGATTGATAAATATGGAATTGGCTGCTTTTGCCTGATCATGAACTTTATCTAGTCAAAATCCCCCAAAACCTTGTTTTCGGCTAGGCTTGACGTACATGGTTTTGCTAGTCGTACCTGGGTCATCATAAGGACCGGTCTTTGGGGCTCAGTTGCAAAGCATAACCGTACTACCACATGTCTAATGGGTAAGGCTTAACCCATAGCTTAGATCAGCTTTAGACAAAGGAACACGGATAGAGGCGGATGAAGTCTGGTTGTTGACTGATGTCTCTAGCAAATGAAGGTCACGGGGTATCTAGGATCGAGATGCCAAGGGCATGGACCATGTCTACCTATCCCGGGGTTCTGGCCATAGACGGGGGTTGCTGTCGGTTCTTTTCTCTACAATTGACCTAGGTAAAGGGTTATGTCACGACTTCCGCTCCAAATACCGTGGTGGTATGGGGCACGTGGGAACACATGAGGAAGTTGTGTCTTGTGGGTAAAGATGTACACCTCTGCCCAGAGTATAATCTATTTGAATAGCCATGCCCTCAGATATCGGCAAGCCTAGTAATGTGCCTAAGTTAGAGCATCCTATATTTAAATGGAATAATGGAATGATGGTTAAAATTTGATGGTTGATCGGGATGGGTCTGGTTAGCCTTGGGTTAGGCAAGAACTAGATAAGCGTGGTATAAGCTACATTGGGATAATTTAATATTAGAAATAGAATCAAATTCCAAAAATTGCTTTAAAGGTTATTGAATAAAATAAAATGTTGTTTAGTGCAAAATAGCCCTCTTAATCCCCTTGTGCACCCTTATCATTATTTGTGCATTTTTCCTGGGTGTGATTTGTTGAGTACATTGGGGGTACTCAGTCTTGCTCTATTTATCCCCAATCCAGATGAAGAGTACCTTGGTGATGAAGGCTTCAACGTCTAGCTCATTCCCGCCGTCAAGTTCCTATGGGCCTGGTCCCCAGCTCTTTCAATCACGAATTTTATTTGTTTATCTTTGCTTGTCTGGGCCTTTGGTCACCGATGTAATAATTTAAACTATGTTATCACTTCCACATGTGTACTCTGATACTATGGAGGCTATGGGCCCTAGGTACCTCATGACAAGCATATGGGCCACTCGGACAAAGGATGGGCCTAGCCTTGTAATTAGAGATATGATAGAGCTCGGCAGACTTAGCCTTGTACGATAAGGAATATACAGTCCTAGTCAGGCGGGTTATATCTCTAAGAGGAGATCCCTTGGCCGGAGTCCGGCTGGGACTTCTACTTTGTATTCCTGTGCCCCAGTATATAAGGGGAGGTAGGGCACCCCTTGAGGGCATACAAAGATTCATCAGAATCATACATCCTCAAAGGAATACACCACAACTGGACGTAGGGTATTACCTCACATCGAGGGCTTGAACCAGTATAAACTCCCCGTGTTCCTTTGCAGTCCACCGAGTTTCGATCCGATGAGTAGCCCTATATTCATATTGCCGGTGTAAAACATCGACAGTTGGCGTGCTAGGTAGGGGCTACGGCGAGATCAACCTCCACAAGCTCGATGGATTCAACAACCGGAGTCGACGGCAGCAAATTCTTCCCCGGAGACATGATTACATTCGGAAGTCTCGACTTCGTCACCGACAAGTTCGGCAACCTTACTTTGGCCGACTCGGACCAGATCCGACCAGCCGAGTAACAGGCCAACTCCGTGCCAGTCGGCCCACACGATGCCATAGCAACCCTCGTTGACTTGCTGCGGCAATCTTCTACTTCCCCAGGTCTCGGGACAACTCTCTCCTTCGGTGTTCGGCTCGGACTTTGCCTTGAGCCGGCCCGGGTCGAGCTAGGAAGGGGAGAGATCCTCAATCTCCTGTGCAGACTCGGCGACGCCGTGGACATCTACAATCTACTTCCCATGTGGCAGACCCGATCCTCTACGGTTCAATTTGGACATGGCCTAGTGCCGTTCCAGATTGGATCTAGGGAGGTCGGAGTCGTCATCACCCTGATGAACTACTCACCAGTTCGGACATTAGTCTAGCAAGCTTCCTTCTGCCCTGAGAATTCTTCATGGCATCAACCCCTCGATAGGAGGTGTGCCGAGTACGAGAGCAGCAAAAAGAGGAGGCCCGCTGACTGCGACAACAGGAGGAGGCCGAACGCAAGGCTCACAAAGACGAGCTACGCAAGGCTGGGCGAACCGCTTAGCAACAAATCCTCCAGACTAGAGTCGGCGACCACGACGTCTTCGTCATGACACAACAGAATGTCATGGCCACGGCAACCCTGCTGGACACACTCCAGCTCGGGCCTGATCATCAGGCCACCCCGACTATCGCAAGAATCAAGGCCATGATTACAGCTGCCGCATGTCAGCAGCACCAGTAGTCGGGCGATACACTTATACCGACCAACCGGTCGGGTTCTCCAGCAGCGGTCTCGTATGCATCAGCACGATGCCAGGCGGCCGGCTCAAGTCAGCCGCATGGGGAGTCATGCCAAACATCTCTCGGCAACCCAAACAACAGCAATTGGCAGTGCCCCCAGAACGATCACCGGTTCAACCAAGATCTCCGAGTCTGTTTGCAACGTGATCTCCGCCAAGACATCAACGCTCGGTGCCGCCAACATGAAGATGACGAGCACCGCCGACTGGAGGACGAGTACGAGCGCTACGGTCTCCACCACGAGTGGTTCCACGATCACGACCGGAGCCGGAGCCCTCACGCAGACGAAGGCGTACCCGCCTTCACCCAGGAGCTACAAGAGGTCGACTGGCCCTCGGGCTTCAAGCCTACGGGAATCGAAAAATATGACAGCAAGACCAATCCCGAGTCTTGGCTCACCGTATACACTCTGGCGATCCGAGCTGCCAGAGGTGACCACAAAGCCATGGCTAACTACCTCCCAGTCGCTCTAGCCGACTCGGCGAGGACATGGCTAACAGGGCTCCCAAAATGATCAATCGGCTCCTAGGGGGAACTCCGGGAACGTTTCATAGCCTATTCTCTAGGGTACTTACGAAAGTCTGTCTTCCAAGCACGATCTTTACTAGCTACACCAGAGGAAGAACGAGTCTCTTTCATGAGTTCATCAAAAGGTTTTCTGAGAAGCGCAACTCAATCCCAATGATCAAGGACGAGGTCGTCATCACCACCTTCCGCAAGGGAGTCAAGGACGCCCCGTTCATCGCAAAATTTACTCGGAAGCCTCCAACCTCTATCAGGGATGTCTTCCATATGGCGAACAAGTACACCGACTCAGCTGAGGCAGTCGCTGAGGCCCTCGACGAAAAGAAAGAGTCCCGGCAAAAGGACCAAAAGGCAAAAGCCGACGACGAGCCAGCACAGAACAAATCCGGCAGCCACAAGCAAAAGTCGAAAAACGTGGTGGCCAACATGGAGCGGACTCGGTCATGACCCCCAAGGAACAACGAGTACCAGAAGGTGATGAATGGGCCCTGCCCCTTTCATCCTAAGGGTAAACACACGGCCAAAGACTGCTTCATGCTCAAGAAGTTTGCCGATGAGCAGGCTTCATCATCTGGCATCGACAAGGACAAAGACAAGCCAGATCTGGGCGCAGCTGGCAATTATCAAGATCCCCAGGCTAAGCTCAACCATATCTTCAAAGGGCCGTCTACATACGAGTCCAAGAGGAAGCAGAAGCAAATGGCATGCGACGTCAACTCAGTCTCTACAACAGACGCCCCCCAATATCTACGCTGGTCAGAAACGCCCATTATGTTTGATCGCACAGACCACCCAGATCGGGTTTCACACCCGGGGCGCTACCCACTCGTCCTAGACTCGGTCGTTAAAAATATCAAGTTGAAGAAGGTTCTCATAGATGGAGGCAGCGCTCCACATCCTCTTCGCCAAGACCCTGGATGAGATGAAAATCCCTTGTTCAGAACTGTGGCCGAGTACGGCGCCCTTCCATAGGATAATTCCCGGCCTGTCTTCAACACCCCTTGGGCAGATAACTTTGCCGGTCACCTTCGGCACACGGGATAACTTCCGCATAGAAAATATCTACTTCGAGGACACCGACCTCGAGACTGCGTACCACGCGATACTCGGACGGCCGGCGCTCGCCAAATTCATGGCGATACCGCACTATACCTACATGGTGCTCAAGATGCCTGGACCAGCCAGAGTTCTCTCCCTTCGCAGTGACGTCAAGCAAGCCTTTACCTGTGATAAGGAGAGCTGTCAGTTGGCTCAGTCTCAAGAAGCGGCAGTCGGACGCGACAGCGTTCGGCAAGCCGCCACAACAGAGGTCAAGGACAACCAAGTTTCGGTGAAAAAAGCAGCAAAGTCGGGAATTTTAGCGGACTCTGACACGCAGAAGATCCCCCTAGACCCTTCCGACCCCTCCAAGACTGCTCTAGCCGGGACCGAACTTGACCCCAAATAGGAATACGCGCTCATCACCTTCCTCGAGGCAAACAAGGACATCTTCACCTGGAAACCTTCTGACAAGCCTGGGGTACCAAGGGAGGAGATCGAGCATGCCCTCAATGTCAAGACAGATGCCAAGCCAGTCAAGCAATGGCTATGGTGCTTTGCAAAGGACCGTAAAGATGATATTTGGGAGGAGATAACTAAGCTCCTCGCAGCCGGGTTCATCAAAGAGGTCTACCACCTGGATTGGCTAGCAAACCCAATCCTGGTCTGGAAGAAGAACGGTAAATGGCGTATGTGCATCGACTACACCGACTTAAACAAGGCGTGCCCCAAAGATCCATTTGGTCTACCGAGAATAGATCAGGTGGTGGACTCAACTGCGGGGTGTGAACTTCTCAGCTTTCTCGACTGTTACTCAGGATACCATCAAATCAGCCTGAAGGAGGAGGACTGCCTAAAGACATCTTTCATCACGCCGTTTGGAGCATACTGCTACATCACCATGCCGTTCGGTTTGAAAAACGCTGGAGCAACGTATCAACGAGCAATTCAGCGGTGTCAACACACTCAGATCGGGTGCAACGTGGAGGCATATGTCAATGATGTGGTGATCAAGACGAAGTCCAAAGAAGACCTCATCGCTGACTTGGAGGAAACCTTCCAAAATCTTTGAAGATTCAAGATGAAGTTGAACCTAGAAAAGTGCGCCTTCGGTGTGCCATCTGGCAAGCTACTCGGCTTCATCGTATTGCATCATGGCATCGAGGCCAATCCAGAGAAAATCAACGCAATGATGAACATGGCACCCCCGACTAGCTAGAAGGACGTCTAGAAGCTGACAGGCTGCATGGCAGCACTCAGCTGATTTATTTCCCAACTAGGCAAACGGGGCATGCCCTTCTTTAAATTACTAAAGAAAGCAGATAATTTTCAATGGACTCCCGAAGCCCAGCAAGCCTTCGAAGACTTCAAGATATTTCTCACATAACCACCTGTGTTGGCATCACCGATGCCCCAAGAGCCATTAATGTTGTATCTGGCGGCAACCACTTAGGTAGTCAGCACGGTGTTGGTGGTCGAGCGAGGTCCTTTCCAACTCCAAGATGAGATATCCGCAGTTCTAGAAGCTGCTCTATGGCCTACTCATCACTATCTGGAAGCTGGTGCACTATTTCCAGTCACATCAAATCATGGTGGTCACATCGTATCCACTCGGGGACATCCTTGTCAATGTTTTACACTGGCAATATGAATATGGGGCTACTCGGCAGATGGAAACTTAGTGGATTGCAAAGGAACACGGGGAGATTTATACTGGTTCAGGCCCTCAATGTGAGGTAATACCCTACATCTAGTTTGGGGTGTATTCCTTTGAGGAATTGTGATGGCGATTCTGATGAACCGTGTGAACCTGCCCTCAGGGGGTGCCCTGTCTCCCCTTATATACTGGGGGATAGGGTTACATGGTAGGAGTCCCAACCGGATTACGGCCAAGGGATCTCCTCTTAGAGATATAACGCACCCAACTAGGACTGTGTTTTCCTTATCGTACAAGGCAAAGTCTGCTAGGGATTACTATATCTCTAATTATAAGGTCAGGCCCATCCTCTATCCAAGTGGCCCATATGCTTGTCATGAGGTACCCGGGGTCCACGGCACCCACAGTAGCCCCTGAGACCTTCATAGTTGAGTCATAGCTGATGTCGAGTGCTCATCCTCCACGGTGAAGTCTTCCCGAGTGCATTGCTCCCGAGTACTCTTTGTCCGAGTGCGTCTTCTTCCCGAGTCCTGCTTCATGTCAGCTGGCAGCAAGGCTATGAAGGGCTTCATGTAGATGTATGAATAGTATGCACCGAATAGGTGCACCTATTAGGTGTAGCCCCCGACTTTGTGCTTAATTGTGAAAATAATTAAACATAAAGTCAAAGATCCTTAACCTAGAAGTCTTTCCCGAGTAGTGTACTACTGGTATATGAGACTCTTCGGTATCATGTCAACCAGAATATGATTTATAGTCTTGCCGAGTAGCATGCCACTCGTATATGGGACTCTTCAGCTTATGTCAGCTGGAAAAAGGGGGTTTATAGTCTTTCCCGTGTGGCGTCCCACCCGGAAGTTAGACTCCTCAGCATCATGTCAGCTGGAAAGAATATTTATAGTCTCTCCCGAGTAGTGCACTACTCGAAAGTTAGACTCTTCAGCATCATGTCGGCTAGAATAATATTGCTCATGGCAACTGTTGGCCAAGCATGTAGGCCGAGTACCACTTTATGAAATTAAATCCATTGCGTGGTCAGGTGTACTCAAAAAAGATACCTGCATCCCCAATTTTGATGAAGACCAACTTGTGATCCTTATAAGGATATATCCTCGAGACCTGGTGGATAAGACAGATACCCAAACACATGTGTTCAGCAATTAGGCCTTCATAAAGCATATCTGTTTACCTCGTCGGTTCCTGTTGGTAGCACCAGCACTGTGATTTTATCACAGCCAGCGAGCAGCCCACATTGAGCGTTGTGGGAGCCATGGGCCCCGGGTACCTCACTACAAGCACGTGGGCCACTCGGATAGAGGATGGGCCAGATCATGTAATTAGAGATAAGATAGCACCCGGCAGGCTGTACCTTGTACAATAAGGAAACATAGCCTTAGTCGGATAGGATTCTATCTCTAATAAGGAAATCCCTTGGTCGTATCCGACTGGGATCCTTACCATGTACCCCTGTCCCCTAGTATATAAAGGGAGGCAGGGCGCCCTATGGGGGCAACCCGAGATCATAGATCACAAATCCACCTCAGAGGAATAACACCTCAACTGGACGTAGGGTATTACCTCACCTTGAGGGCCTGAACCAGTATAATTCCCTCGTGTTCCTCTGCAATCCACCGAATTCCAGTTCGCCGAGTACCCCCATAGTATTATTGCCGGTGCAAAGCATCGACAGTTGGCGCGCCAGGTAGGGGACCGGCGAGTTCTTCATCAACAGATTCGATGGATCCCATCAACGGAGTCAGGAGCAACAAGTTCTCCAACGGAGACACCATCACCTTCGGGAGCCTTGATTTCGTCGCCGATCAACTCGGCAACCTTTCTTTGGCTGAGGCAGATCCGATCTCGCCAGCCGAAGAGCCAGCCGGCGTTGCGCCAGTCGGCCCCAGGGACGTCACCATCTCTTTCGACGATCTACTACGACAGTCCCTCACGTCGCCGGACATCGGGACAACTTTCTCCCTCGGCGTCCGACTCGCGCTAGGCCTTGAGCCAGCGCGGGTTAGGCCAAGAGGGGGAAAGATCGTCAATCTCCCGTACAGATTCGGCGACGCTGTGCATCCACAACCCGCGCAGCAGACCCGACCTCCAGTGATTCAGTTTGGACACGGTCATGAACCGTTTCAGATTGAATCTAGGGAGGTCGGAGTCGTCCTAACTCCAATAAACTACTCGGAGTCCGACGCTAAGTCGGATGGTGGTTCGAGCATCAACTCGGACTCCACCTTGGCAAGCTTCCTCCTCCCCCGCGAGATCTTCATGGCTTCAACACCACCTTCCGAGGTGCGCCGACTGCAAGAGGAGCAGCATGAGGAGGCGCTCCGAGTGCAACAAGAGGAGGCCAACCGACAAGCTCGCAATGACGGGCTTCGACAAGCTGGGCGAGCCGCCCAGCAGCAGATCCTCCGAACCAAAGTCGGCGACCACGATGTCTTCGTCACGCCACAACAGAACGTCGTGGCCGCCGCAACTCTGCTGGACACGCTCCAGTTTGGGCCGGACCATCAGGCCACACCAACCATCGCCAAGATCAAAGCGATGATTACTGCTGCCGCCTGCCAGCAACAAGAACAGTCAGGCAACACTCACGTGCCGACCCGTCGAACGGGCTCTCCAGCGGCGGAGTCATCTGCATCAGCACGACGACGAGCAGCCGGCTCCACCCGGCAGCATGAAGAATCCCGCCAAACAACGCTCGGCAATACCAACTACGACAACCGGCGGCGTCACCAATACGACCGCCGACACGATCAAGACCTCCGATCGCGGTTACAACGCGATCTTCGCCACACTATAAATGCCCGGCGCGAAGAGCGCGAAGAGGATGAACGCCGCCGACTGGAGGACGAACACGAGCGCTTCGGTCTCCACTACGAGCGACTACACCGCCAAAACCGAAGCCCGAGTCCTCACGATAATGAAGGCATCCCAGCCTTTACTCGGGAGTTACAGGACGTCCGATGGCCAGTCGGCTTTAAGCCTACCGGGATTGAAAAGTACGACGGCAAGACCAACCCAGAGTCCTGGCTCACCGTTTACGTCCTAGCAGTTCAAGCTGCTGGGGGCAACAGCAGAGCCATGGCTAACTACCTCCCAGTCGCGTTATCCGACTCGGCGAGGACATGGCTGACAGGCCTCCCAAGGCGGTCGATCGGTTCCTGGGGACAGCTCAGGGAGCGGTTCATCGCAAACTTCCAGGGGACCTACGAGAGACCGGCTTCCGAGCACGACCTCTACCAACTGCATCAGAAAAAGAACGAGTCTCTACGAGAATTCATCAAAAGGTTTTCCGAGAAGCGCAATCAAATCCCAAACATCAAAGACGAGGTCGTCATCGCCGCCTTCCGCAGGGAGTAAAAGACGCCCCGCTCATCGCGAAGTTCACTCGAAAGCCACCTTCCACCGTCCGGACCCTCTCGACATGGCCAACAAGTACGCCGACTCAGCTGAAGCCGTCGCAGAGGCTTCGACGAGAAGAAGGAGCCCCGACAAAAAGACAACAGGGCAAAAGCCGACAACGAGCAGCCTCAGAACAAGCCTGGCAACCGCAAGCGGAAGTCGGACAACGAGGTGGCTAACATGGAGCGCAGTCGGTCACGGCCCAGCGGAACAACGACTACCAGAAAGTCATGAGCGGGCCTTGCCCCTTTCACCCCAAGGGCCGGCACGCAGCCAAAGACTGCCACATGCTCAAGAAGTTTGCCTCCGAGCAGGCTTCATCATCTGCCGTCGCGACAAGGACAAGCCAGACTCGGTCCGGCTGACGACTTCCAGGACCCTCAAGCCGAACTCAACCACATCTTCGGGGGGCCACTCGCGTACGAATCCAAGCGCAAACAGAAGCTATCAGCGCGGGACCATTAACGCGGTCTCACAACGGATGCCCCCAATACTTGCGCTGGTCAGAGATGGCTATCACCTTCAACCGCGCGGATCACCCAGATCGGGTTTCCCACCCGGGACGATACCCACTCGTCTGGATCCGGTCGTCAAAAATATTAGGCTGAAGAAAACCCTCATCGACGGAGGCAGTGCGCTCAACATCCTGTTCGCCAAGACTTTGGACGAGATGAGAATTCCTCGTTCAGAACTACGGCCGAGCACCGCGCCCTTCCATGGGATAATCCCGGCTTGTCATCAACCCACTCGGGCAGATAACTTGCGGTGACCTTCGGCACGCGGGACAACTTCCGCACGGAAAACATCTCCTTCGAGGTAGCCGACTTCGAGACCGCGTATCACGCGATACTCGGACGACCGGCCCTCGCCAAGTTCATGGCGATTCCGCACTACACATACATGGTGCTGAAGATGCCCGGGCCAGCAGGAGTTCTCTCCTCCGCAGCGACGCTAAGCAAGCCTTCACCTGCGACAAGGAGAGCTGCGAGCTGGCTCAAACACAAGAAGCGGCAGTCGGGCGCGACAGCATTCGGCAAGCCGCTACATCTGAAGTCGATCAAGATCCAGTTCCGGCAAAAAAAGCAGCAAAGTCGGGAATTTCAGCGGACTCTGACACGAAGAAGATCCCCCTGGACCCTTCCGACCCCTCCAAGACTGCCTTAGTCGGACCGGACTCGACCCCAAATAGGAAGACGCGCTCGTCACCTTCCTCCAAGCCAACAAAGATATCTTCGCGTGGAAACGTCCGACATGCGGCGTACCAAGGGAGGTGATCGAGCACGCCCTACACGTAAAGCCAGACGCCAAGCCGGTCAAACAACGGCTGCGGCGCTTCGCTCAAGACCGCAAGGATGCTATCCGGGAGGAAATCACCAAGCTCCTCGCAGCCGGCTTCATCAAGGAAGTCTACCACCCAGACTGGCTGGCCAACCCAGTCCTGGTCCGGAAGAAAAACGGTAAATGGCGGCATGTGCGTCGACTACACCGACCTCAACAAAGCGTGCCCCAAGGACCCATTTGGTCTTCCCAGGATAGATCAGGTGGTCGACTCCACGGCGGGTGCGACCTACTCAGTTTTCTCGACTGTTATTCGGGATATCATCAAATTAGCTTGAAGGAACAAGACTGTTTAAAGACATCTTTCATCACGCCGTTTTGGAGCGTATTGCTATATCACAATGCCGTTCGGTCTGAAAAACGCAGGCGCAACCTACCAAAGGGCTATTCAGCGGTGTCTGCACACTCAGATCGGGCGCAACGTGGAAAGCCTACGTCGATGATGTGGTGATCAAGTCTAAATCCAGACAAGACCTCATTGACGACTTGGAAGAAACCTTCCAAAACCTTCGAAGATTCAAGATGAAGTTGAACCCGGACAAGTGCACCTTCGGGGTGCCGTCTGGGAAGTTACTCGGCTTCATCGTCTCGCACCGCGGCATCGAGGCTAACCCGGAGAAAGTCAACGCCATCAAGAACATGGCGCCCCCGACCAACCTCAAAGACATCCAGAAGCTGACAGGCTGCATGGCGGCACTCAGTCGGTTTATCTCCCGACTGGGCGAACGGGGCATGCCCTTCTTCAAGCTCCTCAAAAAGGCGGACACCTTTCAGTGGACCCCGGAAGCCCAGCAAGCCTTCGAAGACTTCAAAGAATTCCTCACATCACCCCCCGTGCTAGCGTCACCCCTGCCCCAGGAACCACTAATGCTTTATCTGGCGGCAACAACACAGGTAGTCAGCACGGTGCTGGTAGTGGAGCGATCCGAACAGGGTCATCTTCAAAAAATACAACGGCCAATCTATTTTGTCAGCGAGGTCCTTGCCGACTCCAAAACAAGATACCCGCAGGTCCAGAAGCTGCTATACGGCCTACTCATCACAGTCCGAAAGCTGGTGTACTACTTTCAAGCACATCAAGTCACGGTGGTCACAGCGTTTCCACTCGGGGATGTCCTTCATAATCGCGAGGCCACCGGCCGAATCGCTAAATAGGCACTCGAGCTGATGGCGTTTGACATCACCTTTCAGCCACGGATAGCTATCAAATCTCAAGCTCTAGCCGACTTCGTGGCCGAGTGGACAGAAGTTCAACTCCCAACACCAACAACAAAGCTAGAGTACTGGACAATGTACTTCGACGGTTCCTTACGGATCGGCGGTGCCGGGGCTGGTGTCATATTGACATCCCCCACTGGCGAAAAGTTGAAGTACGTACTACAAATCCACTTCCCGGCTTCCCACAACGTCGCCGAGTACGAGGCTCTCGTTCACGGGCTCCGCATCGCCATATCACTCGGCATACGTCGACTGGTTGTGCGCGGAGACTCCCAACTCGTGGTCAACCAAGTCATGAAAGACTGGACATGTCTCGACGACACAATGGCGGCATACTGTCAGGAGGTCCGCAAGCTGGAAAACAAGTTCGACGGGCTGGAAATCACACACGTCCTGCGTCAATACAACGACGCGGCCGACGAACTGGCAAACATGGGATCCAAGCGAGAAGTGGTCCCGACTGGAATCTTCGTCGAGCAACTTATGGAGCCATCAGTCAAGAAGAAACCGGCACAAGAGCAGTCGGGAGGCGAGCCTCCCCCGACCACCGACGAAGTGCTGCACATATGTCAAGACTGGAGGGGTCCTGTTCTCAAATTCCTCCTGGACGATGAACTCCCAGACGATCGCAATCAAGCCGAGCAAATCAAGCGTCGAAGCAAAAGCTTCCTGCGAGTCGGAGAAGACCTGTACCGAAGGAGCGCATCCGGTGTCTCATGCGCTGTGTCACCACGAGGAAGGCAAGCAGATCCTGCATTCAATCCACTCGGGCATATGTGGCAACCACGCTGCATCCAGGACGTTAGTCGGAAAAGCTTACCGGCAGGGATTCTTCTGGCCCACCGCAAGTCACAGACGCCAAAGACATCGTTCGCAAGTGCGAGGGTTGCCAGTTCTTCGCAAGACAGACAAATCTTCCCGCCCAGGAACTCCAGGCTATCCCCATCTCTTGGCCATTCGCAGTATGGGGGCTCGACATGGTCGGGCCATTCAAGAAAGCGCCAGGAGGGTTCACACACTTATTCGTCGCAGTGGATAAATTCACCAAGTGGATTGAGGCTAAACCTGTCGCAACAATCACAGCGGCACGAGCAAAGGACTTCATCTTGAGTATTCTATACCGGTTTGGGGTCCCTAACCGTATCATAACCGACAACGGCACTCAGTTCGCGGCAGGCCTGTTCCAAGATTTCTGCGACGACTTCGGCATCAAAGATCTGCTATGCGTCTGTGGCACACCCGCGGAGCAACGGGCAGGTTGAGCGAGCCAACGGCACGGTCTTACAAGGCATCAAGGCCAGGATATACGACCGACTAACAACCATATGCGGGTCGGTGGGTACAAGAACTACCATCCGTTCTCTGGTCTCTCAGAACCACGGTTAGTCGGCAACAGGGCAATCCCTTTCTTCCTGGTCTACGGTACTGAGGCCATGCTACCCGACTGAGATACAGTTCGGCTCTCCGCGAGTCCGGGCTTACTCCGAAGACGATTCCAACAGCACCCGACTGATCGAATTAGATCAGCTGGAAGAAGCAAGAGACGCCGCAACAATCCAGTCGGCAAGATATCTTCAAGGCCTGCGTCGCTACCACAATCGCAATGTCCGCGGCCGCGCCTTCTTGGTCGGGGATCTCGTTCTAAGGAAGATACAAACCACCAAGGGACAGGCATAAACTATCCCCCATCTGGGAAGGGCCGTTCATTGTAGCCGAGGTCACGCGGCCAGGCGCCTACCGACTGAAGACCAAAGACGGCGTCCTCATCACCAACTCATGGAATATAGAACAGCTACGTCTTTCTATACCTGAGTTTTACTTTTTCCATGTGTACAGTTTTTCCTGACTCACTACGCCGCTTGTTCCAATCGAGTAGTGAGTCGGGGGCTGCATGTATATATGTGTTCTGTCAATAACATACAGCTTATCTCACCTCGGTTATGAAGCCTTGCCACGACTGATGCGTTGGCCCGAGTATAGCATCTTCCTCTGAACGATTTTTATCAGTTCTATCGAACTAACTCGGTGCATGCTACATGGTCGGGTAAAGCTAATGACAACCGAATAATAAGTTTGGCGGCACGACACATATATTCACACATGATCGTATATGAAAGCATATGTATACACCGACTACAAAAATATATTGCCTTTACAGACCCAGGTCTCGGGTAATCGCTTCAGCAGTCGGCTTCGCCTGTGAGATCAGCTCCAGCGCTTCCTCGGGCGTCGTCTCCTCGGAAAATCCCTCCCGATGGCCTCAATGTCCGCCCTCGGGTAGATGGACTTGGTCATTGCTAGGGTCCTGGGCCACGCCGGCGGCAACCCGCTCGTCTGAGTACCTTTTCAGGGCACTCGGCGCATCCTCGAGACGCCCCATTATTTGAGGAATCTGCTACAGCTGGTCCCACTGGGCGGGGATCCACAAGGTCAAGGAGCCCCTTCACGGACCCGACAAGGGCCTCCCGTGACTCCCGGATTGATCTTATCTCCTCCGTGTAGAACCGGTACTGGCCTGGACGTTGGCTCTCATGCCTGCCCAGATCGGCCGGCAAGTATGCTTGTCAGGATCGGCTACACGCAGGGTGAGTAATGTATTGGCTGAGATCACAGTCGGGTTGAGGACTTACTTTCGTAGTCGGCTTCCCACCCGGCCACGGTCTTCTCCAGTTCGGCCTTCTCCTTACCGAGCTCGACGACGGCCTTCTCCAACTCGGACTTCTCCCGGTCAAGCTCGGTATTGGCTTTGTCAGGTCGGCCTTGACTCTTTCAAGCTCGGCCTTGGCTTCTTCGGCCTCCTTCAGCTGCGACTCCCTCTCCGCTTCGAGGTCTGCACCACAGATTAGCCAAGAGCTCAATCGCGCAGTCATAACACCACCAAGCAGTCGGATCGACGTCACGGATGATTACACCAACGGTCCAGTCGGGGAGATATGCTCGAGGATTTTACCTCTGACCTTCTCGCTAAGGCCCATGTCTCAGCCCTGAGTTGATCAGCGCCGCTCTTCAGCCAGGCCTCCCTGCTCGTGTGACGCGCCTCCATCTCGGCCTTCAATGCCCGGAGCTGTTGTAATTCTGCGAGATGGGGAGCCATCTCGACTAGGATCTCTGTCATCGCCTCATTGCGGTCGACGAGTTTCTATTCAGGACAAGGAACAAACCGACGACAGAGTCAAACATCAAGACAAGAAGATTGCTGGAGCTTCACTACGAGAATCATACCGCGACCCTTGGGACCCATTGATGGCGGCACGAATCAGGCTCTCGCGCTCTCTCCTTGCGACGATTTCATCAAGTCTGAAGCTCTTCATAGTGCCGTCGCGAGTGGTCCACAAGAAGGTCCGGGGCATCACGCGTGGGGGAGCTTCGATCCGAGGCAAATGTGGGATCTCTGGTGGCGGCGGCAACGGCGACGATGGCGGTGACGACAACCATGAAGGCGACGGGGTCCCGGCCTCGGCATCGCCTTCCCCTACAACATTGGGGACCGGATCGGGGGGTCCGTCCCCTGCTTCCGCGACGTATGGTGCCTCAGGGGCCGGGGCCTCAGCCTCAACGGCCACCTCTTGGTCGACTGGCGGTAGCGGCCCTGTAGTCGGAGCCGCCTCGGTTTCAGCAACCGGGCTGGCCACCGGCACAGCAGGTGTGCTTGCTGCTGCTGACTCGGCTGGGGTGGATTCATCAAGCGGGGCAGATGGGCCGACCTTTTTGAGGTCGATATCGGCTCGCTTCCTGCACAACGAAGCAAGACATCAAGACTGTATTTCAACATACGACGACTACAGAATGCTCGAAGTAGCGCACCTCTTGGAAAACTTCAGCTTCCTGCTAGTGTGCCCGCTCCCCGGCGAAGCGCTGGCATCGGCGCTCGCCCCGTACGGTGTCGCCGACGGCAGAGGCATATCGGCCTGAGTCGGCCTCGACTCTGGTACGGTTGGTTCGGGTTCCTTCACCCCAATCGGCCTCCGCTCTGGTTGGCCCCTTGGCGGCGCTGTTGCTGGGCATGACAACGTCGAGCCCAAGCCAGCTGCTCTCAGCCTGGGACTCGACCGCGTAGGCGTTGTGGCAGCGGTGTCCTTTATCTTCAAGCTACCGCTCACGGCCCGCGCTGTCATGGCCCCCTCGCCCCGATATAAAATTGGTTTTTTCCCCGCTCTCTTGGAGTCGGGTTGGGCATCAGAGGGACTCCTTGGCCTCTTCTTCGACGCGACCGCAGACAATGGCGAGAATCTTCATCAAATTCCTCATGCCACTACAAGCAAGTCGACAAGATACCATCACGCAAGGTTGAACAATCATCGTTCCACAGGCGTTCACCACAGGGAGAAAGTACAAGTTTACCTTGGTCCGCGGCCGGATGAAGCTATAGGCAGCAACTCGGCGGTTATCATCTTCGGTGGCAACGACCCCTTCTGAGAAGTAGCCGAACAAGGTATCGGTTACTGCCCCCTTGTCCGCTGTCTCGCTGCTCACCCGGTCGGGATCGTGCTTACCTCTGAAGGCCCAGCCGAAAGCACTTCTCAGCTTCAGCGGCTGGACGCGCCTCGTCAGGAAACGACGAGCCACCAGGGCCCTGTCAAGCCGGCCCTCTTGAGGTCATCTATCTTCGTTAGCAATATGTGTGCCTGGCCCCAGTTCTTCAAAGGTTGGCTCCGAAGACCAGCTTGGCAACACCACCGGCGGCATACCAGTAAATGGGGGGCAAGGAAGGAGCCAGATTGGCGCAGTAAAACCACTCCTTGTGCCAGCCCTTCAGAGAAGATTTCAAGGGCAAATCGATATATGTTTTCTTCCCATCACTCCTTAGTTGAAGACCAGCCCCCCCAATCACACTGATATTACTCTTGGAAGGCTGGGGCTTGACATGGAACAAATGTCGGAAGAGGATGAAATGGGGCTCAACACCCAGAAGCACTCGCAAAGGGTAACGAATATGGAGATCTGAAGAATCGAGTTGGGATTTAAATGCACCAACTCCAGCCCGTAGAAATCAAGGATGCGGCGGAAGAAATCAGACGACGGAAGACACAAGCCCCGATCAAAAGAAAGAGGACGAAAACTACCGTTTCAATCAGGCCGGGGGTTGGGGCTCGACTCATCCCTCGCCGACCGCCAACGGATCACTTCTTGGCTGGGCAACTTCAGCTCGCTCTCCAGCCGTCTCAGCTTCACCGAGCCGCAATCCGAGATCGGCCAAGAACTCCCCGGCGCACCCGCAGGATTCGTCACCTTCGGCATGACTGGAGGCGTTGAGATTTGGGGGAAAGCAAATCAGGGGCTTGGAATAGACGAAGAGGATTGAAATCGCCCGAGTCCGGGTGGGGAACGGCTGCTGCTAACCCTAGCCGGGCGGGAGGCGAAAAGCTAGGCGCGAAGGTGGAAGATGAAGAGATTGGTTGCTTTGGGGAAGACGATGGAATCTTCTTCTCTCTCTCCCCATCCTTTTATAGCCTGAACTGACTAGATGGACCCAGGCCCACACAGTTGGTATTGGGCTGACAAGATATGAGTTCCTACAGTAGCATGCTCCATGTGGGCCGCCCGCAGGCTGAGTTGAAATAATAGCGCTGGTGCTACTCATAGGAATCGATGAGGTAAACAGATATGCTTCATGAGAGCCTTACTGCTAAACAAATATGTTTGGGTATCTGTCTTATCCACCAGGTCTCGAGGATATATCCTTACAAGGATCACAAGCTGGTCTTCATTAAAATTGGGGATGCAGGTATCTCTCTCGAATACACCTAACCACGCGATGGATTTATTTTTCATAAAGTGGTACTCGGCCGACATGCGCGGCTATCAGTTGCCATGAGCGACATTATTCCAGCCGACATGACGCTGAAGAGTCTAACTCTCGAGTAGTGCACTACTCGGGAGAGACTATAAATTTATCATTCCCGCTGACATGATGCGGATGAGTCTAACTTCTGGGTGGGACGCCACTCGGGAAAGACTATAAACACCCCCTTTCCAGCTGACATGACGCTGAAGAGTCCCATATACGAGTAGTATCCTACTCGGCAAGACTATAAACACACATTCCGACTGACATGAAGTCGAAGAGTCCTATATACGAGTAGCCTCCTACTCGGCAAGACTATAAATTATATTCCGGTTGACATGTTAACGCCAAAATTTGGTAAGGACCTGTATCATATTCGGTCAAGAGGACGGTTGCAGTCGGATAATGGAAATTGATCCAAGAAGCAGACCGAGTCTGAGAAGGAGCCGTGAAGACCGCGCGTGGCAGTTAATTACTATAGTTATTAGGAAAAGGTTTATTTCTTTTAGGAAACCTGACCTCGTGTCCGGTCAGGTCTCGTTAGTGTTTTCGCTTATAGATAGGAAAGTATGTACCGTGTCCTATAAGGACTCTTGTCAACTCGGGGTATATATACGTATGCCCGGGTGCCTTGTAAAATATCACAACGATCAATAAAAATTCGGCGCATCGCCACCCCTCCAACGGGATCCTGCTTCTCGAGCCGGGCTGCATCGGTTAGGTCCGAACTCCTGCGAGAGGGTAAGTCTCGTCACACCGATTACCAATCGGCTAGGACTTCCTCGGTTAGGTCCGATATTCTAGTCGGTTTATGGTAGTCGGCTTACCACGATATATTTACTTTATCTATGGCTGCATCAGTTTAGTTTGATCTCATAGATTGACTAGGTATATCACATCACGTGTGCACAGATTGTATCGACTTATTGGGAGCGATTTATCATCAGTTCGTGCTGCATCGGTTAGGTCCGACCTACTGAACTGCTAGTGATAAGTCAATCCTGCTGAGCCGATGCATTGTGTGCAGACGCTTTATCGGAGTGTATAGCCGATAAGTTATTTTCATCACGATCGCATTATATCTATCGACTCATTGAGGCATTGTTATTATTGTCGGTCTGTGCTGCAACGGTTAGGTCCGATCTACTAGACTGACGATAATAGCTTTACTCTTAATAAGCCGATGGTGTTGTGCGATGGTGTTATCGGAGTGCTTAGCCGATAAGTTACCTGTTAAAGCTGACTACATTTATTCATTGTTTTATCCTGTGATCGCTTTATTAAGCAGTCGGCTAGCTCATCAATTATTTATCATTTACGTTATTGCATATTTTATTATTTGTTCTTGCCTGTATTATTGTCACAATCGGCTAAGGGATAGCCGATGGGTTCATTCTGCCGATCCAAGCACAAGTACAAGCAGGTTCCCGGGCACGACCCCAGGTAAGGGCCCGGGCATGAGCCCGGGTAAGGACCAGTGCATGGGCCCGGACAGAGGACGAAGATCTTGGGAGCCGATATGAGCAAGGGCCCGGGTGCAGGCATACCTTCATAATAATACCAGTAACACTAGATCATGATCAGCTAGGACCTGTTTGATTTATTCATGCATTATACTTGCTTATTTTATCTAGCTTATAGCCGGTTTTCGAATATCTCTTCGATGATCGGCTAGCATGATATTTGTTTATTATTACATTATTGTCCTTGCCATCATCGGTCTTAAGCCGACGTATAAGTGCTACAGTGTACATCGGCCATCGGCCGATGAAACGAGTCTAGATCGGCTTCCAGCCGATTGGCTCATTGATCTAACATTTTCCTCCTTGTCAATTACAGGGTCAAATTGACTGGCACGCCTACGAACCTCAAACTTTAGGACCTGCACTGGAGTGAAGCAAATCTCCCAGGCCTTCGCGTGTCACCCAGACGCCGAACCAGGACCCAGCGATTTTTGGCGTCAACACGCTTTTGGCACGCCTGGTGGGACACGAAGTTTTGAGCCCAACAAACATTGTTTCAATCAAGATTTCAACATGGCTGGAAAAGAAGTCAAGATGGACAACGTAATTCCGGTCACCATGGAAGATCTAACTGAAGAACAAAAACAGCAAGTTGAACAGACCATGACAAATTTCCAGAAGCTGTGTTTAGAATCCTTCAGTATGACAAGACAAGGGCCGATTCAGAAGTCTCAGTTTCCAAAACCAGTACTGGTAGGAGAATCGAGCCGCATACAACCTGAGAGTCCACCAATCAAGCCTTTACAGGAGATGGTCAACGAGGCTGTGCACCACGCACTCATCAATCAGTCAGGGGTCTTAGTAAATACATTGCACAACCTTATCAAGAAGACTGTTGATGGTTCGATTGCCCAAGAGCCAACTCGGGGTCCTGTTTTTCTCCCACCGAAGATAGAGCCAGGCCAAGTTAATTACAACATTAGCAGAGATGTACCAGAACACTTGTTCGCACAAAACCAGGCCGGGGGGCAACAGGATATCCCTCCTGGATATCACCGATCTATTTATTATGGGGGATATCAACAGAACTATCCGGGAGGAGGAGCCGATCCAGGTACTTACCAGAGGGAGTATCACAGACAGAATCGGCAACCAACCCCCCCCCCGCCGATGCAGTATCAGCAATATCAACAGGAGAATGCAAGAGAAGAAGATTTGTCGGCACGGGTTGAGGAAATAGTAAGGGAGCAGTTCGGGATCAAGCCCAAGGAGCAAGCGTTCATGTATCGGCACCCATATCCTGAGTGGTTTGACAGGGTTCCGTTGCCACACCGATACAGGGTCCCGGATTTCTCTAAGTTTTCAGGGCAGGACAACACATCTACAGTAGAACATGTCAGCCGATTTCTGGCGCAGTGTGGGGAAGCATCGGCTGAAGAGCCCTAAGGGTTAGGTTTTTTCCCTTATCATTATCTGGATCGGCTTTTACATGGTTCTCCTCGTTTACCGCCGAATTCTGTTCGGGGTGGGCCGATCTGGAGAAACAGTTTCACAAATATTTCTTCGCTGGGATTCACGTGCTGAGACTGTCAGATTTAACATCGGTTAAGCAGCGACCAGATGAAACAGTACCCGGAATACATTCAGCGATTTCGGGATATCAGAAGCCGGTGTTATAGTTTAAACCTGAGCGATGGGCATCTGGCCGATTTAGCTTTTCAGGGACTCTTGGCGCCAATCAGAGAAAGGTTTTCGTCTCAAGAGTTCGAATCTTTGTCGCACCTAGTACAGAAGGTATCGGCTCATGAAAGCCGGTTTCAAGAGGCGAAAAAGGACAAGTACCAAAGGAGAGTTGCTCGGGTTCAGGTATATTCAACGGATTCAGGTGATGAGGAGTCCGACGCTGAGGTTGGATTGGCGGAGTGGGCCAAGAACAAGAAGTCGGTATCATGCCCGTGGGTCAAAGATATTGGCAAAGAGGAACGATATGATTTCGATGTGAGTAAAGCCGATAAGATCTTTGACTTTGTTGTTGCAGGAAAAGCAAATACAATTGCCGCCAAACCACGTGATTCCATCAGCCGAAGAACTAAAAAAGAAAAAGTATTGCAAATGGCACAACGCGATATCGCACCATACTAACGAGTGTAAGGTTTTTCGGCAACAAATTCAGCTGGCCGTTGAGCAAGGACGAATTAAGTTTGAAGATAAAAAGCCAATGAAGATAGATGGGCACCCGTTCCCCGTAAATATGGTCTACGTGGGGTCATCGTCCAGAACTCAAGCCGATGAAGGAAAACGTCAGAGTAAATCAAGGATTACTTCATCAGGTATGATAGAGAAGTACTCAAGGTACGATGAACAGGGGGATGGACCGGAACAATATAATCCGCATTGGAACTGCCCGTTTTTTCGTTTCTGCTGGGATCAAGGGATGAGATTGCCATCAGCTGAAAATTGCCCCGAGTGCAGCGGTACAGGGAATCGGCATGATCGCCAGCAGGAGTGTTCGCGGGATCGGTCGTCTGGGAAAAGAACATCGGTTCATAGCCGATTGGGGCCGATCCATGAAGAGTTCTTTGAAGAAGATGAAGAGGAAGCGCATGGGAAACAAGTCCAGAATCCTCAGTGGTGTCCTAGCGGCATATTCACGAAGAATCAGAAGAGAAGGGCACAACGGCTACGACACCGAGAACAGCAAAAGGAGCAATGCCAGGATCAAGAGGAGGTTGATCATCGTCCCAAAAAGACTAGGCAAGTTTGGCAAGTGAAGAAGAAGGACGATGAGGACGTATCAACACCGGTAAATATGGTGTTCTTTTTGCCTCGGGAGATAAAAGCGCTGTCATCAGATGAAGAAGGAGATGAGGAGGTTTTCGCTCAACTAACGCTGCAATCTGATCAAGCTATATTTGATAAACCTGAGAAGTCAGAGCATCGGCACTTAAAGCCGTTATACATCAAGGGATACGTAAATGGGAAGCCGATGACAAAGATGTTGGTTGATGGAGGAGCCGCGGTTAATCTCATGCCTCATGCTACGTTCCGGAAATTGTGGAAGACTACCGAAGACCTGATCAAGACAAATATGGTGTTAAAAGACTTCGGTGGGAATTCATCTGAAGCGAAAGGCGTATTAAACGTGGAGCTGACAGTAGGGAGTAAGACATTACCCACCACGTTTTTTGTGATTGACGGAAAGGGGTCGTATAGTTTGCTCCTCGGCAGGGACTGGATTCACGCGAACTGTTGCGTGCCTTCGACAATGCATCAATGTCTAATACAGTGGCAGGGAGATCAAGTCGAGGTGGTGCAAGCAGATCGGTCGACCAATATTGCCATGACCGATCTACCAGTCTGGGAGGCCGATGGTGTTGATTGCTTATCCGGAAGAGTTTGGGAAGGAGATTACCTCGAGGTTACTAGTCAGGGGATACAGCCGATCCAGCAAGTCGGCTCTGAATTGTTACTCTGATGGGCTCTATTGAAGACTTCGAGGGGAAATTGGGGCAAGGATTTACGTCGGCTGACGATTTGGAAGAGATTGATATAGGACCAGGAGATAGACCAAGGCCGACGTATATAAGCAAAAAATTAAGTCCTGAGCTACGAGAAGAATTGATAGCCTTGTTGAAGGAGTATCGGGATTGTTTCGCCTGGGAATACCATGAGATGCCAGGGTTAAGCCGATCAATTGTTGAACATCGGCTACCTATCAAACCAGGGTATCGGCCATTCAAGCAGGCTCCAAGGAGATTCAAGGCAGAATTATATGAACCGATCAAGGCGGAGATCACAAGGTTGTACGATGCCAAGTTCATAAGGCCATGCCGATATGCTGAGTGGGTTTCTAATATCGTCCCGGTAGAGAAGAAAAATGGAAAATTGAGGATATGTATTGATTTCCGGGATCTAAATAAAGCTACCCCCAAGGATGAGTACCCGATGCCGATAGCGGATTTGTTGGTAGATGCAGCGTCAGGCCACAAGATTATCAGTTTCATGGATGGCAATGCAGGATACAATCAGATTTTCATGGCCGAAGAGGATATACACAAGACTGCGTTCCGATGTCCTGGAGCTATCGGTTTGTATGAGTGGGTAGTAATGACTTTTGGATTGAAAAGTGCCGGTGCAACTTATCAAAGAGCAATGAATTATATATTTCATGATCTCATCGGTTTGTTGGTGGAAATTTACATTGATGATGTGGTGGTTAAATCTAAAAGTGGGGAAAGCCATATAGCCGATTTACGAAGAGTGCTGGAGAGGGCCAAGAAATACGGACTAAGAATGAATCCCAATAAGTGTGCTTTTGGTGTATCGGCTGGGCAATTTCTGGGTTTTATGGTTCATGAGCGAGGGATTGAAGTTAGTCAGCGGAGTATCAGAGCCATTAAGACCACAGAGCCACCAAGCGATAAGACAGAGTTGCAATCGTTGATCGGCAAAATTAATTTTGTGAGGAGATTCATATCAAATTTATCAGGAAGAATTGAATCTTTCACGCCGTTATTGAAGTTGAAAGCCGATCAAGAATTTGTGTGGGGGGCAGCGCAGCAGAGGGCGTTTGACGAGATCAAGAATTATCTTAGTTCCCCGCCTGTTTTGATTCCACCGCAGGAAGGAGTGCCGTTCAGATTATACTTGTCGGCCGATGAGAAGTCCATCGGTTCTGTTTTGATCCAAGAATTTGAAGGTAAAGAGCGAGTTGTGTTCTATCTAAGTAGGAGACTTTTGGATGCTGAGACGAGATATCCAGCGGTGGAGAAGTTATGCTTGTGTTTTATTTCTCGTGTACTAAGTTGAGGCATTACATCCTATCGGCTGAATGTACAGTAGTTTGCCAGGCCGATGTGGTCAAATATATGTTGTCGGCTCCAGTCTTGAAAGGGCGAGTTGGCAAGTGGGTTTTTGCCTAGACAGAGTTTGACTTGAGGTACGAATCGGCTAAAGCAATCAAGGGACAAGCAGTGGCCGATTTTATTGTCCAGCACAGGGGGTCTCACGAGGACTATGTGGAGCCGATCCCGTGGGTCTTGTTTTTTGATGGATCGGTTTGCAGGCATGGATCTGGTATCGGTTTGGTTATTGTGTCGCCTCGGGGGGCAAGTTTTGAGTTTGCTTTTACAATTAAGCCTTATCGGACTAACAATCAGGCGGAGTACGAGGCGGTGCTGAAAGGACTTCAACTATTGAAGGAGATCGGGGCCGATATTATAGAGATTATTGGTGATTCTTTGTTGGTGATCAAACAGTTATCTGGAGAATATGAGTGCAGGGATGAATGTTTGAGGTCATATTATGAAGAGTGTGTAGATTTGTTGAAGGATTTCAAGATGGTGTCAATAAATCTATTCCAGAGAGCAGAATTTGGAAGCCAATGATCTTGCACAGATTGCTTCAGGATATCGGCTGAATAGGCAGGTTGAGGTGGAGATAGCCGATATTGATGTCCAGAACAAGGCCGATGACTGGAGACAGGAGATAATTGATTACTTACGAAACCCGTCGCAGTCTGTTTCCAGGAAGATTCGGTATAAAGCTACTAAATATGTGCTACTTGATGAGGAGTTGTATTATCGGACGTTTGAGGGAGTTCTGCTTAGATGCCTAGATTTGGAAGAAGCCAAAGTGGTTTATGTGTGAAGTGCACGAAGGCATCTGTGGAACTCATCAATCGGCTCATAAGATGAAGTGGTTGTTTGAGAAGAGTGGGTATTTTTGGCCGACAATGCTGGAAGATTGCTTTAGGTATTATAAAGGGTGTCAAGATTGTCAGAAGTTTGGAAATATACAGCGGGCACCGGCATCGGCTATGAATCCTATCATCAAAACCGTGGCCCGTTCAGAGGATGGGGAATTGATATGATCGGCCAGATTTTTTCTCCATCAAGTAAGGGACATAAGTTTATATTGGCAGCAACAGATTATTTCACCAAGTGGGTAGAGGCAATTCCTTTGAAGAAGGTCACGTCCAAAGAAGCGATTGAATTTATCAAGGAGCATATCATTTATCGGTTTGGGATTCCTCAGACGATAACTACTGATCAGGGGTCTATTTTTGTTTCTGATGAGTTTCAACAGTTTGCTGCCAGTATGGGAATCAAGTTATTAAATTCGTCGCCTTATTATGCTCAAGCCAATGGGCAAGCAGAAGCTTCTAACAAGAGTTTGATCAAGTTGATTAAGCGGAAAATTGATGAGCAGCCACGGCGATGGCATTCTACATTAGCCGATTCACTGTGGGCCTATCGGATGGCATGCCACGGGTCTACTCGGGTACCGCCGTATCAGTTGGTATATGGACATGAGGCGGTTTTGCCGTGGGAAACTAACATCGGCTCTAGAAGACTTTCTTTGCAGAATCAATTGACGGCCGATGATTATTATAACTTGATGGCAGATGAACTTGAAGATTTAGCTCAGAATCGGTTGAGAGCGCTAGAAAGAATCAAGGAGAATAAGGCTAGGGCAGCTCGGCATTACAACAAAAAGGTGGTGAATAAGTCGTTTGCCGAGGGGGACCTTGTGTGGAAGTTGATTTTGCCGATCGGGTCCAGAGATAATAAGTTCGGAAAATGGTCGCCTAATTGGGAAGGACCTTATCGGATTAATCGCTGTGTGCCTGGTAACGCATATATATTAGAAGATCTTGACGGGACGGAGTTTGCTAAAGCACTTAATGGGAAATATCTCAAGAAATACTACCCTAGCGTTTGGATCAATTCTTAAATCGGTTAAGTACAGCCGATTTCTAAACAATTAGGAAAGCCGATGTTTTTATACGTCGCCTAAAGACAGCCGATATCAATTGATATCGCCTTTAGATCAAAACAAGCGGAAAAGTTATCAGGACTGAGAGAGATGGGTAGCAGAGCCGATCTGGTTATATGACAGCAGAAGGGTGATCGGCATGTTCCAGAAAATCGACAGTTACGAAGGTTTAAGATTTACAAGAATTTTTGGATCACTTCAATTGCGTGCAGGCGGATCTGGTCAATCTCATTGATAGCACGGATGTCATCTTTGTCGGTGCCCGGGATGGTCTTCAGGTTCTTGCGCCGATGAATGACTCGACGCACTGTCGCTGCAACCTTAGCCTCTTGGTCTTGGATGGCTTGCGGTAGACCGATTAGCTGGGATTCTGTTGCTGTAAGGTCTTTACGAACTCTTTCAAGTTCTGCCAGCAAATCGGCCTCCTTTTTCTTCAGCTGGTCTAACTTAAGTTGGAGCTCTTGGGGGGCAGCGGCCATGTCATCAAGCTTTTTCTTCTCTACTTGGGCTAATAGCCGATCGGCTTGGATGTCTTCGGTAGTCTTCTGTTGGTCAGCGCGATCGGCTATGCGCTGTCTAAGCTTGATGAGTTTAAATCTATGGGATTCCAGATATGCTGCGGGGGTTAATGCGTCGACAAGTTCTTCGGGCAGATGGTGTTCAATTTCTGCGAATCTTGCCCGGATTGGCCCGCAATCTTCCGCTAGCGCGTCAATTGGGTTTTCCAGCCGACTGAGGATGCTCGTCAGATATTCACGTACGTCGGCTGGGAAGGATGGTTTGGTCGTTGCGCTGGTGGCTGTGGATTCTTCTACTTCTAAGTACTTGCCGATGTCAAAGGAGAACAGGTCGGCTATGGACTGCAAAATTGGCGTCGGTAAAGAGATCAGTAGAAAAGTTAAGAGCAGAGTATAGACAAAAGAGTTACCTGAGGTAGGACATCGGCAGCTTGCGCGACATCGGCTTCAGGGGGATGAATAGGTTGTTCTCTGGAGAGGCCGATGTCAGCCGATGGAATAGGGACAGTTTCATCGACAGCTGGAGGACTTGGTGCAAAGAGTGGGGCAGCTGAAGGGGCCATCGGCTCAGCGCTTGGAGGGATGGCAGAAGGAGGTTGAAATCTGGAGCCGATAACTCGAGCTGAAGATGGAGCTGGTGAGATAAATGAGAAGCGGGTAATAATGGTGTTAAGATTTGGTGCATACCTGAGGAGATGAGGGAGCCGATGTGGTCTGGGGAGAAGATGGCGTCGTGGCAACGATATCGGCATCGGTTTTTTTGTTTCTTCAGGGAGGGGCGATGCGCTAACTTTTTCCTTTTTGGTCCCATCGGCCGAGGTGCCTTGAGAAGAGCCGATGGAGATGGGCGTCGCGTCCTAAGTTCGGAACGGCTGATGAGGGTTGGTACAGAATCGGCCGACCGCTAATTGCTTGTTGACGGGGGATCGACGCTGGCGCCTGCAAAGCAAGGGTCAGAGACGATTGAGGAATGATATTTGAAGCTTGCAAGAGTTACCTCGTTGTCGGATTCAACATAGTCGGCGTCCAGACGAGAGCAATAACAAGTGGGCGCTAAGCAGAACAGATTTTTTTCCATTCCGACCACCATCGGACAAAAGGCTTGGTGTTGGCAGTACAGACGTACACCTCGTGGCAGCGCCTAGCAGGAGGGAGTCTGTCAAAGATCGCAGCCGATCATATTCCAGGGCGCTGTTGACTGTGCCCCGAGCCTGGAGTTTGTCGGTGAAGAAACAGGCCGATCGGAAGCTGGCCAAGGCCGAGTTGACGGGAGCTGGTTGATGGGTGGTAGAACTCATACGATGGTGGGAGTTCGGCCCAGAGAAAAGCCGGTTGGCAGCAGGCAAGGACTGATGGCCGATAGGGAATATGGCTTTAGATTGATCATCGTTCAGAGCTTTGAGTGGATCAAAGTTGGAAGGCATCTCGAATGATGATGCGTCATTGTAAGCAAACCAAAGAGTAGCATCCCTGGTAAAGCCATAATAAAACCCCTTGAACCACTGACTAACTTCAGCAGGGGATATCTTGCCGCCGGAAAGGGCGATGCAGCCTCACCCATAGAGATGCATCGGCGGTAGATGGGGTCTTGATCTTCTGGGTAATCAGCTGGGAAGGATTGCTTGAGGAGGGAAGTTTCTGGATGGCCTTGGAGGTGTAACATTAAGCCAGAGCTGTACGAACCACCAAGGACCCCCAAATGTGGCCGACAGGCTGGCCGCGCCGATAGCTGATTGCCACCTGATGGAGCAGCTGGTAGGTGGCGCCAAGGAGATAGTGCCCTAACGGAATTTGTTTCCTAATCGGCCAAGCACTCTGCTAGGCATTGCATATTGGTCGTCGGGCCGAGGGTTGCGCCACAAAGACGAACCGTTCCAACCACAAGTTCAGAAAAGCGAACGTGCTCCGATCATCAACTGGTCCAGTTCCTTTGTTGTGAAGAGATATGTACCTGGACCAGCCGCCGATGTTTTTTGTTTGGAGCCGGTGGGCAGGCTTGAACCGGAGTTTGAAGGGGTTGATGTAGCTTGTCGTGTCCAGGCAGGTGAGCATGGTCAACATCTAGCAGAGTGGGGGTCATCAGCCCATGAAAACAGAAAGGCATTGAGAGCATCAGACCAGAAGTATGAGGCCGATGCGAGCAGAGATTCATTCCTTTCCATATCGGCCAAGGAGAGGTTGATGCAGTGGCCGATGTGAGATTCTTCCCAATAGATCCTCTTGCGGCCGATACTCTGATGTACCAATCTCTCCATCCAGGCATCTGCGGCCAGGACCTGAAGCTGTTGGTCCAGTCACTGACCAACATGGCTGAGTTCTTGAAGGGAGTGCGTTGGGTTTCGGCACTGATGAAATCGGTGGGATCTTCACTGCCCATGGGGCCATGATAGAAAAAGCAGGGGTAATCGGCAGCCGGAATCAAGATCTGGGCTCTGAGATGCTACAGTAGACAAGAACACGACGAAGAACAGGTGAAGACATGGCAAATCGGGTTCGTACAGATTGCAGATTGGGGAAAGTAACCGGGTGAGAAGATTACCTCAGGAGTTACAGATGCTGTTGCCATCGCGGAAATAGGAGAGGTTGCCGGAGTCGACGGATGGAGAGAGAGGTTGCAGTAATTCGTCTAGATTCGCTAGAGCTTGGTGGGGATGTGGAAGATGAAGCGGTGGTGCTCTGGTGATGTGAAAGTATAAAAAAGAGGGCAAGAAGACGAAGCGTTTTATAAAGGTATGACAGCCGAGCGGGAATTGAGGCCGTTGGCACTGTTTCAAACATTTATGGCAAGTGGGCTATCTTGGGCCGCCTCGGTATGGGAGAAATCTAGAGGCTACTGTAGAAACTCATATCTTGGTGGCTGCTACCAAATAAGCCGGCCTGAACCGACCTACCCAGCATAGCTCTATAGAAGTAGCATCCATCACATGTTAGGATGAGTACTCAAGCGTCGGTAACCACAATCAGCCAGAGGAATCCTTGTCTGCAAGCCTTTCCGACTTATGCTCTGAATGCAGCTTGGTTGCCATAGATGCCTAAGTAGGTATATTGCAGAATTTGCTTGCCCTTCCCAGGTGTGACACAGTGCATGAGAACTCCGGATGTACTTTGACGACATAGGTCTTCTCTAACTTCGGTAAAGCCGGATAAGGTACCCGAACCTTGCATTAGCATAGGATTCGGCTGGTGACCCTCATGGGGCGTACCCTACATAACAGAGTTATGGCCAAATAAGGTACCCAAATCTCGTAGGATTCGGCTGGCGACCCTCGTGGGGCGTACCCAACTCAGCGAAGTTGTACCCGAGCCCCGACTGGCGCCGGAGGTCGGTTGTTAGCCGAATAAGGTACCCGAACCTTGCATTAGCATAGGATTCGGCTGGCGACCCTCATGGGGCGTACCTTACCCAACCGAGTGGTACCCGAGCTCTGACTAGCGCCAGAGGTCGGTTATTAGCCGAATAAGGTACCCGAACCTTGCATTAGCATAGGATTCGGCTGGCGACCCTCATGGGGTGTACCTTACCCAGCAGAGTTGTGCCCGAGCCTCGACTAACACTGGAGGTCGGTTGTTAGCTCACATGGAGTGTAGCCGGGGAAGATGATGTCCCGACTGGCGCAAGTACTCGGTAAGTAGCCCTCATGGAGCATCCTAAGTGTATCTGGGTAGACTTGTCCAGCCCCCAAGCGTAGGAGATAGGCTCATAGCCCTGAGTTCCTGTCACACGTATCCGGAGCTGGCCCTGCACTATAAAGATATCGGATGAGTAGCATCTGATGATGAAAACAATCACCCGAATAATATTTATGTATTTTATAGTATATGTAAATACATGTTCTTCCTCTTGTTGACATTAATTTTCTCGAGTAGTTGACCCCTTACGTTTAAGCACTCTGCCCGACTAGTCATAGCCCCCTAGCGTCGGGAGTTGGCTCATGGCTCCTTCCCAAACACGTGTTTTGGATGACTTGAGTTCGTCTTTCATGGAGCAAAGTTTCACGGATCAGGATTTATCCTACTCGAGTACTTTTGCTCATTTAAGAGCAAAAACAGAAAAAAGTGCAGCTTGTACACCTATTAGGTGTAAGCGGCTGCAGCATTGGCGAGGCCAAGTGAGGAAATATTTATCAGAAAGTGACTTAGTTGTTCGGTATTTGGGAGTGGGGATGCCATCCTTGCGTTTGAGCTTGTGAGCCCCCGAGCATGTGACTTGTCGTTCTGATAATCTTTAGTTGTTGAAGGTAGAAGACGGTTGTGACCGACTGCCACAATGAAGTCGTCTGAGTTGCGTTTGCGATTCCTGGCTTTAGTCGGGACCGCATCGTCAGTGGCCTCCCACTTCTTCTGTCAGGGTGCCTTCTTGTCATCTAGGGCCTGAACAACAGCGTCGGCCGAGTTGGCATACTTGTTCGCCATGTCAAATAGAGCCTTGACAGAGTTGGGAGGCTTTTGAGTGAATTTAGCAATGAACGAGGTGTCTTTGACTCCTTTTCGAAAGGCGGCGATGACGACCTCGTCCTTGATCTTCGGGATTCAGTTCTTCTTCTCAGAAAACCTCTTGATGAAGTCACGAAGAGACTTGTTCTTCCTTTGATGCAACTGATATAGGTTGTACTCGAAAGATGGCCTCTCATATGTTCCCTGAAAGTTGGTGATGAAGCGTTCCCGGAGTTCTCCCTAGGAGCCGATTGATTGCTTGGGAAGTCCCATTAGCCATGTCCTTGCCGAGTCGGCTAGAGTGACTGGGAGGTAGTTGGCCATGGCTTTGTGATCTCCTCCGGCTGCTCGGATTGCCAGGGTGTAGACCGTGAGCCAGGACATAGGATTGGTCCTGCCGTCGTAATTTTCGATGCCTGTAGGCTTGAAACCCGATGGCCAGTCGACCTGTTGTAGCTCCTGGGTGAAGGCCGGTATGCCTTCATCTTCATGAGGACTTCGACCCCGACTACGGCGGTGGAACCGCTCGTGATGAAGGCCGAAGTGCTTGTTCTTGTCTTCTAATTGGTGTTGCTCATCTTCCTCTTGTTCGTAGCGCCGAGTGTTGATGTCTCACCGAAGGTCATGTCGTAGTCGGCCTTGGAGATCCCGGTTGTCCCGACGGTCATCTGGATGTCGACGCCGCCATTTGTTGTTGGGGTTGCCGAGTGACGTCTGGCGTGACTCCGTGTGCAGCTGACTAGAGCCAGCTGCTTGGTGACGCGTTGAGGCGGATGAGATTGCCGTTGGGGAAGCCGACTTGTTAGTCGACATGAGTGTTTCACCCGACTGTTGATGCTATTGATATGCAGCAGCGGTGAGCATGGCTTTTATCCCTGTGATCATCGGGGTGGCCTGGTGATCAGGCCTGAATTGGAGTGTATCCAATAGAGTTGCAGCAGCCAAGATGTTCTGTTGAGGAGTAATGAAGACGTCGTGGTCGTTGACTCGGGTTTGGAGGATTTGTTGTTGAGCAGTCCGCCCAGCCCTGTGCAGGTCGTCGTTGCGGGTGTGCAGGCATCTTGCTTCTTCCTCTTGTTGTTCTTGCAGTCGATAGGCCTCCTCCTCTTGTTGCTTGTGTAGTCGGCGTGATTCCTGAGTAGGAGTAGAGCCTTTGGATGCCATGAAGATTTCTCGCGGTGGGGAGAAGCTTGCCGAACTGCTGTCTGACTTAGAGTCGGAGTCCGACTGAGAGTCAAAGTCCGACTGAGAGTCGAACTCGGAAAAGTTGATGGGGGTGATTATAACTCCGACCTCCCTAGATCCAATCTCGAGCGGCTCTGGGCCGTATCCGAGTCGAACTCCGGAGAATCGGGTTTACCGCGTCGGATGTTGTTCGAAGATATCCGCGGCATCATCGAGTCTGAACGGGAGATTGACGATCTCCTCCTTCCCTAGCCCGATCTCGGCTGGCTCAAGACCGAGTCCGAGTCGAACACCAAAAGAAAGAGTTGTCCCAAGACCTGGGCAAGTGGAAGATTGCCACAGCAAGTCGATGATGGTCGCTGCAGCATCGTGTGAACCGACTGGCGCGGAGTCGGCTGGTTCCTCGACCAGTTGCATCAGGTCCGTGTCGGCCAAGGTGAGATTGCTGAACATGTTGGCGACGAAGTCGAGGCTTCCGAATGATATTGTATCTCCGGGAGAGAATTTGTCGCCGTCGACTCTTGTTGTTGGATCCATGGAGCTTGTAGATGTAGATCTCGCCGAAGCCGCTACCTGGCGCGCTAACTGTCGATGTTTTACACCGGCAATATGAATATGGGGCTACTCGGCAGATGGAAACTCGGTGGATTGCAAAGGAACACGGGGAGATTTATACTGGTTCAGGCCCTCAATGTGAGGTAATACCCTACATCCAGTTTGGGGTGTATTCCTTTGAGGAATTATGATGGCAATTCTGATGAACCGTGTGAACCTACCCTCAGGGGGCGCCCTGCCTTCCCTTATATACTGGGGGACAGGGTTACAAGGTAGGGGTCCTAACCAGATTACAGCCAAGGGTTCTCCTCTTAGAGATATAACGCACCCAACTAGGACTGTGGTTTCCTTATCATACAAGGCAAAGTCTGCTAGGGATTACTATATCTCTAATTATAAGGCCAGGCCCATCCTCTATCCGAGTGGCCCATATGCTTGTCATGAGGTACCTGGGGCCCATGGCACCCACAGTGCTGCACCACCGCGAGGCCACCGGCCAAATCACTAAATGGGCACTCGAGTTGATGGTGTTCGACATCACCTTTCAGCCACGGACAACAATCAAATCACAAGCTCTAGCCGACTTTGTGGCCAAGTGGACAGAAGTTCAGACGACTACAACAATAGACAAGCTAGAGTACTGGACAATGTACATTGATGGTTCTCTAAGGATCGGCGGCGCCGGAGCCGGCATCATACTGAGTCACTCACCGGCGAAAAACTCAAGTACGTTCTCCAGATCCACTTCCCAGCTTCACACAATGTCACCGAGTACGAGGCACTCATCCACAGGCTCCACATTGCTATATCACTCGGCATCCGCCGACTAGTTGTGCGTGGAGATTCCCAACTCGTGGTCAACGAAGTCATGAAAGACTGGACATGTCTCGATGACACTATGGCGGCGTACTATCAGGACGTCAGAAAGTTGGAAAATAAGTTTGACGGGCTGGAGATAACACACGTATTATGACAATACAACAATGTTGCAGACGAATTGGCAAACATGGGATCCAAGCGAAAAGTAGTCCCAACTGGGATCTTTGTCGAGCAACTAATGGAGCCATCAGTCAAGAAGAAGTATTGGTCGTATCTCAAGATTGGCGGACTCCTGTTCTCAAATTCCTCTTGGAAGATTAACTCCTAGAAGATCGCATTCAAGCCGAACAAATCAAACGTCGAAGCAAATGTTTCCTAGTAGTCGGAGAAGACCTGTACTAAAGAAGCGCATCTGGAGTCCTCAGGCACTGGGCAAGCAGATTTTGCAATCGATCCACTCAGGCATATGTGGCAACCATGCCGCATCCAAGACGTTAGTCAGAAAGTCTTACAGGCAGGGATTTTTCTAGCCAACAACAGTAACAAATGCTAAAGACATAGTTCGCACATGCGAGGGTTGTCAGTTCTATGCAAGACAAACAAATCTTACAGCCCAAGAAGTTCAAACCATCCCAATCTCTTGGCCCTTTGCAGTATGGGGGCTTGACATGGTCAGGCCTTTCAAGAAAGTGCTAGGAGGGTTCACATACTTGTTCGTCGCAGTGGATAAATTCATGAAGTGGATTGAGGAAAAACCCGTTGCTACCATAACAGCGACAAGAGCAAAGGACTTCATCATGAGTATATTATACTGATTCGGGGTTCCTAACCGCATCATAACGGACAATGGTACTCGATTCACGGGCGGCGTATTTCAAGATTTCTATGACAACTTCGGCATCAAGATCTGTTATGCGTCTATGGCACACCCACCGAGTAACAGGCAGGTTGAGTGTGTCAATGGCATGGCCTTACAAGGTATCAAGGCTAGGATATTCGACCAACTATAGCCATATGCAGGGCGGTGGGTACAAGAACTCCCATCTGTTCTCTGGTCTCTCAGAACCATAGTTAGGCGGGCAACAGGGCAATCCCCTTTCTTTCTAGTCTATGGTGCTGAGGCTGTGTTACCAACCGAGTTAGAGTTCGGCTCTCCACGAGTTTGGGAATACTCAAAAGATGGATCGAACAATACCCGATTGGTCGAACTAGATCAGTTGGAAGAAGCGAGGGACATCGCAATAATCCAGTCGGCAAGGTATCTTCAAGGCCTGCGTCGTTATCACAATCACAATGTCCATGGCCATGCCTTTTTGGTCGGGGATCTTGTCTTGAGGAAAATACAAACCACCAAGACAGGCATAAACTATCCCCAAAATGGGAAGGGCCATTCATTATCGCCGAAGTAACACAGCCAGGTGCCTACCGACTAAAGACCAAAGACGGTGCTCTCATCAGCAACTCATGGAATATAACATAGCTACGTCCTTTCTATACCTGAGTTTTATACCTTCCCATGTGTACAGTTTTTCTCTGACTCACCACGCGCTTGTTTCAACCAAGTGGTGAGTCAGGGGCTGCATGTATTATGTGCTTTGTCAATAATATACGAGCCTGTTTTACTCAAGTTATGAAGCTCTGCAGTGACTTTGTTATGTTCGCCCGAGTACAACTTTCTGCGGTGAACGATTTTATTAAGTTCCTATAGCCTAACTTGATGTAGACCATACAGTCGAGTAGAGCTAATGACAACTAAGTAAAATGTCAGAGCTTGGCGGCATTGCACATATATTTACACATATCCTTACAAAAAACTTTATATACACTGACTGCATGATGGATTGTTCTTACATTCCCAGGTCCTTGGTGATCGCCTCTGCGGTCGGCCTTGCCTGGGTGATCAACTCCAATGCCTCCTCAGGTGTTGTCTCTTCAGCAAACCCTTCACCGATGGCCTCAAGATCTGCCCTGGGGTAGATCGACTTCATCATCGCAAGGGTCTGGGCCACGCCGACGACAACACGCTCATCTGAGTACCTCTTCCGGATACTCGGGGCTCCATTGAGGCGCGCCTGCACCTGGGAGACCATGTTGGAGCTGGTTCCCACGTGGTGAGGATCCATGATGTCAAGGGAGCCCTTTCACAGACTTGGCAAGAATCTCCCGTGACTCCTTGACGACCTTGATCTCCTCTACAAAGGCATGAAACTGGGTTTGGGTGTTGGCTCTCGCAGCTGCCCAGATTCATTGGCAAGTAAACTTGTCAGCCAAAACAGCAGTCGGAGTAATCAAAGGATTGGACAAGGTCACTATCAGAGTGAAGACTTACTTTCGTAGTCGGCCTCCACCTTGGCTTTGGCCTTCTCCAGTTCGGTCTTTTCTTTCTCGAGTTTGCCTTTGGCCCTTTCTAGCTTGGCTTGTCTTTCTCGAGATCGGCTTTGGCTTTCTCGGCCTCCTTCCGCTTGGTTTCCCCCTCCGTCCGGGTCTTCAACTCAGCTTCGAGGGCTGTATATCAGAATAGTCAAGAGCTCAAGATTATAGTCAAGGCACAACTGGGCAGTCGGGAAACAACAAAGCTAGAGAAATATACATGGGACTTTGTCGGGAAGACAAATACAGGAGACTTACTTCTGATCTTGTCGGCTAGAGCCCAATTCTCACCCTTGAGTTGGTCAACTGCTTCCCTTAGCCAAGTCTCCCTCTCCTGGCTAGACCACTCCAAGTTGGCCTTTGAGGTCTAGAGCTGGCCCAATCGTTGGAGCTAGGGGGCAAGCTGGGTCAGGACCTCGTTTATCTTCCCCAAGCGGTCGACAATCTTCTGCTCGGGGTAAAACAGAGCAAAGCAGAGTTAAGCGGCGGAATACCAGAAATAAGGGAAATCGTCGGGAACTCAACGTTGCAAGGCTCGCTGCACACCTGGACCCCCCAGGACGCGGCAATGGCGGCGAGAAGAAGAACTTCACGCTCCCTCTCCGCAGCCTCTTCATTGTGCTCATAGCATTTCACAGTTCCCTCAGGAGTTACCCAATGGAATGTTCTCGGGAACCTATGGCGAGGGGCTTCGAGCCTGGGAAGATCCGTCTCCTCTGACGACGACAAAGACACAGACGATGACATGGTCCTAGCCCCTGACTCGGTAGCTGATGGGGCTTCAAGGACTCACTCAGGGGCTGGAGCAACCGCTTCAATATCTGCCCCTTGGTCAGCCGGTGCTAGTGGCGCTGCTGTCGGGACCACTTCAATCTCTACTGCTGGGATGGTCACCGGCTCAGCAGATGAGCTCGCTGGGGTTGGCTCGGCTGGGGCTGGCTCGACAATAGGAGTAGCCGATGTGGTCTCCTTGAGATCGATATTGACCTGTTTCCTACACGATGAGTCAGACGTCAAGATAATACTATACTGAACAAGATTTTCAAAAGATCCAAAAGTTACTTACCTCTTGGAGGTTTTGTACTTCCATCCAGGAGTTCCAACTATTGGCAGTGGAGGGCTGCTGGCTATCGGGCTGGATGGCATGGCAGTCGGTGGTGGCGTCCTTGTCCTAGTCAGCCCAGTTTCTGGTGCGGCCGGCTGGGGCGCTGGGATGCTCGGTGGCACTGCCTTATGGCTCGTTGACGACCTCGTACTCGGCGGTGCCGCCCTTGGGCTCGATGTTGCTGAGCCTTGTGGTGCTAGTCTCGGTCTTGGACTCGGCAGCCTGGGAGCTGTGCTGGCGGTGTCTTTAATCTTTAGGCTCCCGGCTGCCACACTCGGCCTACTAATCCTCTTCTTGCCCCGATCTTTGATAGGTTTTTTCCCCGCTCTCTTGGAGCTGGGCTGGGCAGCGGAAGGACTCAACAGCCTCTTCTTCGATTTCTCGGCCGACAAAGTTTGGGAGTCTTCATCAAACTCCTTACATGCCTGCAAGCGGTTTAACAACATACAACATACATTGCAGAGCTATCTCGGATACACATCTACAAGCATTCATCACAGATGGACAACAAGCGAACATCAACAAGAGTTACCTCTGGATGAGGCCTTTTGTAAGCCAGCGTGGCATGCTCGGCATCTTCTGTCTCAATCACCCCGCTGGCAAAGTAATCAAGCAGGATGTCAGTCACCTTGTGCTTGTCAGTCAGGTCAGGATATTCTCGGCTAGGATCATTTTTGCCCTCATAATCCTAGCCGAAATGGCTCCTTAGCTTTAGCGGCCTGATGCGATGAGTCAAGAAACGCTTGGCCACCCATGGACCAGTCAATCCAGAGCTCTTTAGCTTATCAATCTTGTCGATCAGCATATATACCTGGCCCATCTCCTCAAAACTGGGCACAGATGACTAGTTGGACACAACTAATGGAGGCAGACCAATGAAAAGGGGGAGGCGCGGTTCAAGATCAGAACAATAAAACCACTCCCTATGCTAGCCTTTGAGGGAGGATTTCAAGGGGACAAGGATATAAATCTTCTTCATTTCGCTCCTATGCTAGATACCGGCCCCCCAGTCACTTGGACTTTGCTCTTAGAGGGCTAGGGTTTGAAGTGGAACAAATATCTAAATAGATTCAAATGGGGCTCCACACCCAAAAAACACTCGCACAGAGTTGCAAAGATAGAGATTTGCAAGATCGACTTGGGATTCAGATTCACCAACTCTAGGTCGTAGAGGGCAAGAAGCTGGCGAAGAAAGTCCAAAGACAGAAGAGAAAGGCCCCGGTTGAAGAAAGAGGAGAAAACTATAGTCTCACCAGCCTGGGGTACTGGAATCGATTCCCCTTCCGCCAGATGCCAATGGATGTCTTCATGGTTCTGCAGTCTCAACAACCTCTCCAGATGCTTCAGCTTAGTCGACCCGCAATCCAAAGTCGGCCAAGACTCATTAGTCATCTCTGGGATTTCTGATGCTCTCGGCATGGCTCAAGGCGAAGAAATTTGGGGGAAATGCGATTGAGGACTTGGAATGGACACGGAGGAGTGGGATCGCCCGAGTTTCAAGGGGGAAGCACTAGCAATGGCAAACCCTAGTGAGGCAAGGGGCGAAATTTCGGTGCGAAAGCTAGAAGACGAAATGATTGGTGGATTGGAGAAGATGAGGGGATCTTTTCTCTCTCTCCCCGCCTTTATAGAGCTTGTACTGATAAGTGGGCTTAGGCCTGCAAAGTTGGTACTGGGCCACCAAGATATGAGTTTGTACAGTAGCATGCTCAATGTGTGCTGCTCGCTGGCTGTGTTAAAATCATAGTGCTGGTGCTACCAACAGGAACCGATTGGGTAATCAGATATGCTTCATGAAGGCCTAATTGCTGAACACATGTGTTCGGGTATCTGCATTATCCGCCAGATATTGGGGATATATCCTTATAAGGGTCACTAGCTGGTCTCTATTAAAATTGGGGATGCAGGTATCTCTCGAGTACACCTGACCACATATTGGATTAAAAATTCATAAAGTAGTACTCGGCCTACATGCTTGGCCAACAATTGCCATGAGCAAATATTTTTCTAGCCGACATGATGCTGAAGAGTCTAACTTTCGAGTAGTATACAACTCGGGAAAGACTATAAACATTTTTCTAGCTGACATGAAGCTGAAGAGTCCAATTTCTGAGCGGCATACTACTCAGGAAAGACTATAAAATATTTCTGACTGATATGATGCTGAAGAGTCTCATATACCAGTAGTACACTACTCGGGAAAGACTACAAGGTTAAAGATCTTTGACTTTATGTTTAATTGTTTCACAATTAAGCACAAAGTCAGGGGCTACACCTAATAGGTGCGCCTATTCGGTGCACACTATTCATACTTCTACATGGAGCCCTTCATAGCCTCGCTGCCAGCTGACATGAAGCAGGTCTCGGGAAGAAGAAACACTCGGACAAAGAGTACTCGGGAGCAATGCACTTGGGCAATCTTCACCGTGGAGGATGAGCACTCGGCATCAGCTGTGACTCAACTATGAAGGTCTTAGGGGCTGCTGTGGAGGCCATGGGCCCCGGGTACCTCATGACAAGCATATGGGCCACTCGGACAGAGGATGGGTCTAGCCTTGTAATTAGAGATATGATAGATCCCGGCAGACTTAGTCTTGTACGATAAGGAATATACAGTCCTAGTCGGGCAGGTTATGTCTCTAAGAGGAGATCCCTTGGCCGGAGTCTGGTTGGGACTCCTACTTTGTACCCCTGTCTCCTAGTATATAAGGGGAGGCAGGGCGCCCCCTGAGGGCATACAGAGATTCATCAGAATCATACAACCTCAAAGGAATACACCACAACTGGATGTAGGTTATTACCTCACATCGAGGGCCTGAACCAGTATAAACTCCCCGTGTTCCTTTGTAGTCCGCCGAGTTTTGATCCAATGAGTAGCCCTATATTCATATTGCCGGTGTAAAACATCGACAGATACTAAACAACTTTGTATCGTGTACCTCGCTTCCTGGGACGAGGATTAATATACTTGCATATGGAAATTGTTGTGTGATTTCTGGGCGCTACAAGAAGGCCCCCGACCAGCAACTATCTCTCATCCATCATCTCCTTCTTCTGAAGAAAGCGACTGTCACACCCTGAGTTTAGCCACACAGAAACTTACCGGAGAAAATACCTAAGAAAAGGAATTTTAAAATGGCTAGAGAAATTAATTGATGGTGTAAAATGCAAGATAATAAATTGTCGTGGCCGGGAATATTTTTCTTGTATTCTCTGTGCCAAAATACATTAACTGGATTTTTAGTGGAATTTACAGAGCGCCGGAACTATTTTTAATAAATCAAATACGCTTATCGGAATTAACATCGTCCTGGAAATCTTTTTCTTTCTTCCTTTCTCTTTTTCTCCCTCGGGGCCGCTGGCCCGCTCCTGTGCCGCCCGCGCCCTCGCTCCTCGCGCCCTCGCCCTCGTGCCCGCGCGCTCGCGCCCTCGCCCCGCACCCTGTGCCCGTGCCCTCTCCCTTGCCCGCGCCCCGCGCTCTCTCGTGCTCGCGCCCGCGCCCACGCTCCTCCCGCTGACAGGCCGGGCCCGCCTGTCAGCATCATCGTTCTCCTCCGTCCGAATCGGGCGGAGGGGAAACTCCCCGGGGCAGTCCGATCCGGCGCCGTCCTCCTCATCCTCCCGCACTCGCACTCGTTCAAACGGTCGCGGACCGAGTCCGCCCCACTCCCCCGAGTTCTCCGGCGTCCACGTCCCCTCTCTCCCGTGAACCACGCGCACGATGCCCACGCCGCCGTCCACTCTCCTGTGCACGATTGGAGCCGTTCGGCCTCGATCTCTCCCGGCCGACTGTTTATAAACCATCTCCACCCTCTCCTCCATCTTTTCCCCAACACGCCGAGCTTTCCAGTGCCCCAGAACCCCGTCGCCACCGCGCATCCGAGCTCCACCGTTTTTCGCTGCCTCCGGCCACCGCTCGCCGCCGTTCCGGACGCCGCTAGGCCACTCCGCCACCACCTGCACCTCCGCCGCGCCGCGCCGCATCTCGGCCGCCACTCCGTGGAAGCCGAAGCTCGCCGGACCGCCTCGCCCGCGCGCACGGTGAGTATCGGCCTTCCGCCTCCTTTCCGGCCGATGTTTCCTGCCGCGCCGTGTCTCCATTCTCCACTCTAACTCCTCTCCCGTCCTCCTCATCCTCCAGGACACCTCGGCAGCCGCCTCTCGCCCGTTCCCCGCCGTCGGAGCTCCGTCGCCGACGTCGTCCGAGGCCGCCGCCGCCTTTTCGTTGCCACGGTCATCTTCGCGCCGTCGCTCGCCGTCGCGAGCCGCCGGTGAGAACCCCTCCGTTTTCCCGTTCATTTCCGCCCCTCCGTGTGGTCGTCGCCGCGCCGGGTGGTCGCCGTCGTCGACCATCGGGTCGCGTGCGCGCCGCCGCCTCCCGCTCGGGACGGCTGGCTTCGGCCGCCGCTCCCCGGGGCCGTCCGATCTGCCGGGTGGCAGATCGGGGCCGCCCGCTCGCTCGCCCGCGTGGTGCGCCCGCTCTCGGCCGCGGTGGACTTGGTCCGCCGTGCGCCTGCCTCTCGCACGCCACTGGCTGGTGGAGCCCGCCGGTCGGCGCCGGCTTCCCAGTCTGGTGACGTCATTAATCGGTTAATGCGCATTAAATCACTGGTTAATTATATTCACTCTGAAAATAGCAGTAAACTTCAATAAATCATAACTATTTCATGCGAACTCTGATTAAGTCTATTCAAATTTCATTAAATCCAGAAAAATGCCAAGAATCCATTAAAAATACTTTCAGCCCATGTTTGTTGACCCCCATGTACTGTTTTTAATTGTTTATGCACTGTTTGTTGTAGAATCCGACGCCGGTAATTCTCCTGCGTATTTCGAGATCGTAGCCGAATACCTTGAGCCGGAGCAAGGCAAGTCGCACTGATACTTTGATCAATTCGTACCCATTTTTCATTAAATTGCTTTGTTTACGCAAATAAACTGCATTATTTCAATAATTCATGTGGATTGGTATTGCCTATACAATGTTAGGTTTCAGCCTTAGTCTTGATAACTAAATCCTTGTCACCTGGGTAATAATATGAGTAGAATATGATCCCTAGGATGCTTAGCCATGCTTAGCAACATAGCTCACCTGGGTATTAAATAATGTCTTTTTTTATATGATTCGACTCAATGTCGAAAAAATGGAACCATGGATAGGTTGTTGTTGAATTCCTAAAATTTTGACCTAAATGGTGGGCTGTGGGTGTATGGTTTGCTTGTCACAACCATGGCAATTAAGGACCGGTTCACGGGAACCACTTGGGCAACTTCCCGTACTTGCCACAAGCCAGCGTGGGCAACGGCTGGGCTTGAAGCGTTTCTTCTCCCTCTCCTAGGCACCGATGAAGAGGGTGGGCGTGATGGAGTTGGGTCGGCCCGGGGTAGGGTTGATCGGCTGCCGGATTCACCGTGGCGCAAGGGGGGTAGCCTGGCCAATATGGCGTGCCCTGTCGGCAGGTGCAACCTCAGCGTGGTGTGGATGGTTAGGGAGGGGTTGCGTGAATGGTCCTGTCACAGCCTCGCACGGGACATCGTGGTGATGTACTGGCACACGGGAACGTGTGTGGGGGCTGTGTCTTGTGGGTACAGTTGTACACCTCTGATCAGAGTAAAACTATTCGAATAGCCGCGCCCGCGGTAATGGGCACATTGGCCAAGACTCACCGTGATTAGTCTCACCCTAGATAATTAATCTGGTTTTATCAAACTGGTGTTGTGGAAGGTGTGTGTCCGGTCGGCGTGGTTGAGCTGACCGGGGGTGACCGGTTAGCATGGTGTAACGCTAGTCGGTGGAGACTGGTGAGTGTGGTTCAACTCTCATCAGTTTCGCCTGGTGGTCGTGGTGTAACTTCCATCAGCGCGGCCTGGTCAACGTGGTTTAGCGTTGGTCGGGAAAAGCTGGTCAGCGTGTTACGTTGTCCGGTGGTGACTGGTTAACGTGGTGTAGCGTTAATCAGTGGAGTCCGGGTAACGTGGTGTAACGGTACCCGGAGGTGTCTGGTGAACGTGGTGTAGCGTTCATCAGTGGAGACTGGTTGACGTGGTTTAGCGTCAATCAGTTGGGAATGGTTGGGCCTGGTTAACGTGGTGTAACGTTAATCAGTGGTGAATTAATATTGTTAATTAAATCAACTTTTCAATGTTTGCGAACTACTCCCTTTCGCAACTGCTTTTCCGCAAATAAACCCTATCCCATCTTTGTACTCGGTGCATATGCATTTTTGTGGGTGTGATTTGTTGAGTACTGTGGGTGGTACTCAGCCTTGCTCCAATTTTTTCCCCCCAGTGTTGGAGGACGCGTCAGATGAAGATCATCCTGAGGAATAGGCTGGCTCCGCCGTCAAGGTGCCTGTGGGAATGGAATCGGCTGCTTGGCCAGATGTTTATAGACTCCGTTTTTTTTTTCCGCTGCATTTATGTAATTTACAGTTTACTCTGTTTGTAAGACACTCTGTATGGCAACTTGGTTTGTGTACCCTGGCTTTCCTGGGCAGGGATTTATTACACATTAATGTTCAGAATTTCGGTGCGAATTTCTGGGCGTTACAAGTTGGTATCAGAGCCGAGCTTGACCGTAGGACCAGCCAAATGGAAACCCTAAGAGCCCTCTGAAATTCCCATTTGCATATGCTTCTTACAGTTGGAGTTATTTTGGGAAAAGTGGGAATCTATTTTCAAGTTGGGGTAAAATCTTGGCCATTTATGTGATGGAAAATTTGAGTCAAACCTGGAGTTAAATTTTTGTTTCAAGGATTGACATAGTGTCCAAATTTTGGGAAAACATTGGTTATTCTTGGGAAATGTTTGATTTACAGCATGCATAAAATCTCTTTATTTGTGTCGAAATTATTATGTGAATCTTATGTGGTTTCGCAATGGTATTTTGTGGGTTCAAAATTTACTTACAAAACTATTTACTGCATAAAATCGTTGTTGTTTCCAAATTATTTATTGTTCACTTGTTTGGATCTGAGCATACATTGATTCCCCTCCTTGTCTTCTATAGATGGACAACCTCCCCAACCAGCGTTGTACCGACATGGGTGGCTATGTGGAAGAACTGCGGATGATGAGCTTCACCTTGGGGTACAGCCGTGCCCCAGAATACACAGCAGTGGAGCCCTTGGGGGGTGAGCTACCACACCGGGTTCGTGTGGAGTTACCTGGCGTGATGTACCTCCTGCCTGCCATGGAGGTAGAGGTTGGCGGGCGTACCTTCAGTCACGCCTGTCAGGAGGCTGCTTTCCGCCTGCTTGGAGAGCTGCGCCGGAAGCATCACTCTACTCTCCGCACCACTTCTTACCGCTACCTCCCCTACCGGACGCCCGACCAAGAATACAGTTATTTCCAGCGGGCAGACAATGAGAACGACACTACCATTGTTCACATGAGGCAGGCGATGATGGCTATGGACTACATGCACGCCAACTGGGTGCGTGCAGCTCATGACCGGGAGGACGCCAACAGGATGACTATCATGGGACTCCAGAACCAGGTCGACCGCCTGAAGAAGGAGGTCGCAGAGCTTAAGGGACAGCCGCCACCCGGTGGAGCCAGGACCCGGCTGACTCCGAGGAAGAGGACCCTTCCTCCGGTGCGTGTTCTATTGGCTCCCAGGAACGGGCCTCACGCACCACCACCCCCACCGGCACCAGCTCCAGCACCAGCTCCAGCACCAGCTCCAGTGCCTGCACCTGCTCCAGTACCAGCACCGACGGGTGGATGGATCAGTGCATCGTCTGATGGCGATGGCTCTCAAGGAGGCACCAGCATCCATGGAGGTTTCACTTCGACGGACGACAGCAGCTCCTTCAGCGGGTCTCGCACTCGCAGCGAGGCCAGTTCTACGGCCCACGGGAGTGTGGATTATGTGGGCGGATCCAGGAGCCGCACAGACGACGAGGCCGGAGACGAGCAGGAGCCGGAGCACGACTCGGATGACCGTCGAAGCCGCTCGGAGCATTAGACGCGCCACCCTTAGCTTTGCCGTTTTCTTAGTTTGATTTCCTGTTTAGTTGTAATGTTAGGAATGTTTGTTTGTTTGGGGTTAGTGGTGGCATGCCGTCTGTTGTGGTATGTCCGCCGTAATTAGGAGTTGAACTGTTTTTCCTATGTTTCCAACCAAGAAGTTCAGTTAATTTAATTCAATCACTTAATTATCACCCCTGTTTCTGAGCCACCTGTTTTTCTCCTCCCCTCCCTCTGCTCTCCCCTTCAGATGGTGAACACAAGGAGTGGAGCCCGTGCTGCCAGTGACACTAGCGCCACCAACCAGCGAGAAGGAGCACCTCAGGATCAAGGAGTACCTAACCATGTGCCACCGCCACTACCGGAGAACCCCACCTTGGCGCAGGTTTTGGCCAACCAAAACCAGATGATGGCTCTGATGATGCAACAGATGCAGCAGAACAACCAGCAGCAGCAACACCAGCAACCACAGAATCCGGCCATTGCCCCTCAATCCAAGCTGCCAGAGTTCCTGAGGGTCAGGCCGCCAACTTTCTCCAGCTCCCCCAACCCCATTGATGCCAACGACTGGTTGTTGGCCATCGAGAAGAAGCTCAACCTCCTCCAGTGCACCGACCAAGAGAAGGTCGCTTTTGCTACTCACCAACTCCAAGGTCCCGCATCGGCTTGGTGGGACAATTTCCTGGTGACCCGCACCGCTACCACAGAGGTCACTTGGGCCGAATTCTGCTACAATTTCCGGAAGTCGCAGATTCCGGCGGGAATTGTGGCACAAAAGAAAAGAGAATTCAAGGACCTGGTCCAAGGGAATAGGACGGTTACCGAATACCTCCACGAGTTCAACCGTCTAGCGCGCTACGCGCCAGAAGAGGTCCGCACCGATGCGGAAAGACAGGAGAAGTTTTTGGATGGATTGAACGACGAGCTGACCAATCAGCTCCTCTCTAGCGACTACCCAGACTTCGAGAAGCTGGTGGATAAAGCTATCCGCCAGGAGAGCCAGCACAACAAGGTGGATCGCAAGAGGAAGGCAGCCCAGTTCCGGACTCAACAAGGACAGCTTCAGCGACCACGAATGATGATGGGCCCGCATGGTGGACCAGCCACCATGATCGTCCGTCAACAACTCCCGTTCTACCCGGGGCACTCTGGAAGCAACAGCAACAGCGGGCAGTACAACCGTCAGTCCGCTCCGCGCCCGCCAATGGCACCAACACAGCAGAGTCAGCCACGAAAGGATACCGGGGGCAAGAGCTACGTCTGCTACAACTGCAATGAACCGGGCCACTTCGCCGACAAGTGTCCGAAGCCGAGGCGAATGGGATCCAGACCTGTAGCTCCCCAGCACCCCAACGCCAATCAACAGGTGGTAAAGGGACGTGTCAACCATGTCACCGCCGAAGAGGCACAGGCCGCACCGGAAGTGGTATTGGGTACGTTTCTCGTGAACTCAACACCTGCTACTGTACTTTTTGATTCTGGTGCAACACATTCTTTTATATCCAAGAAATTTGTGGGGACACATGGGATAAAGGTAGTGGAACTTAAAATCCCCATGAGGGTTCATACGCCTGGGAACCGAATGGTAACTGCTCACTATAGCCCTTCAGTGAGCCTAGAAATCCAAGGATCACCTTTTCTAGCCAATCTTATCCTCTTGGAATCCAAAGACCTAGATGTCATCCTAGGGATGGATTGGTTGACCCGACACAAAGGGGTGATCGACTGTGCGGACCGCACCGTAACGGTGACCAGCCCGGAAGGAAAAGTGGTGATCTTCAAGTCACCCGTGCCGTTGCATCGGGAAGCAAGCTTGAATCAGGTCGCAGCAGAGCAACCACCAGAAAGTGGAACAAAGCCAGAAAGGAAAATACAGGATATTACAATAGTAAGGGAATACCAGGATGTGTTCCCAGAGGACCTACCAGGGATGCCACCAAAAAGGGAAATTGAATTCAGGATTGATCTGGCACCTGGAACAGCGCCAATATACAAGAGGCCTTACAGAATGGCACCGAATGAGATGGCCGAAGTCAAGAAGCAAGTCGACGACCTGCTACAGAAGGGTTACATCCGACCAAGCACATCACCTTGGGGAGCACCAGTCATCTTTGTGGAAAAGAAAGACAAGACAAAACGGATGTGCGTGGACTACCGCGCACTAAACGATGTCACCATCAAGAACAAGTACCCTTTGCCGAGAATTGATGATCTGTTCGATCAATTGGAGGGTGCCACCGTCTTCTCCAAGATAGACCTGCGATCAGGCTATCATCAACTTAGAATTCGAGAGGAGGATATACCAAAGACAGCCTTCACCACGCGGTATGGGTTGTATGAGTGCACTGTTATGTCCTTTGGACTGACCAATGCACCCGCCTTTTTCATGAATCTGATGAACAAGGTATTCATGGAGTTCCTGGACAAGTTTGTGGTAGTGTTCATCGACGACATCTTGATCTACTCAAAGTCAACGGAAGAGCATGAACAACATCTTCGTTTGGTTTTGGAAAAGTTGAGAGAACACCAGTTGTACGCCAAGTTCAGCAAATGCGACTTCTGGTTAAGAGAAGTGCAATTCCTCGGACACATCATCACCACTCAAGGAGTTGCCGTGGATCCAACGAACGTGGAATCTGTCACCAATTGGAAACCGCCTAAGACAGTGACACAGGTAAGGAGTTTTCTTGGACTTGCGGGATACTACCGCCGGTTCATCGAGAACTTCTTGAAGATTGCCAGACCTATGACTCAGCTACTGAAGAAGGATGTTAAGTTTGTCTGGACCCCTGACTGCAATCACAGCTTTGAAGAACTCAAGAAGAAGTTGGTTTCAGCCCCGGTTTTGATCTTACCTGATCCCAAGAAGGATTTCCAAGTATACTGTGATGCATCCCGCCAAGGCCTAGGGTGCGTGTTGATGTAAGAAGGCAGGGTTGTAGCCTATGCATCGCGTCAGTTACGCCCCCATGAGAGCAATTACCCAACACACGACCTGGAATTGGCCGCAGTGGTCCATGCTTTGAAAATTTGGCGGCACTACCTCATTGGTAACCGTAGTGAGATTTATACGGACCACAAGAGCTTGAAGTACATCTTCACCCAGCCTGATTTGAACCTCCGCCAGAGAAGGTGGCTGGAACTGATTAAGGACTATGATGTGGGGATACATTACCATCCAGGGAAAGCCAACGTCGTGGCAGACGCCTTGAGCAGGAAAAGTTACTGCAACACCGCTCAGGCAGAGGCAATGTGCAAGGAAATGCAGCAGGAGTTTGAATGCTTGAATCTGGGCATTGTTGAACATGGATTCGTGGCAGCCCTAGAGGCTCAACCCACGCTTTTTGATCAAGTCCGCAAGGCACAAGCGAACGATCCAGAAGTCGAAGAACTTAAGAAGAACATGAGAGTCGGAAAAGCTCAAGGTTTTACGGAAGATGAGAACGGGACGGTATGGATGGGGGAACGTTTGTGCGTTCCAGAGAATAAGGAACTCAAGGACCTAATACTCCGGGAAGCCCATGAGACGCAGTACTCCATTCATCCAGGAAGCACCAAGATGTACCAAGACCTTAGAACCAAGTTTTGGTGGGCCAGCATGAGAAGGGAAATCGCCGAGTTTGTGGCACTTTGTGATGTGTGTCAGCGAGTCAAGGCAGAACACCAACGGCCTGCAGGACTGCTACAGCCACTCAAGGTCCCAGAGTGGAAGTGGGAAGAGATCGGGATGGATTTTATCACCGGGTTGCCCCGGACGTCATCGGGGTATGACTCAATCTGGTGATCGTGGATCGACTCACCAAAGTTGCGCATTTCATCCCCGTGCATACCACGTACTCGGGTAAGAAACTGGCGGAACTGTATATGGCTCGCATAATGTGTTTACATGGAGTACCCAAGAAGATCATTTCTGATCGTGGTAGCCAGTTCACTTCCAAGTTTTGGCAGAAGTTACAAGAAGAGTTGGGAACCCGACTGAACTTCAGCACGGCATACCATCCGCAAACAGATGGTCAGACTGAAAGAGTCAATCAGATATTGGAGGACATGCTGAGAGCTTGTGCACTAGACTTCGGAGGAACATGGGATAAGAGCTTACCCTACGCAGAGTTCTCGTACAACAACAGCTACCAGGCCAGCTTGCAGATGGCACCGTTTGAAGCTCTGTATGGCAGGAAGTGCCGCACACCCCTTTTCTGGGATCAGACAGGTGAACGTCAGGTATTCGGAACCGACGCGCTCAAAGAAGCAGAAGAGAAGGTAGCCATAATACGAGAGCGTTTAAAGACGGCTCAATCCAGACAGAAGAGTTATGCTGATAACCGACGACGAGACTTAAGCTTCGAGGAAGGAGACTACGTGTACCTTCGCGTCACCCCACTCCGCGGAGTACACAGGTTCCAAACCAAAGGGAAGCTAGCACCACGTTTCGTGGGACCCTACCAAGTGTTAGCCCGTGAAGGTGAAGTGGCATATCAGTTGAGCCTCCCAGCTTCAATGACTGGCATACACGATGTGTTCCACGTGTCACAACTGAAGAAGTGTCTAAGGATACCAGCAGAACAGGCAGATCCGGAACAGATCGAGATCCAGGAAGACCTCACCTATGTGGAGAAGCCAATACGGATCCTGGAGATCAGTGAAAGAAACACCAGGAGCCGGGTAATCAGATTCTGCAAGGTACAGTGGAGTCACCATTCAGAGGAAGAAGCCACCTGGGAGCGAGAAGACGAACTGAAGTCCGCCCATCCTCACCTTTTCGCCAGCGCCTCCGAATCTCGGGGACGAGATTCTGTTTAAGGGGGGTAGGTTTGTCACACCCTGAGTTTAGCCACACAGAAACTTACCGGAGAAAATACCTAAGAAAAGGAATTTTAAAATGGCTAGAGAAATTAATTGATGGTGTAAAATGCAAGATAATAAATTGTCGTGGCCGGGAATATTTTTCTTGTATTCTCTGTGCCAAAATACATTAACTGGATTTTTAGTGGAATTTACAGAGCGCCGGAACTATTTTTAATAAATCAAATACGCTTATCGGAATTAACATCGTCCTGGAAATCTTTTTCTTTCTTTCTTTCTCTTTTTCTCCCTCGGGGCCGCTGGCCCGCTCCTGTGCCGCCCGCGCCCTCGCTCCTCGCGCCCTCGCCCTCGTGCCCGCGCGCTCGCGCCCTCGCCCCGCGCCCGCGCCCCGCACCCTGTGCCCGTGCCCTCTCCCTTGCCCGCGCCCCGCGCTCTCTCGTGCTCGCGCCCGCGCCCACGCTCCTCCCGCTGACAGGCCGGGCCCGCCTGTCAGCATCATCGTTCTCCTCCGTCCGAATCGGGCGGAGGGGAAACTCCCCGGGGCAGTCTGATCCGGCGCCGTCCTCCTCATCCTCCCGCACTCGCACTCGTTCAAACGGTCGCGGACCGAGTCCGCCCCACTCCCCCGAGTTCTCCGGCGTCCACGTCCCCTCTCTCCCGTGAACCACGCGCACGATGCCCACGCCGCCGTCCACTCTCCCGTGCACGATTGGAGCCGTTCGGCCTCGATCTCTCCCGGCCGACTGTTTATAAACCATCTCCACCCTCTCCTCCATCTTTTCCCCAACACGCCGAGCTTTCCAGTGCCCCAGAACCCCGTCGCCACCGCGCATCCGAGCTCCACCGTTTTTCGCTGCCTCCGGCCACCGCTCGCCGCCGTTCCGGACGCCGCCAGGCCACTCCGCCACCACCTGCACCTCCGCCGCGCCGCGCCGCATCTCGGCCGCCACTCCGTGGAAGCCGAAGCTCGCCGGACCGCCTCGCCCGCGCGCACGGTGAGTATCGGCCTTCCGCCTCCTTTCCGGCCGATGTTTCCTGCCGCGCCGTGTCTCCATTCTCCACTCTAACTCCTCTCCCGTCCTCCTCATCCTCCAGGACACCTCGGCAGCCGCCTCTCGCCCGTTCCCCGCCGTCGGAGCTCCGTCGCCGACGTCGTCCCGAGGCCGCCGCCGCCTTTTCGTTGCCACGGTCATCTTCGCGCCGTCGCGAGCCGCCGGTGAGAACCCCCTCCGTTTTCCCGTTCATTTCCGCCCCTCCGTGTGGTCGTCGCCGCGCCGGGTGGTCGCCGTCGTCGACCATCGGGTCGCGTGCGCGCCGCCGCCTCCCGCTCGGGACGGCTGGCTTCGGCCGCCGCTCCCCGGGGCCGTCCGATCTGCCGGGTGGCAGATCGGGGCCGCCCGCTCGCTCGCCCGCGTGGTGCGCCCGCTCTCGGCCGCGGTGGACTTGGTCCGCCGTGCGCCTGCCTCTCGCACGCCACTGGCTGGTGGAGCCCGCCGGTCGGCGCCGGCTTCCCAGTCTGGTGACGTCATTAATCGGTTAATGCGCATTAAATCACTGGTTAATTATATTCACTCTGAAAATAGCAGTAAACTTCAATAAATCATAACTATTTCATGCGAACTCTGATTAAGTCCATTCAAATTTCATTAAATCCAGAAAAATGCCAAGAATCCATTAAAAATACTTTCAGCCCATGTTTGTTGACCCCCATGTACTGTTTTTAATTGTTTATGCACTGTTGTTGTAGAATCCGACGCCGGTAATTCTCCTGCGTATTTCGAGATCGTAGCCGAATACCTTGAGCCGGAGCAAGGCAAGTCGCACTGATACTTTGATCAATTCGTACCCATTTTTTCATTAAATTGCTTTGTTTACGCAAATAAACTGCATTATTTCAATAATTCATGTGGTTTGGTATTGCCTATACAATGTTAGGTTTCAGCCTTAGTCTTGATAACTAAATCCTTGTTACCTGGGTAATAATATGAGTAGAATATGATCCCTAGGATGCTTAGCCATGCTTAGCAACATAGCTCACCTGGGTATTAAATAATGTCTTTTTTTTATATGATTCGACTCAATGGTCGAAAAAAATGGAACCATGGATAGGTTGTTGTTGAATTCCTAAAATTTTGACCTGAATGGTGGGCTGTGGGTGTATGGTTTGCTTGTCACACCCATGGCAATTAAGGACCGGTTCGCGGGAACCACTTGGGCAACTTCCCGTACTTGCCACAAGGCAGCGTGGGCAACGGCTGGGCTTGAAGCGTTTCTTCTCCCTCTCCTAGGCACCGATGAAGAGGTGGGCGTGATGGAGTTGGGTCGGCCCGGGTAGGGTTGATCGGCTGCCGGATTCACCGTGGCGCAAGGGGGTAGCCTGGCCAATATGGCGTGCCCTGTCGGCAGGTGCAACCTCAGCGTGGGTGTGGATGGTTAGGGAGGGGTTGCGTGAACGGTCCTGTCACAGCCTCGCACGGACATCGTGGTGATGTACTGGCACACGGAACGTGTGTGGGGGCTGTGTCTTGTGGGTACAGTTGTACACCTCTGATCAGAGTAAAACTATTCGAATAGCCGCGCCCGCGGTAATGGGCACATTGGCCAAGACTCACCGTGATTAGTCTCACCCTAGATAATTAATCTGGTTTTATCAAACTGGTGTTGTGGAAGGTGTGTGTCCGGTCGGCGTGGTTGAGCTGACCGGGGGTGACCGGTTAGCGTGGTGTAACGCTAGTCGGTGGAGACTGGTGAGTGTGGTTCAACTCTCATCAGTTTCGCCTGGTGGTCGTGGTGTAACTTCCATCAGCGCGGCCTGGTCAACGTGGTTTAGCGTTGGTCGGGAAAAGCTGGTCAGCGTGTTACGTTGTCCGGTGGTGACTGGTTAACGTGGTGTAGCGTTAATCAGTGGAGTCCGGGTAACGTGGTGTAACGGTACCCGGAGGTGTCTGGTGAACGTGGTGTAGCGTTCATCAGTGGAGACTGGTTGACGTGGTTTAGCGTCAATCAGTTGGGAATGGTTGGGCCTGGTTAACGTGGTGTAACGTTAATCAGTGGTGAATTAATATTGTTAATTAAATCAACTTTTCAATGTTTGCGAACTACTCCCTTTCGCAACTGTTTTTCCGCAAATAAACCCTATCCCATCTTTGTACCCGGTGCATATGCATTTTTGTGGGTGTGATTTGTTGAGTACTGTGGGTGGTACTCAGCCTTGCTCCAATTTTTTCCCCCCAGTGTTGGAGGACGCGTCAGATGAAGATCATCCTGAGGAATAGGCTGGCTCCGCCGTTAAGGTGCCTGTGGGAATGGAATCGGCTGCTTGGCCAGATGTTTATAGACTCCGTTTTTTTTTCCGCTGCATTTATGTAATTTACAGTTTACTCTGTTTGTAAGACACTCTGTATGGCAACTTGGTTTGTGTACCCTGGCTTTCCTGGGCAGGGATTTATTACACATTAATGTTCAGAATTTCGGTGCGAATTTCTGGGCGTTACAGCGACCACCCTAGACTTGAAGCCCCACCACACAACATCCCCTGGGTATTCAATTGGACTAACCCGGATGGGAGTGTGGATACCTTGCTGCTAGACGAGGAGGCTGCTAAAAAGGAGCAGTTCGAGCTCTTCAAGGCCACCATCAAAGCTTGGAGATAGGTCCAGGTAAGCAACCCAACTGACTGTAGCTTGACTTCATTATTGGTTGTGTAGTTGTGTAACCGATTGTCTTGTTTGAAAATAAGTTGACTTGTAGAGAATCGTTGATCGATCCAAGAAGATGAGTCGGGCACTTGCCAGGCTTACTCCTCAGATTGCTCAATGCACTCAGCTCCAAGCCGAGAAGAATGAGCTAGAAAGGACTAGCAAGGAGAGGGAGGCCTGGCTGAGGGACTCAGTTAATAAGCTACACAACGAGCAGTGGGAAAAGATCGGGACTATCCAGGGTAAGTCTTCCTACTACCCAAGTAACTCCAGGTATCCTCTGCAGATTACTGATCTTCAGATTTGTCTTGCCGTAGCTCATGAGACCAAACTCCACAATCAGTCCCTGGAGAAAGAGCGCCTGTAGAAAGAACTTAAGGATCTTGAAAAGGCGAAGTCCAAGGTTGATGCTGAGTTTTCAAGTAAGTTGCTCATATGCTTATGAACTTTGGCGGACTAAGTGATCAGTTTCCCTCATAGCCTTTTTTTCCAGATGATAGACTAGAAGGTCAACGTCAGACACAGTTCAACTCCTTCGGCGAGCAAATCAAGGCAATAGAAGACTCGCAGAGTGCCATTGTGGACTCTGCGGAGTCTCTATTAGACATCATGCAGCCAGGAGAAGCTGGTTCCAGCTCAAGCACGCCCGCCCAAGTACTCTAACATCTTCAAGATGCTCTGGCTGTCTTGAAGAATTTTGCTATAGAGCATGCCACCCTAGGGATTACCCAGGCCCTCGCAATGACAAGGTCCCTTTACTCCTGAGTGGAAACTAATGTGGTCGGCGAGGCGTTTGTCACGCCCAGAAATTCACCAAAATTTCCAAAGGTAATTTGTGCATTAAATCCTCATCGAAGAATCAGCTGAGGTACACAAATCAACAATTTGATAAATATCACCAAAACGATAAACGATAAATACTTACAAAAGAGACACTTAGTCCTCACATAGAAGAAAACTACAGCGGAACGACAATCCTAGCGAAGCTTCAGCACCAAACCATAGGCAACTCAACTGGGGTATAAGCCAAACGCCAAAACTTCTCCTTCCACGCAAATCTTCACTTTGATGATGATAATATTGCAAGACTGAGTACCACTGACCATACTCAACAAGCCACATAGGGAATGCAATGTAATGCAACAGGATTCCAAAGAAAAGGCATAGTATGGCTTCTTTGCATAAAACAACATTTATAACATTTGCATTTAAAAGCATTTTAAAATAGTATAGTTTAATTATTAATCAACAATGAACCAATCACTGAACAACACTTCAATGTAGTTCAGGCCCAAACGAAAACCCTCCTAACCTAGAGCTATCAAGTTTCCATCATTTATTATCATTAATGAGTAGTGTGGGAATCTGTCTTTGAATAGTCACCGTCATCGGTTGTGAAACCCCAACTTCGAGTGCTTAATCATTCATCTGCAATTGTCACTTTAATTGAGTTGTGTACTTTCGGGTTCTTGCTTGTGTTCTTTGTTTCGCAGGCAGGGATTAGCCTTCTTGGCGAGGTCAACCGGATTTGTGACACGGTTGATAACCAGAGGAGTCGTGGTGCTAAGGTTGCAGGGATCGGGTTTGTTGATCTGAAGCCAGATCGGTGTGTCGCGTTCCACCAAAACGATAGTTATCTCTACCTGACGGAAGATTGGGAACCCCCGTCCCCCATCAGAAGAAGCTAATGCCATCGACTCCAGTGATTGGATCCATCAGGCTTGATGAAGATGATCTCGACGAAGCCCCTACCTAGCGCGCCAACTGTCGATGTTTTACACCGGCAATAAATATATAGGGCTACTCACCGGAACGAAACTTGATGGATTGCAAAGGAACACAAAAGGTTTATACTGGTTCAGGCCCTCGAGATGAGGTAATACCCTACGTCCAATTGTGGTGTATTTCCTTTGAGGATGTATGACTTCTTTTGCCCTCAGGGGGCACCCTGCCTCCCCTTAGATACTGGGTACAGGGTTACAAAGTAGGAGTCCCGATCGGACTACAACCAAGGGATCTTCTTCTAGAGATATAACTTGCCCGACTAGGACTGTATCTTCCTTATCATACAAGGTTAAGTCTGCCGAGTGCTATCATATCTCTAATTACAAGGCTAGGCCCATCCTCTTTTCGAGTGGCCCATATGCTTGTCATGAGGTACCCGGGGCCCATGGCCTCCACAGGCCCCTCCCATAAGGGAGGAAATTTGTGCCTATCTTTGGTGGTTTGAATTTTTCTCAATACGAGATCTCCCATTGAAAAGGCATAGCCACGGACATTACGACTGTGATAACGACATAGGCCTTGAAGGTATCTTGCCGACTTGATTGTTGCGATCTCCCTTGCTTCCTCCAACTGATCGAGCTCGACCAGTTGATCTTCGTTTGATTTTTCTTCTGAGTAGGCCCGAACTCTTGGAGAGCCAAACTCCAACTCGATTGGAAGCACGGCCTCAGCACCATAGACTAGGAAGAAAGGGGATTGCCCTGTTGCCCGATTGACCATGGTTGATAGAGACTAGAGAACGGATAGGAGTTTTTCAACCCACTACCCTGCATATGGTCGTAGTCGGTCAAACAACCTAGCTTTGATACCTTGTAAGACCATGCTATTTGCACGCTCAACCGACCCATTGCGCTGTGGATGAGACATAGAAGCATAACAGATCTTTATGCCAAATTCATCATAGAAATCTTGAAAGATGCCGCCGGTGAACTGAGTGCCGTTGTCTGTTATTATGCGATTGGGGACTCCGAATCGGTAAAAAATACTCATGATGAAGTCTTTTGCCCTGGCCACAGTGATGGTAGCAACGGGTATTGCCTCAATCCACTTTGTGAACATGTCCACCGCGACAAACAAGTGTGTGAACCCTACTGGCGCTTTCTTAAAAGGCCCAACCATGTCAATCCCCCAAACTGCAAAGGGTCAAGATATTAGGATTGTCTGCAACTCCTGAGCTAGTATGCACATTTGCCGAGCAAAAAATTGGCATCCCTCGTATATCTGAACTATGTCTTTGGAATCAGTAACCGTATTCGGCTAGAAGAAACCTTGTCTATAAGCCTTTCCGACTAATGTCCTTGATGAAGCATGGTTGCCACATATGCCCGAGTGGATCAATTATAGTATCTGCTTGCCCTCCTCAAGTGTGACGCAGCGCATCAAGACTCCGGATGCCCTTCGACGGCAAAGGTCTTCTTCGACTACGATAAAGCTCTTGCTCTGACATTTGACTTGTTCGGCCTTACTACAGTCTTCCGGGAGCTCATCTTCCAATAATGATTGGATGATTGGAGTCCGCCAGTCTCGAGAAACAATGAGCACCTCCTTTGAATCTGGTTCTGGCTTAGCCCCCGGCTGGTCGGGGTCAGGTTTTTCTTGACTAATGGCTTCAGCAACTACTCGACAAAAACTCCAGTCGGTACCACTTTGCGCTTGGATCCCATGTTGGCTAGCTCGTCTATGGCTTCATTATATTGGCGCAAAACATGTGTGATTTCTAGCCCATCAAACTTATTCTCCAGCTTCTGCACTTCTTGGCAGTGCGCCGCCATGTTGTCGTCTAGGCACATCTAGTGTTTCATGACTTGGTTCACCACTAGTTGGGAATCCCCGTGAATCACCAATCTTCGAATACCGAGTGATATGGCAATACAGAGACCATGGATGAGTGCTTCGTACTTGGCGATCTTGTGGGATGCTGGAAAATGTATTTGAAGGACATATTTGAGTTTTTCTCCTGTTGGTGACGTCAGAACGATGCCAACTCCTGCTCCATCGATCCGTAGAGAACATCGAAGTAAATTGTCCAATACTCAAGCTTGTCCGCAGGTGTAGCCGACTGAACTTCTGTCCACTCGGCCATGAGGTCAACAAGTGCATGAGATTTGATTGCTGTCCGTGGTTGGAAAACAATGTCAAATGTCATCAACTCGAGTGCCCATTTAGCGATTTTGCCAGTGGCTTCATGGTTGTGTAGAACATCCCCAAGTGGAAAAGAAGTGACAATTGTGAATTCGCTGATGAAGTACACTAGTCGTTGGACCTTTTGGATATGTTCTGGCTCTTTGCGCTCGACGACCAAAACCGTGCTGACTAACTGAGTAGTTGTCGTCAGATACTGCATAAGCGATTCCTGGGGCATTGGTGATGCCAACACGGGTGGTGATGCGAGAAATTTCTTGAAGTCTTCAAAGGCTTATTGGGCTTCAGGTGTCCATTGAAAATTGTCAACTTTCTTCAATAGCTTGAAGAAGGGCATGCCCTGTTTGCCAAGTCGGGAAACAAATATGCTTAGTGCTGCCATGCAGCCGGCCAACTTCTGCACATCCTTTTGGCTGGTCGGGAGAGCCATGTTCATGATTGCATTGATCTTCTCTGGGTTTGCCTCTATGCCGCGGTGTGACATGATGAAACCAAGTAGTTTTCCCAAAGGTACTCTGAAGACGCACTTTTCCGGGTTCAGGTTCATCTTGAATCTTCGAAGGCTTTGAAAAGTCTCTTCTAAGTCGGTGATGAGGTCACCTTTGAACTTAGTCTTGATTACCACGTCATCGACATATGCCTCCACATTGAGCCCGAGTTGAGTGTGATGACACCACTGGATGGCATGTTGATACGTTGCACCAGCGTTTTTCAACTCGAATGGCATCGTGCCATAGCAGTATGCTCCAAACGGCGTGATAAAAGAAGTGTTTAGGCAGTCCTCCTCCTTAAGGCTTATCTGATGGTATCCAGAGTAGCAATCGAGAAAGCTAAGTAGCTCACATCCCAAGGTTGAATCGACCACCGGATCTATCCTAGGTAGACCAAATGGGTCTTTGGGACACACCTTGTTTATGTCGGTGTAGTCGATGCACATGCGCCATTTACCGTTCTTCTTCCACACCAAGACTGGGTTTGCCAGCCGATCTGGGTGTAGACCTCTTTGATGAACCCGACTGCCAAGAGCTTAGTTATCTCCTCGCGGATAGCATCTTTCCGGTCTTGTGCGAAGTGCCGTAGTCATTGTTTGATAGGTTTGGCGTCCAGTTTGACATTGAGGGAATGCTCGATCACCTCCCTTGGTATACCAGGCATGTCGAAAGGCTTCTAAGAAAAAATATCCCTGTTCACCTGGAGGAATGTGATGAGCTCGTCTTACTATTTGGGGTCGAGTCTGGTCCTGACAAGCGTAGTCTTGGTGGGGTCGGAAGGGTCCAAGGGGATCTTATTGGTTTCTGACTCCGCTGAAATTCCAGACATGGCCAACTTTTTTGCCAGGACTTCATCATCCTCCTTCGAAGTTGTTGCTACTAGCCAGATATTGCTCCGTCGGACTGCAGCCTCTTGTGACTAGGCCAACTCGTAGCTCTCCTTGTCGCAGGCGAAGGCTTGCTTGACGTCACTGCGTAGGGAGAGTACTCCTGTTGGGCTAGGCACCTTGAGCATCATGTATGTATAGTGGGGTACTGCGATAAATTTGATGAGTGCCGGTCTTCTGAATATGGCGTGGTAAGCTATCTTGAAGTCAGCAACCTCAAAGCAGATACTCTTAGTGTGAAAATTCTCCCGAATGCCAAAGATGACCGGCAAAGTAATCTGACCGGGTGGAGTTGAAGAGAGGCCGGGGATTACCCCTTGAAAGGGAGCTATACTAGGCCGTAGCTTATATCGAGGTATCTTGATCTTGTCGAGTGTCTTGGTGAAAAGAATGTTGAGTGCGATTCCTCTGTTGATGAGAACCTTCTTCAGCTTGATGTGTCTGATAACTGGGTCCAGGTCAAATGGATAACACCCTGGATGTGCCACTCGGTTAGGGTGATTCGTGCGGTCAAACATGATTGCCACTTCGGACCAGCGTAGATACTAGGGGGTGTCAGTAGAGACCGAGTTCACTTCACGAATAGTTAGCTTCTGTTTGTGCTTGGACTCATATGCAGACGGTTAGCCGCCTGTTTCCCCTTGGGGTGGAAAGGGCATGGCCTGTTCATGACATTTTGATAGTCGTCAGCGTCCCATCACTCCTTCTATCGTGGCTCCTTGTTGTCGAGCGTCTCAGCGACTGCATCGGCTGAATCAGCATACTTATTGGCCATGTCGAAGAGAGCTTTGACGGATGTAGGCGGCTTCGAGTGAACTTTGTGATGAATGGGGGGTGTCTCTGACTCCCTTGCGGAAGTCAGCTATGACTGCCGCCTCGTCTTTGATCTTGGGGACTGAGTTCCTCTTTTCGGAAAAGCGTTTGATGAAGTGTCACACCCTGAGTTTCCCCTTAATAGAGCCACGCAAAATATACCAAATAAAAAGCCTCGAGAAAATAAAATTAAAAAGACTAGTGAATTAATTAAATGAGAGAAATGTAAAACAATAATTTATTATGGCTGGGAATATTTGTCACAGCCCTAAATCTAATTTGAGGCAATTAGGGTTATGACCTACTGTCATTAGAGTGCACAAATTAAATTCTTGCATTGTCACTTCATGCGAAATTAAAGTTTGCAAATATTTTCAAACTCTTGATAATTAAACCCTAATCGGCAAAAAACAAACATTACTAAAAAGTGCGTCAAATTGAACAGAAACATATGGGGGAAATAATTTATTCAAATACTAGCTTATTTATCATGAATCAATATAATTCTTCCAGAATTTATTTCATTAGTTTAGACCTCTTAAAAATTCAAACAATTTTCAGCCTGGAACCTTTTCTTTGACCTATGCACTTTTATAATCTAAGGATTTTCTAAAGATGTTTGGTTGCACATAAAATCATAGAAAAATTCCTGCAAACACTATCCCTCATAATTGATAGACTGTAAATTTTACATAATTTTATCACTCAAATAAGTGCTTCAATAAAATCCCTCAATCAGCTGGACTAGGGAGCTAGCAAAAACTGAATAGGTATACTTCTAAAATTCACCACATAAAAATGAAGAATAATTAGACAGGGCCCTTTTGCCAAAGTGTATGTCAACATGAACCCTAGCACCGGGAATTTTGGTTTAATTTATCTCCCAACGAAAACACATAAAATGATAAGATCAAGGCACTGGAGAAATAAATGAAACTGCAGAAAAACTGGATCAATCCCCCTACTTTGAAAATTCACCAAAAATAAACCAGATCACTTCTAGCAACAAAATTTGGTCAACAGGTTAATCACATTCTTCTCTATCTCCAGTAATTTTTCCATAATTTATGCTCCTCATTAACCCAGTGAAACAGTAATTTAAAGACTGCATGTTTTGGACAGCTCACAAGACAGTCTAGAGATTTCTCCTCTCTCAAGTCATTGACCAGTGGGACCCACAAGACCTGGCCCACTTGTAAGCCATAGCCCAGCATGGGACAGTGAGTTTCACCCCATTTCTACCCACACCTCTCTCCTCTCCATCGGTTTTAACTACAAGGGCCCACAAACGCCCACAAACCATAGAGTAAATCTAGCCAAATATGTGTAGAAAAGTGTTGTCTTACATGTGGGACCCACCCTGGGCACTAGCACCAAAGCAACTCAGCACTGCATGAGGCAATGTGTCAGCAGCTCGTCCTTCTTCTCCCTCATAGTTTACAGAGACAGTAGATGAGCACACCCCTGGGAAACCTCGGCCATTTCGCCTCAATTTTCGCCAGCCATCTCTCCTCTTCTTCCTCTCCACGTTTCCACCGGAGAAACCCACGGGATCCCCAAAGATCACCGCTGGCAAGCCTATCTGCTCCTCTGCCGAAGGTGTTCGATCGGTCTCGAACCAACGCGGGTGAGGTCCATCCTTTCCTAACCACAGGAACATGATGAGCACATCCCAATCGTTCCATTTTTGTATTGCACAACCCTAGGTTTGCTGGCCGAAGTAGCCGTGGAGCCGCCGTGCTCTGTCTCTGTCCCGCAGGACCGCCGCTGGAGTCGTCTCGCTGTCCAGGCCAGTCCAGTACACCGCTGACCGAGCCAGCTCGCCAGCAACGTCGCCTCACCCCTAGAAGCTAGCTGGCCGAAGGAATCGCGGTATGACGCCGTGAAGCTAGAGATCGGCGTCGTCTTCCCCGAATCCGGCCGCCTACCGCCGTCGTCGATTACTCCTCTTGTGGTGAGCCCCGCTTTGATTCATTGTATAGGAACCATCCTTAGGAAGTCTATGACCTGGTGGACACCTTACCTTGGCCACAGATCGAGCGAAGAGGGCCGCCGTCGTGGGGCCGAGGAATATCACCGCCGCCGAGCCGTCTCTGACATTGCCGCTGTTGCGCCGACCCTGCCGGACCCCGTGCAACCTCTGGTGAGCCTCCTGGAGTCTTTTAGGAACACCTGCATGCACTGGCTGGACTGAAACCTGCCCGTAGCTCGGTTTGCCTCAACGTCCCGAGAGCATCTGCCACTAGAGCTCGCCACCGGCGAGATTCCTGGCACCGCCGGCGAAGAGAAGGCCACTGATGGTTTCACCAAGGTCCCCTCTATCTTTCTTCTGTTGGCCGCCACCCGAGCCGCGCCGCCGTTCGCCGCCGATGTCGGCGAACAGAGCCGGCGGCCTAGTCTATCTGCGCCTGCTCTGCTTTGTCTCTATGGCGCCCTGGCCCCACCTGTAAGAGAGAAAGAGAGAAAAAGAGAATCCGAGGAAAAACAAATCTTTGATTTATTTTGTAACTGAAAAATGGGTAAACTTCAAAAATACGTAAGAAATCCATCTTAGCACATTTTTGAGTGAAACCAATTTTGTTAGTTCTGTAATTTGTGAACTTTATTACTGACAAATAAAATATAACCACTTCTGTACAGAAAATGTCCATAAAATAATATGAAGCAAAAGTAACTTATTTTGTGCTTAAGAATTTGAAATATTTCCATAAAATCCATTATGACTCCTTTTGAGGTGAACCAAATTTCTGTGGATTCATAAAAATGTGCTCTTTAATTTTGTAAAATAAAAAGTGAGACCTTCTGTGTCGGATTTTTCTCTAAAAATGGAAATATCTTTTATATACCTCTTTGTGACCTAGAAGTTTATAAATTTCTAGAAAATTCATCCTAATTGCTAAAAATGTGAAACCACTTCTGTTAAAAATGTGAAACCACTTCTGCTAAAAATGTGACCTAGAAGTTTCCCCCTTCATGGACCCACAAGTCATAGACTAAAGCTAGCTAAAAATGTGTAGGACAAGGTTGCCTTACAGGTGGGACCCACCCATGCACTGTAGAAGTGGATACAACTCAGCTGTTGCATGGCAGACGTGTCCTCCTCTCCTTCTTCCCTCTTCACTCTCTCTGCCTACTGATTCAGCCAGCCCAGCTGCATTCCTTGAGAGCATCGACATTTTCACCTCAGAACACATCAACAGAGTCTCCTTCCTTCCCTCTCCACGTTCCCACCGAGAAAACCAAGAACACCTCCAAGGATCACCGCCGGCAAGCCCATGTTATCCTCTGCCGAAACTGTTCGATCGAGCCCGAGCTTGCTCTGGTGAGCCCCATCCTCTTCCCTCTGCTGGAACGTGATTAGCACCTCCCAATAATTCCATTTTTGTATTACCTGCCCTAGGAACCGCCGGCCGAAGTCGCTGTGGCGCCGTCGGCCTCATTCTCTGATCTGCAGCGCCGCCGCCGTGGCGCCACCGCCGTTCCAGACACCGGCGACCATCTCTGGCCAAGCCGGCGCGCCATTGTCGTCGCCTCAACCCCCTCTCCTGAACCCATCAAGAACCCCCATCGATGGTGCCCAGAGCTCAGAGATCGGGAGTCCTCTTCCTCGGCTCCGATCTGGAACCATTCCGAGCTGCCGCCGGGAAATTCGTCGTCTCCAGTGAGTCCTAGCTCAATTCCTCGCTCCCTCACCATCTTCAAGAGCATGCTGACTATATGCGTACCAGGTTTCGGTGTTTCCCCTTGCAGATCGAGACGACACCGCTGACCCGAAGCTTTCTCCATCGTCGCCGCGCCGTTTCCCATCGCCACCACCCCACCGGGGCTCCCAGACTCGTCGTGTCGCTTGGTGAGCCTCCTGGAGCTCTAAAGAAGTGCATGCATGCGTTAGCTTTGCGCGATTTGAACCGTAGAGCCATTTGGCTTTCGACCCCGAACACCGCCGCCGCTCGAGCTCGCCGCCGGCGAGCTACAGTCCATCACCAGTGAGTTTCCGACCACCGTTAGGTTCGCAGGCACCTCGGCTACGTTTTCTCTTTTGGACGTGACACTAGCCGCGCCGCCGTTCGTCGCTGGCGCCGGCGAACAGAGCCGGCGGCAAGCCAGTCTGCCTGCGCCTGCCCTGTTCTGTGCCGCTGACATGCGGGCCCAAGCTAGAAGAGAAAAGCGAAAAGAAGAAAGAAATAGGAAAATAATTAAAGGATTTATTTTACAACAGAGAAATAGTTAAATTTTGTAAATCCATAACTTTCTCATTTTAGCTCCTTTTTGAGTGAAACCAATTTTATTAGTTCTGTAAATTTGTGAACTTTAATACTGTGAGATAAAACAGGACACTTCTGTACAGAAAATATCTACAAAATAATATACATCAAAAGTAACTTATTTGTGCCTAGGAACTTGGAATATTTCTATAAAATCCATTATAACTTCTTTTGAGGTGTACCAAATTTCTATGGATTCATAAAAATGTGCTCTATAAGTTTGTAAAATAAAAAGTGAGAACTTCTGTGTGGGATTTTTCTCTAAAAATGGAAATTTCTTTTATATACCTCTTTGTGACCTAGAAGTTTATAAATTTCTAGAAAATTCATCCTAATTGCTAAAAATGTGAAACCACTTCTGTTAAACTCAGAAAATTGTAAGCTTACTGTGGATAATTTGTATTTGGCAAAACTACCTCTCAAGATAGGCCTAAGTATTATTCTAACCTTTCTTTTTGACAAACTTGAGAATTTCACAACTAAATCATTTTAAATCAAATTTCAGTGAACCAAATTTAGTTGGAACCAGTAGGTTATGCTCTTTTATATAAAAATGCATGCCTTCTTGAAATCTTAATAGAAAATGTCAGCCAAATATAATGACTCAAGGTTACAATATAAATATTTACAAAACTGCTATTTTCAGCCTTCCTCACTTGTTATTTTTGTATCTCCCAATCGAGAGATGCAAATGACTTGGTTCTTTCTCCTAAAATCTCGTTAGGACATGCCCTACCTACTGTATTTATCTCAGCATTTATTGATCATTTTTGCATAAGCATATTTAATTGATTCTTATTGGCATATCCGCCTTTTATCGGTAGATTCAGATAATTCGGAGTACGTGGAGCAAGAACCAGAGGTTGAGTGTGACCACTCACTGCAGCAAGGCAAGCATCTAAGCATATTGAACCTATATTTTCCATAAATTGATTTGCTTGTGAAGGAAATATCTATATGGATGTTTCGGTTTTGTTAAAATGGGAAAAACGGGTAGAGTTTATATTACCCAATTGTAAGCATTTGCATTCCTTGGTTATTGACTCCATGTTGTTACCTTGTCACCACTGGCTAAGGACTTTGGGATACTTTTATTTTACCGAACGCTTAGCCATGCTTAGTTCTAGACTTAAAAAAATCCGATAGATGGAGCTATCGGTTCAAAACTAGTTAATGCGAATGGATGGGTTAAAATCTAAAAAGAATAACCTCTGATTCATAATTAAGAATATGTTTGGCTTGGACAGATGATAGGGCGATGACGGGATGGTGTTTCCCTGATGCAAGTAGCTCCGTCTGGGTCGTTAAGGACCGAACATGTTGACGTCTATTCAAGCACCCTATGTACTTCCACACGCCGGTATGGGACGGCATAACTAAGTAGCATGGGAGGCTGTGGCCATCTACGCCCGTCTGTTAGTCGTGAGGAGGGATTTCCTTTGGAGGACCTCGAGCGCGCCTGGCTTTGGCCGGAGGTGCCTCCCGCGACGGTGAGCCCGCCTTAGTCACCACACACGCACGACTAAGTCGTCGGGGGCCCAGACGTGGTTTAGGTGGTTGGAGCTAAGCGTGCAAAAGGTTTTGTTGTGACCTCTAGTCCGCACTCAATGTGTAGAGTGTGGGTACAGATATGTACGGATCAAACTAGAGTGTAGCCGTTTGGCTTCTATCACATCGTGTGGGTAAAGATGTACACCTCTGATCAGAGTAAGAACTATTTGAATAGCCGTGTCCACGGTTACAGGACGACTGCTTGATGTGTTAGTTACTCATGTTAGCATCCAACTTGGGATATGTGGTTATGGGATTATGTTGTTATACCATGACTTAGAATAGTCACGGATGGATGGGTTTATATAAGAGGCTTGATGTTAAATATGACTTGGTTTAGTCATGAAAAATGGTATGCTTGTGTAGCATATACAAATGGGCAATGGTGGCCCATGGATGATGATTAGAGCATGGTTTGTGCTCATTCTTACTTACATTTCAGAACTATAAGCTTGCTGTCCTAAATTTTCAGATTGAGCTGTTTCGCAAATGCTTATGTTTTAAATGTATTACTTGCTCAATAAAATCAGCTTTATGCAAAATCAGATCAACCTAGCCATACTCCTTGATGTAGAGACTAGCATTACTCCTTTGAGCTATTATTATTGTATAAGTCTAGCTGAGTACTTGTTGTACTCACGCTGCATCTTTCAAGTGAGGATATCGACGACGCTGATGTGATCTACTATTATCCTGCCGAGGGTGGCGAGGATAATGTGTAGTTGAAGTTAAGTTCTGCCCTAGTCGGTTGCTTTGTGGGATGGGTATGGCACCACTGGACTTATCCTTGATGTTTATATTTTCAGCTGCTATCTTTTGTGTCACTTTGTAATGAATTAGGGTGTGAACCCTCTATGTAATATATATAATCCCTGCTGCACTTTTATCCATTCTTAGAGTATTTGTGATGTTTATCAATTGCTTACGATGAAAGTGTGAGGCTAGTCGCTTTCCTAGGAACTAGCTGAACATGAGTATGAGTTGTGTAGAATTGAGATGGTTGGGGGATAGCTATTGTGGTTTGAGTCCTCTGGGGTACGTACCGTATTTGGTCACCACCATCGAGTGGTTTGACGGGCGTATGACGGGGAGGACTGGCAAGCTATCCTTATGATTATCTCTTTTATACACTTGTCGGTATTTTGGATTTGTATTATGAATGAGTAAATGTTATAGCAAGGCTACGATGAGGATGGATGGTTACTGCACTTAATCGGTTTTCATTCGAGATCCCATCCATCTAGATATTTCGCGTTGTCATGATAATTACTCACCATAATGCACTTCCGGGGTGCTCACAATTACTCTCCATAATGCACTTCCGGGGGTGCCCACAATATTTTTCCTATATTCTCCATGCCAAAATATACTAAGAGGATTTTTATTAGAATTTTTAGAGCACTAGAAGTAATTTTAATAATTCAAAACAAATTATCGGAATTAAAATCCTTCTACAAAACCCTTTTTCCTTTCTTTTCTTTCTCTTTCTCTTTTTCTTTTTCTTCCTTCCCACCTGGCCACCAACCCAGCGCTGTTCCTCGGCCTGCCGCGGCCCCCGCGCGTGGCCCTCCCTGCTCTCTCTTTGCTACAAGACCCCACCTGCTAGCCGCATGGCCTTGCTCGCCCTCACCGCTAGCCAGGGCCCGCCTATCAGCTCACATATCTGCGTGGCCCCCCTCGCCCTCTCTCTGCATCCGGGTCCCGCTCGTTAGTAGCCACTCTCCCTCCCTCTGACATGTGGGACTGGGGCCCCACATGTCAGCCCCGTCTTCAACCCATGGCCGAATAGGCCAAAGGGAATCCACTCCTCCCCACCGTGTGATTTTGCCTTGGCCCGTAATCTCCTGCCCTCCCACGTGGTTCAAACGGCGTGGACTCAGTCTCCTATCCATTGCCCCACCTTCTCCACCCCTCTCACCCACGTCCGCGGGCGAATTTCGCCCACTATCACCGTAGCCGCCGCCCACGATTCCGCGAAATTGCACCGCCTTGGCCACGATCTCCATAGCCCGAGCCCATATAAACACTCCCTGTCCTCTCCTCTATCTTTTCCCTCAAACCACCAAGTCCCTTGTGCCCTTTAACCCGCTCAGTGCCACGATCCCGAACCGCTGTTGACCTTCGCCAAATCCAGCCAAGTGCCGCCACCGCTATAGCCACCGCCGCCCTCGTCTCTCACCACCACCGCCTTCGCCGCACTCCAGAGCATCTAGGCCACGAACCCCACGTGCTCCATCACCACCGGAAACTGGATCTCCTCGTCGTCCCTTTCAGTGAGTGCCGCCGCCGGCCTTCGGCGGCCAAATTCCACCAATTTACTTGGCCATTTCGGCCCTAACCTCTTCCTACATCTTCGCCATGATCCCCTGCACCTCGTCCATTACACCATCGAGACGTCGTTGCCGACATCTTCCCGAGCCTCGCCACTGCTAATCCTCTCTATTCGCCACCGTTCACCGTATACACATTGTCACCGCTCCTCGGTGAGACACCCCTCCGGTTCCCTGTCTTCCCCGCTGCTCCCTGCCACTTTGCGCCTCACCGGATGGTCACCAGTGGCAACCATCGAGGCGTGTGCATCACCGTGGCTTGGCCGCACCGGCGGGGCACTGCCCCCTTTTCTCCCTGGCTGTCCGATTTACCATGGGGTAGATCGGGGCCGGTCACGTGGTGAGCGCTCAGGCCCTGCCGCGTGGCGCCATGCCGCCGGGCGCGATGGACCGCGTCTACCGTGCGTCATTTCCTCGGCATCGCTGACCCTTGGGCCCCACATGTTGGCACCGCCCCCACGGTCCGCTGACGCCATAACTCATTTAATTGCGTAATAAATCATTAAAGGAATACTTTTGTATAGTAAAAACACAAAGAAACTTTAAAAATTCATAACTAATTCATACGAGCTCCAATTAATTCCATCCAAATTTCATTAAATCCAGAAAAATACCAAGAATCCATTAAAAATACTTTCAGCCCCTGTTTCAATACCCACATGTACTGTTTGTAATTGTTTGTGCTTTGTTTGCTATAGAATCTGACGCAGTCAACCCTCCAGTTTATTACAAAGTCGTTGCCGAATTCGCCGAGCCCGAGCAAGGCAAGTTGCATCGTTTCCTCGATCATATTGTGCCCATTTATTTCCAAATGTTTGTTTTAAATTAATAAACATGCATTATTTCATTATTTCATGTGGGAAGGCTATATAAATAAAATTTTAATGGCTATGACTTGATTCCTCCTGTACACCTTGGTAGCTTGGTAATAATATGACTAGAGAATATGATTAGGATGCTTAGCCATGCTTAGAAACAATTAACTCACATGGGAATTTAAATACTTTTATTTACATTTATTGTTTGACTCTATGTCAGGAAATGGAACTTTGGATATGGTGATATTAAATTTTTAAAATTTGGCCTAAAGGGTGGGCTGTGGGTGCAATGTTTTGTTGGTCACACCCATGGAAATTAAGGACCGGTTCGCGGGAACCCCTTTGGACAATTAATTGTGCATACCACATGCCAGCGTGGGCAACGGCTAGACTTGTAGCGTCTCTTGTCCCTCTCCTAGGCACCGTTGGTGAGGATGGGCGTGATGGAGTTGGGTCGGCTCAAGGTCGGGTTGATCGGCTTCTGGATCCATTGTGGCGCAAGGGAGGTAGCCTGGCCGATGTGGGGTGTCTTGTCGGCAGGTGCAATCTCAGCATGGTGTGGATGATTAGGGAGAGGTTGCATGAACGGTCCTGTCACAGCCTCTCGCGGGTGTCAAGGTGACATGCCGGCACATAGGAACGTGTGTGGGGCTGTGTCTTGTCGGTACAGTTGTACACCTCTGACCAGAGTAAATCTATTTGAATAGCCACTCCGACGGTCATGGGCATCTTGGTCAAGACTCACCGTGATTAGTCTCACTATAATAAATTGACATTAAAATTTGCTATAGTATTAGGATGGATGGTTGGGCCTGGTCAATGTGGTGTAACGTTGATAAGTGGAGGATTAATATTGTTCAATTAATCAACCTTTTTACTGTTTGTGAACTACTATTGTTTGCAATTGCTTTTACGCAAATAAACCTCTAGCCTATCTTTGTCTCCAGTGCATTGTGCATATTTGTTGGTGTGACTTGTTGAGTATTGTGGGTGGTACTCAGTCTTGCTCCATTTTCCCCTCTCAGTGGTGGAGTACCTATCCGATGAGGACCATCTGGAGGACTAGGCTGGATCCACCGTCAAGATGCCTGTGGAATGGAAGCCTCCGCTTGGCTAGCTATATATAGGCTTTATTTATCTTTACCGCTGTATTTATGTAAGACAATTTTATTTTGTTTGTAGGATGCACACTGTATGGGAATTTGGTATTGTGTACCCTGGCTTTCCTGGACAGGGATTTAATACACAGAAATGTTCAAAATTTTAGTTATGAATTTCTGGGCATTACATGAAGTCCCTGAGAGACTCATTCTTCTTCTGGTGGCACTCGTATAGGTCATACTCGGATGATGGTCTCTAGTACGTTCCCTGAAAGTTGGCCACGAACCGTTCGCGGAGTTCCCCCTAGGAGCAAATAGACCCTCTGGGAAGCCCCGTTAACAACGTCCGCGCCGAGCCAGCTAGGGCAACTGGGAGATAATTCGCCATAGCTTTATGGTCGCCTCCAGCTGCTTGGATTGCCAGAGTGTACATGGTCAGCCTAGACTCAGTGTTAGTCTTGCTGTCGTACTCCTCTATGCTAGTTGGTTTGAGGCCCATGGGCCAGTCGACTTACTGTAGTTTGCACGAGATGGCAGGGCTCCCTCGTCAGAGTGAGGGCTTCAGCTTCGACTACGTCAGTGAAACCGCTTGTGGTGAAGGCCGAAGCGCTCGTGCTCATTGTCAAGTCGGCGACGTTCATCCTCCTCGCGTTCTCGGCATCGGGCGTTGATATCGTGGCGGAGGTCATGTTGTAGTCGCTCTCGGGCATCATGGTTTTCTTGGCACCTTTGCGTCACGGTATTCTGTTTGTAAGACGCACTCTGTATGGCAACTTGGTATTATGTACCTTGGCTTTCCTGGACAGGGATTTAATACACAAAAATGTTCTGAATTTTGGTTATGAATTTCTAGGTGTTATAAGTTGGCATCAGAGCCGAACTTGACCGTAGGACTAGCCAAATGGAAACCCTAAGAGCCCTCTGAAATTCTCATTTGCATATTCTTTTTGAACTTGGAGTTACTTCGGGAAAAACTGGGAATTTGTTATCGGATTGGGATAAAATCTTGACCTTTATTTGACCAAAATTTTTGAGTCAGGTCAAAGCTAGGGTAGAAATTTTATTTGAGGGTAATGGCATAGGTGTGTAAATTTTGGGGAAAACATTGGTTTATCGGGGTGATGTATGATTTTAAGGTATGCACAAAATATTTTTACTTGCTTTGCCATTATTATTTAAAATTAATTCATTACTATATGGTTCTGTTATATTATTTCGTTGAATTCTCAATAAAGTTTATATGCAAAATTATTTTATACATAAAATTGTTGTTTATTTCCAAATTATTTACTGTGCACTCTATTTGGATTTGAGCATACATTGATTCTCCATCCTTGCCTTTTATAGATGGACAGCCTCCCCATCCAACGTGATGCAGACATGGGTGGATTCGTCGATGAGCTTCGCATGATGAGTTTAACTTTGGGGTACAACCACGCCCCGGAGTACACCGCAGTGGAGCCCATGGAGGGTGAGCTCCCTTACCGTGTTCGCTTGGAGTTGCCGGACGAACTATACCTTCTACCAGCCATGGAGGTTGAGATCGGCGGGCGTACCTACGACCACGCCTGCCAGGAGGTAGTTTTCCGTCTGATTGGAGAGCTACGCGGAGGCACCACTCTACCCTCCGCACCACTGCCTACGCTACCTCCCCAGTCGGGCCCACTACTAGGTCTATAGCACATTCCAGCCAGCTGACAATGAGAACGATACCACCATCATCCACATGAGGCGGGCGATGTGGGCCATGGACTTCATGCATGCCAACTGGGTGCGTGCGGCCCACGACAGGGAGGATGCCAATAGGATGACCATCATCGGTCTCTAGAACCAGATCGACTGCCTGAAAAAGGAGGTCGCAGAGCTGAAGGGACAACCGCCACCCGGTGGGGCCAGGATCCGTCTGACCCCGAGGAAGAGGACCCTTCCTCTGGTGCGTATTCAGTTGGCCCCCAGGAACAGGCCACACGCACCGCCAGCTCCAGCACCAGTGCCAACCCCTGCAACAGTGCCAGATCCTGCACCAGCAGCAACTAGTGGCATGATCAGCGCATCGTCAAGCGACAGCAGCTCTCAAGGAGTTACCAGCATCCATGGGGGCTTCACCTCCACCGACGATAGCAGTTCCCCCAGCGGATCCCACACCCACAGTGAGGCTAGTTCGTCGGCTCACGGTAGTGAGGACTATGTGAGCGGATCCAGGAGCCGCACTGACGATGAGGTGGGCAACAAGCAAGAGCTGGAGTACAACTCAGATGAGCGCAGGAGCCACTCGGAGCACTAGGCGCACCGTCCTTAGCTTTATCATTTTTCTTAGTTTAATTTCATGATTAGTTGTAATGTCAGGATGTTTGCTTGGGGTTAGTTAGGGGTTCATGCCATTTGTTGTGGTATGGCTGCCTCTATAAGGAGTTGAATTGTCTTTTTTATGTTTCCAAACTACGCACTTTAGTTAATTTAATGCAGTCACTTAATTATCACTCCTATTTATGAGCCACCTGTTTTCCTCCTTCTCTTCCATTTCCATCTCTCTCTAGATGGCGAACACCAAGAATGGTAACCGCGCTGCCAGTGATGCCATTGCGACGAATCAACAGGATGGAGCACCACAGAACAATAGGGCTCCCCACCACATGCCACCTCCTTTACCTGAGAGCCTGACACTCGCCCAGGTTCTGGCCAACTAGAACCAGATGATAGCAATCATGATGCAGTAGATGCAGCAACACAACCTGCAGCAGCAGCAGCAACAACCTCACATCGTAGCCTTCATTCCCCAGTCTAAGCTGCTTGAGTTCTTGAGGGTCAGGCTGCTTTCACCACTCGGTATGGGCTGTACGAGTGCACCGTTATGTCCTTCGGATTGACAAATGCACCGGCCTTCTTCATGAATTTGTTGAACAAGGTGTTCATGGAGTTTCTGGACAAGTTCGTAGTGGTTTTCATCGACGACATCCTTATCTACTCGAAATCAATAGAAGAACATGAGCAACATCTCTGGTTGGTTTTCGAGAAGCTGAGAGAGCACCAGTTGTATGCCAAGTTTAGCAAGTGCGAATTCTGGCTGAAAGAAGTACAGTTCCTTGGGCACGTCATCACCGCCCAAGGAGTTGCTGTGGATCCAACGAATGTGGAGTCCGTTACCAATTGGAAACTGCCCAAGACAGTGACACAAGTGCGGAGTTTTCTCAGACTTGCGGGCTATTACCGGTGGTTTATCGAAAACTTCTCGAAGATTGCAAGCCCCATGACTCAATTGTTGAAGAAAGACGTAAAGTTTGTTTGGACAGCCGAGTGCAACCGCAGCTTTGAGGAACTCAAAAGGAAGTTAGTCTCAGCACCAGCCCTGATCTTGCCAGATCCCAAGAAAGATTTCCAGGTATACTACGATGCATCCCGCCAAGGGTAGGATGCATACTGATGCAAGAAGGTAGAGTTGTAGCCTATGCATCACACCAGTTGCGCCCCCATGAGGGCAACTACCCGACACACGACCTGGAATTGGCTGTAGTGGTACATGCTTTGAAGATTTGGTGGCACTACCTCATTGGTAACCGCAGTGAGATCTACATGGACCACAAGAATCTGAAATACATATGTACCTAGCCTGACCTGAACCTCCATCAAAGAAGGTGGCTAGAGTTGATTAAAGATTATGATGTGGGATACACAACCACCCGGGAAAAGCCAACATCGTGGCGGACGCTCTGAGCAGGAAAAGTTACTGCAACACCACTCGAGCAGAGACGTTGTGTAAGGAAGTGCAGCAGGAGTTCGAACATCTAAATCTGGGCATCGTTAACCCTGGATTCATGGCAGCCCTAGAGGCCCAGCCCACACTTTTTGATCAAAATCATGAGGCACAAGCGAATGATACAGAGATTAATGAACTCAAGAATAACATGTGAGTTGGAAAAACCCAAGGATTCACGGAAGATGAAAACGGGACAGTCTGGATGGGAGAATGATTGTGCGTCCCAAAAAACAAGGAACTCAAAGACTTAATACTCTAGGAAGCTCATGAGACACAGTACTCCATTCATCCCACAAGCACTAAAATGTACCAAGACTTCAATACAAAGTTTTGGTGCGCCAGCATGAGAAAAGAAATCATAGAATTTGTGGCACTTTGTGATGTGTATCAGTGAGTCAAAGCAAAACACCAATGGCCTACAGGACTTTTACAACTTCCAGAGTCCTAATGGAAGTGGGAGGATGGACTTCTGTGGAGGCCATGGGCCCGGGTACCTCATGACAAGCATATGGGCCACTCGGACAAAGGATGGGCCTAGCCTTGTAATTAGAGATATGATGGAACTCGGCAGACTTAACCTGTACGATAAGGAAAATACAATCCTAGTCGGGCACGTTATATCTCTTGAAGGAGATCCCTTGGTCGTAGTCCGATTGGGACTCCTACTTTGTAACCATGTCCTCCAGTATATAAGGGGAGGCAGGGCATCCCTTGAGGGCAGAAGAAGTCATACAACCTCAAAGGAAATACATCACAACTGGACGTAGGGTATTACCTCACATCGAGGGCCTGAACTAGTATAAACTTTTCTTGCTTTGTAGTCCATCAAGTTTCGGTCTGATGAGTAGCCCTATATATTTATTGCTGGTGTAAAACATTGACAACTTCATCACCGGGTTGCCCCACACATCTTTAGGATACGACTCGATCTGGGTGATCGTGGATCGGCTCATGAAGGTGTCCCATTTTATCCCTGTGCGTACGACATACTCGAGCAAGAGGCTAGCAGAACTCTACATGGCCCGCATAATGTGTTTACATGGGGTACCCAAGAGGATTGTATCTGATCGTGGTAGCCAGTTCACTTCCAAGTTCTAGCAGAAGCTGCAAGCAAAACTAGGAACCCAACTGAATTTTAGCACAGCCTACCATCCCCAAATGGAAGGACAGACTAAAAGAGTCAACCAGATATTGGAGGACATGCTAAGGGTTGTGCGTTGGATTTCAGTGCGGACTTTGGGATAAGAGTCTGCCCTACACAGAGTTTTCATATACAACAGCTACCAAGCCAGTC